>JAPYKT020000004.1:0-600000 GCA_028749325.2 Caryopteris x clandonensis | reverse complement strand
TGGATTAACATATTCTCTCTTTGTGTTGTGTTCGTATATTCTCATTTGTCTTTTTTGTATGTCTAGATTCATCACTCGAGGACGAGTAATGAATTAAGTTTGGGGGTGTGATAAATCTATGTAATAGAGTTATTTTTGTATCTTTTGAACTTAAAATCATGTAGAAAATAGTGATGGATTTAGCAAATTTTAGTACGATATAGTAGAATTAGATCGTTCTTTTGTTTTGTAGTTTGTACAAATATTGTTTAATTTTTCCCTTAATTTTATGTGACAAAATAGGGTTGGAGCTGAACTTGGAGAATAGAAACTAAAGACTGTAGACTGGTTGAGGAAGTCCCCAGTTGCTGGGAGCAATGCTGCAGCAACACTTCAAGTCAATTTTTGATCCAGGAAATTCGAACCAAAACTACTGATTGTGTAATTTAATCACTCCCTAGCTGGTGTGGGCCATCTTTTAAATTTAAATGAATGAATGAATCAACAAGAGAATAATTTGAGCCAGATGTACATCATAACGAATAGGCTACCTAATGTGGAAAGGGAATGGTGGGCCTTCATCATCAGCAACCAAAGAAAAGAACAAGGGTTAGACAATCAGAAAAGTGAAGCAGCAGCAGCAGCGCAGGAAACCAAAGTGAGAGAACAACCGCTGGAATTTGAGCAAAAAGAGCAACACTCTCAGCAGATTTTAGCATGAAATTTAGGGGGAAAGAAGAAAATGACATCAAGAAGGAAGAAGAAGAAAGATTCATGAAAAACAGCATAACCATTAGCTCTTCCTCTCTTCTTTAACCTTTTTATCCCCTGTTTTTACAATTTCTTTTCAATCACTATGGATGATGAATTATACTTTTGGATTGTATTTTCTAAGTTAGTCATGAGCTAAATTTGTTGAAGACTTGAATTGCTAATGAACTTTGAATTATTTTATTGAGACTTTTATGCATTGTTGAGTAATTTGTGCCATTGTTCATTCAAGTGTGCCTCTTGTTAATATTTGTTTTTGTTTGGCCAGAAATGATGAATTGATTAGTAAGATATAATACAGGGAAGGTTAGGTATAGTGAAAATTGCTTGAATGATGCAAATTTATAATCGATCTATGTTGTAGTAGCGGGTGGTATAGGAATATATTGTTTGCTTTGCATAACTATTAGAATTGAAGCTTACATCAATGTTGCAATTTCTATTAGGCATAGGAATATATTCAATTAGAAAAAGGAATGTGTAGCATAGCATTTGGAAAAATTATATGTGCCGTGAGGGAATTCTTGTTAACTTTTGAGCATTTTACTCAAAACAATGCCGATGAACATCAATTAATAAAAACCGATTCAAGGTAAATTAGTAATTCAAGTCTACATCTCCATTTTGTGAACTTTCTTAATGTTGTTGGCTTTTGGAGTGAACAATTAATTACTGAAAATATTTTCTTTATTTCTTTGTTTGAATTGTAGTCATAGAACCGAACATCCACCCAATTGAATACTCTTTTTCTTGGCTAAAATTGTTAAGTGATTAGTATTTGCAAATTATTTTGAATTCGATCCCTATGGAATTCGAAAGAAATGAAGGAAACAAGCAATATGGGAAGTACTCAAAGAGGTATGAAAACTTATGACTAATAAGTGTTCCAACTTTTTTCTATTAACCATTAATTTATATGTCTCCAATGTAGATCACAATGCAACCTGATTCCAAACAATGTGATTTTTACGTAATGCGGTACAAGAGATAATTACTTGATGAAGATGTAAATGCAGATATGATTTCGCTCAGGCCAATTGTAATAATTTTCTGTCTATTTACAAATTTGAATATTTCAGAATTACTCATCAATTTACTTATAATTAATATCTTTTTGTCTCATAGTTCGCACATACGAAGGGGTACTCTCTAATTCATATTGATGAAGTCCATATGAAATAGGCAAAATGTGTTCAAGAACATATATATGAGTAGTTAAAGGTATCACTTTACATGGATCATTTGTTGTTATTTCGTAGTTTACTTATACCTAATATATGATTTGTTTTGTACATTTAACAGGTTGTGATGTGGTGACAGCTTTATGGAGTAGTAGATCATAATTTGCAGTGACATTTAATTTTAATTAGTTTGTGACTTTTAGAAATGACTATTGTAACAATTAATTAGATACTTTGTTTTTATTTTTTAGAATCATGTTGATATTTTTTGTGGACTAAGTACATTTTGTAGCGATGTTTATTAGTTTATAAATTTGGTTATATTCGTTTTGTTTTAAAAGTTTGGTTATATAATAATTATAATAAAAAAGCTCCGAAATGAAAAAAAAATTTGTAAAATAAAAAGCAAACAATAACAGTTCTAAAAGACAATGGTAAAAACTCTTGTTGTAACATTTTTGAATAAATCTGTAGCAAAAGTGTTGTCTTTATGGGCATAAATTGTAAAAGACAATGGTTATAAACTGTTGTCTTTGGTGTTGTCTTTTGTTTAAAATGACAACGTCAAAGACAACGGTTAATAATAGTTGTCATTTATATAGAAAGATAACGGAAAAAATCCGTTGTCTTTTAGTGCCACATTTAACAACAATGGATTCAACAACAGTAATAAGTTTAAAAGGATAAAGGAAAAAATGTTTTGATTCGAGTCTACTTCACTTTTGTTGAAGACGAAGCATGTATTAATATCCATTAACATATTTTCTATCACTAACATGATAAATTAATGCATGAATACATTAATATGAGCTCAATTTTATTTATTAAATTATCATGTCTTGGGAGAAGTCTTTCATTCTGATTCATTGAAAATTGGGTAAAATTCTAGAAGAGTTGCAGTAACTCCTATTACTTTTCTTCATCTTGAATTGTTTAGCCGATTGAGATCCATCTTTATACTTATTCAGTTAATATTTAGAGATTTCAAGACTTCAAACTTCCTTCTAGATGAAGACTTCAATGCTAAATTATCCGACGTTGGATTGACTACGCAGGGTCCAACTGCTGGATTAGGTCATGTTTCTACTGCAATGAGTCCCGTTTCTTGATTCAACTCTTTCTACTTCTACATTAATTTGCATGATCTTTTTTATGGTGCATATAGACCATGGAATATATTCTTTTAAATTCTTTCAAACTGTATTATTGAATATTTGTGTTAACTTATTGAATAATATGTTTATAGTATATGAAGATTTAGTGGTAATAAGATCAATATTACTAAATGGCACTAAGGAAATGCTGAAAGTCCTATCTCTCAATGGAAAATTACTTACCTTAAAAAATATAATTTAATGTAAATTATTAACTCATGCTTAAATTTATGACTTTATTTGTATAGTTGTGGATCTACCAAATAATAATTTAAGAATACCAATTATTAAGTTTTTCTTGAAGTTGTGATTTTTTCCTGAAGTAGTAATTAATAATTTAAGAATACCAATTAATAATAATTCGTTTGTACATTCTTGAAGTTGGATTTTTTCTTTTTTTCATCCAAGTTTAGTTTGTAAAGACTCTTAACTTCTCTTTATTTGAGTTCATTGTTCCTTCATATGCTAATTTTTATCAAGTGCATAGAATATATAATGAAATTTCTTCACGACTTCTAGTAGGAGCTTAGATGTTCATTTTTAATGAGCTAATTGTGTGCTATGAACTCATTTCTTATCATATTTCAGGAGTAAATGTTGATCATGTTCGACTTACTGTAGCTGCTGCTGCTGCCCAAGGAGAAGCTAACAATGAGCTTTTAGAGTTTATTGGAAAAGTAAAATAAAATTATTTTCTTTCAAATTGTTAAATTAGTATATTGTCCCTATCATTTTGTCAAAATATATGTGCATATATTTTGTTGACACATTAGTTCTCCATTTACTCACATTTGTGTGCATATGATCCTTGGAAATCTTATTTATTTAATTGAAAATTATGTGTTAAACTGATGGTGATTCAATCTTGCTTGCATATAGTGGTTGTTTCTAGCTCACGTATAGATGATAAAGTACTACTACTACTACTACTACTACTACTACGACCACCACCACCACCACCACCACCACCACTACTACTACTACTATGATGTAATGACAAAAATTAAATTTGTGTAACAAAATTTCCCACAAAAAACACCAGACACATCATTTGTAATGACAAAATTATTCTTCATAAGAAATAATAATAGAAATCATCCAACAAAAGAGATTTTAATAATTCAAATATGAGAATCATATCTTTGATAAATCTACCAAAGTGACTCCAATATGGAGTAAAATCACAAAGACATGAAAATAAACATAAATAGAACTGGTAGTATTATATAATCATCCAGTAGACGGATTCAATCATTCTCTTGTTTTATAATAACTGACTTCTCCTATTTTTTTGGCATTGGTAGTTGAAAATTCGTCCATCAGCTTTCTCTTCAGTTTTGTCTCCTCAATTCCATCATAATAGAAATAAGGACTCTTTCCATTAGTTTCTTCATCCACATCAACCACATTAATTTCTTTATTTTTCTTTTGAGGATTAGATACTTCATCCTCAGAATAACTGACCTTGCAATATATATATCAAGTTAAACTTGTTATCTAGGTCATTAATCTAATTATTGAAGAACAGTTAGGTATATATGGACGAAAAGTATCATACCTTCTCATTATCCATGAATCTTCTATACAACTTTGAAATAAGATCTGATTCCTACTGAATTAAATAAAGTTTTAAAATAAAAATAAATTGACTATCAAATTAATTAAATCAGCTAAGTAATGAACGATAAATAGTGAAAATTTTAAAATAACATTACAAAATATAAATTACCTGACTCTCAACACAAGAGGTACGATACCTAGATAAAACATCAAGATCATTAGTCATCTTGACTATAGAGAACATATTCCTCGAATTTATGAAGGATTCTTCCTTTTTTATATCTTAAAAAGTACATCTTTGTCGTACAATTTCTCAAATTCTTAGTAACATATCTCGGGTTGGAATCCTATAATCAATAAAATAAAATAAATATACAAAATAGCATAACCAAAATTTTATTAAAAATCATTAGAGTTTTAACAACGGGATATTATGCTTACATTTTCCTTCTTCAATTCATATGTTGATTTTCCTATTACTTCCAAAGCCACATCATCCCAAAGCAAAAACAAAGCATTGTGAGTGTCATCGACCACCCGACACTCAAGTTTGTACCTGTATATAATATTTAAAAAGTTAAATTCTTACATTAAAAAATTAAGTAATGAGCTGTTTGTAAGCAATATATTTAATTTGACAAAAATTATATTACCTGAATATCGTACTACCATCTTCATGTACACATTCAAAAAATCAAAACCATCATCATTCGGTGGCACTTATTACATGCTAAATACCAACAAGTCTCTGGATTCTCAAACTCAGCCATAATGGAGTAAACCCAAAAATACCCCATCTTCATGAATATAAATTTGTTATCAAAATCATGGTTTAGTATTACATGTAATATATAAGCATTCAATTTACTTATTGAGACATATAGTCCAGAAAAAAAATATCATACAAAATATTAATATTTAAATTTTATGCAACTAAAGATTTTAAAACATTAAAATGATATTAACTATTACCTCTTCTTCTTCACAAATCTCCTGTAGCGTCCTTACAACAGCTCTATCATTCGCAAATTCAGTAGCCGTTGAACCTTCAGAAAAATTAGAAATTATAGAAATAGTATTGGCTGTACTGTGATTCTACTCCAAGTTGTTAAAAAAATTCATAAATGCAGATTTATTTAATTATAACATTTACATAAAGATATAGAAAGATATTTATAATGTATGTTAAATTATATTTATATTTTTAAACAACCTTTTCCTAAATTGTTGAACCTCAAATGAATCAACATTTACGTGCAGCTTGGTGATATTCTAGGAATTTAAAACTTTAACCTTATTTGAATAACATAGAGTAAATGGTGACACTCTAGTTATATTGCACTTTTCACCTTCATTAAATACATATAATTAATAGAATTTCATTATCTCAAAATAATGAAATTCAATACCATTAAATAGCTTTGGACACCCAAATTGTAGTACAACAATAAGTGGGTCAGTTGTATCATGACTCAAAAAAGGAAGGAACACATTAATGAACTCGTTCCAGAGTGTACACGTCAATCTATTATTCCTACATAAAAAAAATATCAATATTGTTTTGTAAAATAATTATAATATCCGAATAAATATTCAATATATTACTTCAAATCTTCAAGTTCTATCTCCATCATTCGTGTTGGACCATCTTTAGTGGGCATATCCTTTGGAGTTTACATGGCAGAAACTCTTCCAGTGACATCTAAACATTATACATACAAAGGCAAATAACTCATCAATAACAATATACAATCAAAAAATAAAACAATTAATTTGATAATATAGTAGTATACCACACAAAAAATACGAATACAATTGGATAAAATTATTTGATTATGTGCATAACATAGGACATGCCGAATAGAATAGTTTCATCCACTTTGCGTAAACCTTGAATCCACTCAAAAGGCTTAATATGGAACATATTTTTTGGGAAAGATGAATCATTTAGATCAACCACTCTTGTCTTATTCCAAACATTAAATTTATACTTATGAGTAGCTACCCTGAATTTCTTTTTAATATCCTTTAATGATACCATAAAATTCCTAATGACATAAAAGTTTCCTTCCTCAAGTAGGAGGTTTGAAAGTATTGATGTACAGGGATCGAGCCCATTCGAGAATTGTGTCACCCTTCAAAAGCAAAAAGTTAATGTAAGTCAATAACAATAGCTTATAAAGATAAAAATAAATTGTTACATAATTCATTTATTGAAATATTGTACACATATACCTTGCAATCACGGAAAACACAATCATAGCTAAAGATTTTAAACCTTGCAATCACGGAAAACACAGTCATAGCTAAAGATTTTATTTTCATCTCCGAATGCTGAAACATCGTAGGCCGAACCAGAAGAAGTTTCAGTGCCCATAGAGTTCTTTTTGGCTCCACATCTTTAATCAAGCTAAATAGTTATGTCATACCTAGACCTGTTTGTGAACTCCAATAAAACTCAACCTAAAATAAAAGCTATGAGGTAAGATGATAATAAATTGAACTTAATATTTATAATGATTTGAGTTAGGGTTTAATTTGATTCAAAATAATTTGATATCATCAATTTGATAAATTGACTCTCCTGTGGACCAAATTTGTTCGCTGATTATTTGGTAAATTTGTTAGGTTAATCTTGTAATGCATAAAATTAGTTGTTTTAATATATTGTTTCACTGATTTTTTGCTTTATTTATTAGATTAGTTTTGAATTTCCTAAATTTGTGGAATCTTGAGTGTTTCACATATTCACGTAGTATGCTAAACTTTTCACCCCTTATTATTTGGTAAATATGATTAGTATGATTTTGTAATGCATTAATTAGCTAATTTGATAGATTATTTCACTAAATTTTTGCTAAATATATTAGGTTGGGTTTGAATTTTCTACATTTGTGGAATAAATAAGAAATAGTGTTTCACAGATTCACACAGTGTGCTGAATTTTCCCCCATTCATTATTTGGTCAATATGATTATTATAGTTTTGTAATGCATTGAATTAGTTATTTTGATTTATTATTTCACGGTGTGTTTGCTACATATATTAGGTTAGTTTTGATTTTCCTAAATCTGTGTAATAAATAAAAAATAGTGTTTAGCATATTTATCTAATCGTGTAGGGGATTTTGTTTATTTATGCAGGTTTGATAATATGATTCGAGGAAATCAAATCATATATTTTTGATTTGATATATTTCTTGCATCTACGTATTCACTGATTTAGATTTATCAGTTTGATAAATCGACTCTCCTGCGGGCCAAATTTATTCATTGGCTATTTGGTAAATTTATTAGGTTAATTTTGTAATGCATAAAATTAGTTGTTTTTAAATACTATTTCACTAATTTTTTTCTTTATTTATTAAGTTAGTTTTGAATTTCCTAAATTTGTGGAATAAATAAGAAACAATGTTTCACAGATTCACAAAGTTTGCTGAATTTTTCCCCACTTATTTATTTGGTAAATATGATTATTATATTTTTGTAATGCATTGAATTAGATATTTTGATTTATTATTTCACGGTGTGTTTTCTAAATATATTAGGTTAGTTTTGAATTTCCTAAATCTGTAAATAAAAAATGGAGTCTAACATATTTATCTAATCGTGTAATTTTGCAGGGGATTTTGTTTATTCATGCAGGTTTGCTAATATGATTCGAGGAAATCAAATCATATATTTTTTATATAATGTTATTCATCTTAATATTATCTGGACTGAATTTCCTAAATTGAAAGAATAAATCAAAATTATTGTTTTGCAAATTTGATTTAGATCAAATAATTTTGATTTGTGAAATCCAATAAATTTCAGGAATGATTTAGATCTCGAAATCAAATCACATTTTTGGGAATAAAAATTTATAATTATAATTTAATAATCATAAAGTTATTCTTTATTAAACAATAAAGTTTGGGCTAGAAAACGAAGTTCGAAAAAAGTTATTTTATTTATATATATATAGATGTCTTCAATGAAAATGATCCTGAATTTTAAAGTGGAATATAGATTTGGTTAATTGCTGAGAAATTAAAAAAAGTATAATAGTCCCAAAAATACCTAAAAAATTCGAACTGTTACATTTAGCATTTACACCGAGAATATTTGTACTTGTTGTGGTTAGAAATAATAGATGACTTTGCGTCCCTTGGTTCTTTACTTTCCAAGTGCTCTCAGTAACTATTCTTTAATTAGATTGTATATCTCAAATTCTTCCATTACAATTATTTTTTTCTTATCTATAAATCAAAGAATATTTTTTTAATAACCAGGGTACCACTTTTTCAAAAACAAACCGGCGTTTTATTGAACTAAAAGTTTTAACAATAATATATAAAACTATTTAACTTGATCAACACAAAAATACATAACAATAAAAATTATTGGAGGTTTTTTTTTTTTTTTTTTTTGATTGTGAGATATTAATTGAATTATATTCGTACAAAATTAGACAAACTCAAATATATTATTTTTAAATTCAAGAAACATGAACAGTAACAAAAACACAGTAATATGTGTAACTTTATAAAATTAACGGTTGTCAAATTTCGTGTCAAAAATAAAAAATGGTTTATCCAATATTGGTTTTAAATAAAATTTGGACGTTATTTATATATGAATTTCTAAAAAATTCAAGAAAATTGTTTTTTACAGAAAATTGTTACAAAACATTCAAAATTCAAAATTAATGTTTTTATAGACAGTCGTCATAATATATTAGTATGGATTTCCATTTTTATAATATTAATATTAAATAATTCATTACTTCTTCATATATACCATACTATACTCAAAAAGCTTTAATGGCGGAAAACTTTGTACTCATGAACTATATATTATTTGAGGCGCAGCAGAGGTTGGCTGTATATCCGAAAGCAAACAATGATGCTAGTGTTGATTCCACATCGTCCTTTGGTTGTAACTCCACCCACAATTAATGAATCTCCTCTCGTTTCACTGAAAGTTAGATTGTTTTCAATAATTATTCCTTCCCTTTCTCCCACGCAACTCAAACATGGTTTTAATCCTACTCTTGCTGCATCCCAAATCAATTGCGGCCAAATGCTCAAACAGACGTACAGAGTATGCTTCTGCTTCCGGCGGAGGTTCCGAGTGGCAGCGGCGGAGGCGCCGGCGGACATCAAGGCCATCTTCAATCAGTATTCGACGCAAGGGTTGATGAGCGTGGATCAGCTGCGGCGGTTTCTGGTGGAGGTGCAGAATGAGGAGAATGCGACGCTGGAGGATGCGCAGGCTCTGCTTGACAGCCTTCATCATCTTAAACATTTGAATATATTTCACAGACGGGGCATTAATCTCGAGGGATTTTTTAAGTACTTGTTTGGCGGTGCTAATCCTCCTCTTAATCCTAAACTCGGGGTAACTCTCCTGTGTTTTGGATTTTGTTTTTTACTATGTTCAAAGTCCGTCTATTATGTTTTACTTGTCTTTACACGCACTGTCGCTACTTCTCGTGCGCGGTCGGTATGATCTCAAACGTCAATTTTCACATCAAAATTATTATAAACTAGTAAAAAATATGCATAATAAGTCCAAATTACATACAAAATGTGTAGTTGCGGATACTAACTTAGAAAGGTGTGTCTCTAATGTTCCTTTTCAGGTTCACCATGATATGAAGGCTCCAATATCTCATTACTTCATTTACACTGGTCACAATTCATATCTAACTGGAAATCAACTAAGTAGTGTTTGTAGTGACATTCCTATTGTAAAGGCACTGCATAAAGGTGTAAGAGTAATTGAACTGGATATATGGCCCAATTCCACCGGAGATGATGTAGTTGTTCTACATGGGAGGTATGCTCTCACCCCACATATTTCATTGTGCGTTTTATCTGCTGCAGTATGTAGCTTAATAATTTGAAATTTTGTTTGGGCTCTTGGGTGGTGAGCTTTTAATATTTTAAAAATAAACTCTTAATGTCTTCAATTTTAAATATGTTATATTTTTTAAAGTCACAAATAAATAAGTTATACTCAAATCTCTTTGTATATTGAAATAAAGTAGTAATTTTTAACTAATAATTATTTTACAAAAGAAAAATTGTTGGGATTTTATTTTATATAAGAAAATATATTTCTATAGAAAAATATAAACAAACTTTCATTATTAATGGTATTTTAAAAATAGAGCTAAAAGAAACAAAAAAAGATGAAAGAAATATAAAATTCACAATAAAATAAAAAAATTAAGTAAAAAAAAAAGAAAATTGAAGAAAAATAATAAGACAAAGTTTAAAAAGAAATTATAATATGTACAACTGGAAGTTGGTTTTCAAGTCAAGAAACTAACAAAAACTTAATGTTGAAAATTGAACGATTATAATATGTACTACGAAATTTCTGTTTATTGAATTGTTTCATTGCAGTGACAGCGTTGCTGAGAGAGAAAATAATAGAATGAAAAATAAGAAATGATAAGAGATACCATTATGTTCTTTGCTTAGACCTTCTTAAAGCTTTTCCTTTGTTTGGAGTGTTGTAGGACGCTTACCACTCCTGTTCAACTCATTAAATGTTTGAGATCTATAAGGGATAATGCTTTTACTACATCTCAATATCCTGTTATAATAACTCTTGAAGACCATCTCAATTCTGATCTTCAGGCTAAAGCGGCTGAGGTATGTCTATGGTGTCCGAAAGAGTTTAGCTACTTTCATTACATCATTACTAATTTCCTCCTGACTGAATCTAGATGATATCACAAACATTTGAAGACATGCTTTTTCGACCTGGTCCCGAATGCTTGAGTGAGTTTCCATCCCCGGAATATCTAAAGAGAAAGGTTATTATATCAACCAAACCACCCAAAGAGTACTTACAGGGCAAGGACGTTAAAGTAAAAGAGAGCGAATCAAAGAAGAGATGGTCTTTTGATCTTCTTGGTGCCTGTTCTTTTGGCAAAGATTTAGCCAAGGAGGAACCTTGGGGAAGAGAAATCCCAAGTTTCAAAACCAAAATTAATGAAGATAAGGTTGATCCATGCATAGTTTTGAGTGCATTCACTTTATCTTGTGTGGTTCTTAGGTGCCCATAATTTCTGTTCTAGGATGATGACTTAGATGGGGAGATTGAAGAAGATGAGGCAGAGCAAAATACAGCACCTGAATATAGGCATCTGATCGCTATTCATGCTGGTAAGGGAAAAGGTGGAATGCGGGATTGGCTCAGAGTGGACCCTCATAAAGTCAGACGCCTTAGCTTGAGTGAGCAAGAGCTTGAAAAGGCTGTTATAAGTTATTCCAAAGATATTGTGAGGTACTTTTACCACCTTCTAAATATTCCATACTGTATTTTAATGTTTGAAGAAGCTAATTTTGTGTAAACAACTTAGCATGTTAAATATGTGTTACTCCCTCCATCCCATAAAACGGTTTTTTTATTTGAATAATATTTTCTATCCAAGTAAAGAGTCTTGTTTCGAAAATTAAGATCTCGTTTCATTTGTCGAGGTAAAAAGTTCATTTTTTTTATTCCACTAACAAGTTATATATGATTGGAGTAAAATACGTATGAATTTATAGTTTTTAGGAGGTTGTGCTTTCATCAAATTAACCAAAAATAAAATGTTATACTCTCCAGAACAAAAATTCTATTTTTTGGGACGGAGGGAGTACTAAATAAGAATTTAAGGCTGCTCTTAGAATAAGAGAAATGCTGGGAGATGCAATATATAAGTTGTACTGGTAGGAAAAAGGGAAATGCCTAGTATGATATGTAAGAAAATTTGAAATAATGATAGATTATGAGAAAGATACAATAAACTCATTCCAAGAAATGGTTTTGCATTGCTGCGGGTCTTTCTATGGAAGAATAATTATCCATGAAACATTCTTATATTGTTCTTATTCAGATTTACACAGAAGAACTTATTGCGAGTGTACCCAAAAGGCATTCGTGTTGACTCGTCCAACTACAACCCAATGGTTGGATGGATGCATGGAGCTCAAATGGTTGCATTGAATATGCAAGTAAGTACCTTTTTTAATTGATGAAGTTAAAGATTAGGCAAATTATGTTGAATAGAAATATAAGTGAATAATATCATATGAAAGGATCCATTGCATTTGAGTTGAGTTTCATTGTATAAATTGTCATTGAAATGTTTGGAGGGTGATACAAACTGTTACTATTCTGCGACAGGGTTATGGGAGATCGCTTTGGTTAATGCATGGCATGTTCAGGGCCAATGGTGGCTGTGGATATGTCAAAAAACCAGATTTCTTGTTGGAGGCTGGTGACGACGTCTTTGATCCTACAGCTACGTTACCTGTCAAAACTACTTTGAAGGTAGCCTGAACATCTATGGCTTTTGTGATGTGATCTTTTTCAATGACTTCTTCTCATTCATTATTTCTGTCGATCAGGTGACTCTGTATATGGGTGAAGGATGGTATTATGACTTCCGTCATACACACTTTGATACTTATTCTCCTCCAGATTTCTATGCAAGAGTATGTTAGCTCTCTCTCTCTCTCTCTCTCTCTCTCTCTCTCTCTCTCTCTGCTATTAGATTCACTTGGATCGCGTAAATTATAATGCATCAGAGGATGTTGAGTGGGATTATGTATCCTCAGGTAGGAATAGCTGGAGTTCCAGCTGACGTTAGAAAGAAGAAAACAGAGCCACTCCAAGATAATTGGATACCGAATTGGGACAAGGTTTTTGAGTTCCCATTAACAGTTCCTGAATTGGCTCTGCTTTGGATTGAAGTTCACGAGCATGATGCATCCGAGAAGGATGACTTTGGAGGACAGGCATGCATTCTGATATCGGAGCTGAGAAGAGGAATTCGAGCAGTTCCACTTCATTCGCGCAAGGGGGTGCCCTACAACTCTGTGAAGCTGCTCATGCGATTTGAGTTCGTTTGATGGACTGACTAATTAACTAGTGTGTCCCAACCTATTCTGGTTGTGCTTGTTGTGTTACAAGGACTCAATTCAAGTACAGTTGTATTAGTATATAGGAGTCCCACATAAATGATCTGTGTATTCAGTGAATATGCTAATTATAACAATAAGTCGCAAGAATAAAAATTTGAATCCTTTCTTCCACTCAGTTTATTCACATGCTACGTTTAACAGATACCTGACCTTTCTTTTCATAACTACGATGAAGTTTAAACTTTGTAAATCATTGCCTTTACCATTTGTTATTTTTTTATCTAGATTTTTTATTCCTATCATAATATAACTCATTACATATTGTTATAATATAACAATATGATGGGAGAGAAAATAGAGCAACATGTGGAAGTAATGTAATTATTTGTACTGTATCAGAAAAATAATTACAGCAAACCCTCTAATTGTCAACATTGAGACATTAAAAATACACTATTAATAACATTCCATAATTGAGTATATACCTCACACAAAACACTAACGCTAGAGCACACTTGGGCTACACTTCACTTTCTCTCTTCACTTCGCATTGTGAAACTTTCTAACTTCTCTCTCCACACTCACAAATGGGGATTAACACATTTATACTAAACTATATCGGTTCATTCACCGACCTACAAAAAAGGACTTTGGGTACTTTTTAATTGCTAGATCAATCTAGCATACAAATCAATCCAATAAATAAGTAAGGACAGCATGTTGGCAGATTGCGTGGAACTCTAGACCCATCTAGAATATTCAATGGCGGTGGTGACTTTAACACTCCTCCTCAACATCGACTTTTTTCCACGTCCCATGTTTAATTGTCGATATTTTAAACTTTGAACCTTTTGGTGCACTGACACGCGTTCTTGTATGTTACTTAAATTTGTAAAGCTTTCTTCTTCAACAGCTGCTGCATTAGCGTACTTGTGATTTGATTCCACACTCTTTTTTATTACCAACCTCAAGGAATCATATCTTCCGATTGTTATTTGCTAGTTTGTGATATACTCCAGTCTGCTAGGGACTTTCATTTGTCTCTTCTTCAATAATGTCTACCTCATCTTGTTCTTTTTCATCTACTTCGGGAGGAGAACGTACTTCAATTATCTGCTCCTCCATCTCTTTCTATAAAGTATCATCTATTTCCTTTGAGGCTAGCAGTTCTTCCTTCTGAGATGACCACCATGACGAGGCTTCATAAAAACTAACATGTCTTGATGTATAACACTTTTCTGTTATAGGGTCACAATATTTCCACCCTTCCCTTTGGCTGTCATATCCCGCAAAAATATACCGTATTGCCTTTTTGTCAAACTTGCTTTGAAGATTACCCAACACGAACACATAACACACACAATCAAATACTCGAAAGTGACTAACTGTGGGTTTTCCCCTCTACATTTTCTTATAGGGTGACACGAACCCTAACTTTGCTTGGGAAAGCCTGAAGATCACATCTGCTATAGTCCTCATACATTCTGCCCTAATCTTCCATGTATATTCTTGGTATGTATCATACTTCCGCATATTTCTGCTGGAAGTTGATTCTTTCTCTTGGTTACACCATTCTGTTGGGGTGTATTTGCACATGTAAACAGATGGCTTATGTGGAATCTCCGTAAATGTTGTAAGAATTCGGTTGATGTACATGTATTCGTCACCATTATCTTTTGATAGATATTGAATCTTCTTGCCAACTTCTCCTTCCGCAAGATCTTTGAATTCTTTAAATTTTGAAAAAGTTTCAGATTTTTCTTTCATAAGAAAAGCCCATACGTACCAAGAGAATCCGTCAACAAATGTGACCATGTAACACATGTTGTTGTTTGAAGGTTCTTTCACCTATCTGAGCACATCATAATGTACCAGCTCTAATGGTGTTTTGGCTTTCAACTATGAATCATCATACGGTAGTTGAGGAGCCTTAACATATTAGTAGGTAACACACAGTTTCTGTCCTTACTTCCAATTGAGGAAGACTCTTCAACATATTCTTTGCCATAATCACCTTTAGTTTGTGATAGCTAACGTGCCCTAGCCTGGCGTGCCATAAATTGGTAGTCTCATTTGTTTGAGTCTTGTCTGCGTATGTTGATTCTGCTGACATTATGTAGACAAAATCTAAAAGTTTTTCCTTCCATTACCGGTGTTCTAGAGATCTTAATATCTTCATATACTTTGACATTGCTAGGACCAAAAATGATCTGGTGACCTAATGATGTAAGTTGTGCTGCAAATGAAAGATTTTTCTTAATACCTGGTACATGATAAACATCTTGGAGCGGTACATTCTGCGAACTGAATCATGTCGCGATCTTTGTTTCACAAATGTACGCTATCTATAATTTTGAATTATTTGTTGTCTCCACCACATGATTCCTTTTATACTAGATCAAGTTCTGTAACTTTTATTAATCTCTTGTCATGTGATTTGAGCATCGAGAACCATCTATCCAATCACTATTGTAGTTGATGAATTCAGGGATAGTTAGTGTTAAGGTTATCTCTGCTTCCTCCTGGGAAATGATGCTTCGACGTCCGATTCGCCATCACTTGCTACTCTGACATTCGATGTAGCTACATTGCTTTCGACTGTTTTCTTCTTCTACCAACAATTTTTAGCCATTTGGCCCCTCCTCCCACAATTATAACACTTTCTTTAAAGTCTCTATTTTGTTGAGGATGATCATCCTCATTTTCTCTCTATTGTGCTCCCCCTGATTGAGAGCTCCTTGGTCATCTATCGAGGTCATCATTTCTTCTATTTATTTCTCCACATAAACCTCTGCTTTTGCTAGTAAATAATGTTTCTTCATCATTCTTGAATGAGTCTCCCGCTATTTTCTTATTTAATGCTTCCTGATCAGCTAGAAACTTTTCTACCTCTACAAAAGTGAGTTGAGTTGACCATCCTTGTATGGGCAACATAAAACTTCTATACTCTTGCCTCAATCCATGAATGATTATTCATCTGATTCTTGAATTAGACAAACCAGTAGAAGAATCTAAAGCTGATATTTCACGACAGAGGTAATTTATCTTGGTAAAATATTGATTTATTGTCATGGCACCTTGTCTGATCGAAAGAAACTTGTTCTCGAGAAGTTGCAGCCTTGCATCATTCTTCTTTGAAAATAATGTTGATAAAGTATCTCACGCTTCCTTCAACGTCTTGGCTTCGATGATGTGCTCCAACATATCCTTCTCGATTCTAGTCTTAATGGTGAACATTGCCTTCCTGACACTCACCTTCCATTTCTTTAGAGCCGCAATATTTTCCTCTAGTAGTGTAGCATCGATACCATATACTATCGCCCACAAGTCTTGGCCTTGTAAATATGACTCCATGTAACATGACCACGTGCTGTAATTTTAGTTGTTAAGATTCTTGATACCTCTGAACTTGAAGGTCACCCATCGTAATATTATATATCACCAAACAAGCTTAATTTCTAGCACATGCTCCGTAGTACGAAACTACACACAATATACGAAAAGCATCATGGAACGACTCCAAGTGAACCACTGAAGCTCAAATACTACCAGTAATAGTTTGCCTCTGATAGCACTTGCTAGGAGAGAAAATCAGAGCCACACGTTGAAGTAATGCAATTACTTTTATTGTATCAGTATAGTACTACAACAAACCCTATAGTTTCCACAACTTAGACACTAAAACTATGTTCGCTTTTTTATTTTACTAACAAACGACTCTCAAGTGCACAAGGCAAATTATAGTAAAATATTGGTGAGAACAGGTATCGTATCCACCGGGACTATCTTACGTAATTTTAACTAAATACTTGTTTACATTATCCTACTTTATCTAAAAACTCGTACTTTGATGATAGATGATTTAATTGAAAAGAATAAAACAAAATATAGAAATAAAAAAAACAATTCAGATTCAAACAAGATAAGCCTTTAGAGGTTTAATAGATTCTAGGGATATATACTCTCATGGTTCATGTGACTTCTTTTCATGTACTAAATCATATTTAATTCTTATATTCATAGGAGAATCACTATTATATTTAGACCCCTTCTCTTGTGTTAGATCTAAACGTGGATTAGATAACACAGATCATTCTCAAGATATTATCTAACTCCTAATAGTTCCTAGGTCTTATTCTCCTCTCGATAACCTACCAGTCTCTTGATCTACCAAATTTGTGTTATGCATTCATAATCCTTTAACCAACTAACCCCTATAGGGTGATAACTAATTAACTATGCATATGTAATTCCTAGCCAAATAATTCCACAAAATAATCAGATCAAGAAAGCATAAGCGAATAAAGAAAATGAATAATATCATAAATCAAAATCATACAAATCCTTAATCGTATAAACCCTAGAATCAGTAATAGTTTAGCTACTCATTATCAACTCGCAATTCATAGGAAACGAGTTGACAATTGGAGCTAACATTTATATAAAAGAAAAAATAATAAAACTTATGACTTACGCCAATGATCTTCGTTTCTCTTCTCTCCGATGACTCAGTTGCTCGTTTCCTTTTTTATACTCATTTCTAGATCTGAAAATTGATGATCTTCTTCATTCCTGCGTTGCACATTTTATAATGGTCATTTAGGGCTCAAATCCCCTGAAAATCTCCTTCAAAATGAAAGGATAAGATCATATCTTGAAAAGAAGCACAATCCATTCTCGATTGGTCCGAAAAAGGGTCATTCTTGACTCACGCACGGGTCGTGCTCCTAGGTGCTAGGTTCGCTTCTCTAGTCTACTCTTAGTTTGTGTGCACGATTTGTGCTTCTCGTGGCGCAGTTCGTGCAACCTCAAATGTCGATTTTTAATCTAAACTTCAATATACCGGTGATGTTACAAAATATAACAAAATCATTACAAGCTCGTTACTAGATACGTACAATTTTCTAAAATCTATGCATAATAACCCTAAATTGCACATAAAACCCTATATTTATCAAAATATACTGCTAAGAACACACCCTAATTGAAGACATGCCTCACACATAACACAAAACACTCACAGTAGAGCACACTTAGGCTATACTTCACTTTCCCTCTTCACTTTGCAATGTGAAACTTTCTAACTTTTCTAACATTCACAAATGGGTGTTAACATATTTATACTAAACTATGTTGGTTCATTCACTGACCTAATAAATTGACTTTGCCTGCTTTTTAATTGCTAAAACAATCTAGAAAAACATCCTTGCAATTAGTATAACTCTTAGACCCATCTAGAATATTAAAAATCGTTGGTGACTTGTCACATCTATATATATGAAAGTAGAGTTCATACTCTCAAAGCTTACTACATCATATTTTTGCTCTTTTCATAAGTTGCCGTGTGTCAATAAAAAATACAAAAAATAAAGTAAGTTGTATTTTCAATTGTCGAGCTAACTCTAGTCTTTTGAATTGTCGAGGTAACTCCCATATTTAATTCTCCTTATAGTGAATGCTTTGTGAATATAAATATTTGCATAGCAACAAATATTCCTTCTATATAAATATTTGCATAGCAAAAAATATTCCTGGTAGGTTGTCGGTCAATGTTAGTTGATTTTTTAACTATATTTATAAAAGTAGAGTTCATACTAAGGCTTGCCACATCATAGTTTTGCCATTTTCATTAGCTCCCATGTGTCTATAATAGTAATAAATAATAAATACAAAAAAGAGTAAGTTGTCTTTTTAATTGTCAAGGTAACTCTCGTACTTAATTCTCCTTATAGTGAATGCTTTGTGAATATAAATATTTGCATAACAACAAATATTCCTCCTAGGCTTTCGGTCAATGTTAGTTGGTTTTTTTATTGTTTTTAACTATATATATAAAACTAGAGTACATACTAAGGCTTGCCACATCATATTTTTGCCATTTTCATGAGCTCTCATGTGTCGCTAATTGTAATAAATAATAAATACAAAAAAAAAGTAAGTTTTCTTTTTAATTGTTGAGGTAACTTCCATACTTAATTATCCTTATAGTGAATGCTTTGTGAATATAATAGGAACAAATATTCCTTCTAGGTTGTCGGTCAATGTTAGTTGAATATTTTTTTTCACTATATATATAGAAGTAGAGTTCATACTAAGGCTTGCCACATCATATTTTTAACCTTTTCTTGAGTTGCTATGTGTCCCTAATAGTAATATATAATAAATACAAAAATAAAAGTGAGTTGCCTTTTTATTGTCGAGGTAACTCACGTACTTAATTCTCCCTATAGTGAATGCTTTATGAATCTAAATACTTGCATAGCAACAAATATTCCTCGTAGGTCGTCGGTCAATGTTAGTTGATATTTAAATAAAAAAACAAGATGAAAATTTAAGTTTCTTTGGATATGAATTCTAACCTTTTCTACTCAACCTTAGATGAAGTTGACCTGAGCTATTTAAAATAGAGTTCATACTTTCAAGGCTTGCCACATCATATTTTTTCCCTCTTCATTAGCTGTCATGTGTTCATAATAGTAATAAAAAATGAGTGAGTTGTCTTTACAATTGTTGACGCAACTCTTATACTTAATTTTCGTTATAGTGAATGATTTGTGAATATAGCAACAAATATTCCTCCTAGGCTGTCGGTCAATGTTAGTTGGATTTTTTTTATTTTTAAATAAGATAAAAATGAAGTTTCTTAGGATATGTATTATAACTTTTCCTACTCAACCTTATATGTAGTTGACCTAAGGGGGACTCACATCGTATTATAGTGTTATTGCTGTGTATGTGTATTAATATAGAAATGAATTATTTTCCAATAATTTCAAAATTATTATTAGTATCTTTAATAAAAGCTTACTCCCATGCATTGCACATGTCTACAACTAGTAATATAGCAAAACTAACTCCTCAACCATCGATTTTTCACATAATATAGCTATACTAACTCTTCAAACATCAATTTTAATATCTACAGTAACAATAAAATCCTATATATTCCTAAAAGAAACATCCATAGGATTTTAGAATTTTTGCCATTAAAAAATTTACTCTGTAAAGCCCAAATAACAAGCCTCATTGTCGAGAAAAGCGATTAGCTAGATTTTAGCATAAAATAATCTTAGTGTGAGATCCCATTCCATGAAATGCACAAAAGTTATTTTTGTACATTTTTTATTACTAAAAATTATGTTATTTATTATTGAAAAATTAGTAAATAATTGTACGTAATGTCTATATTTATAAATTTCAACATGTTGTAAAATAATTTAACATATTTGATTATAAATTTATTTGAAAAAATCAAATCAAATATCATTGAAATAAGAATTGGATTTGAATTTATTTATTTTAAACTCAAATCCAAACTGGAAATATGTATTTAATAAATAAAATCATAATTAAATATTCCAATAATTAGATATCTGAATTGATTAAATTTCAAAAATTATATTTGATTTTATATTTACAAATACTTAATGTGTACTTTGCACGATAGAAAATATCAAATTTATATATAAATTTTAGTATAATTTTTGTTACATATACCTATATATTTACATTAATATAGTTATTTATTCTTTGTTATTGATTAAAAAATGGTAATTTTTTTAAAATTTAGCAATAATAAATGATAACTTTTATTACCTTATTTGTAACAATGAATAGATAATAAAACATGGTTTTACAATTATTAAAATTAAAACATAACTAATGGAGTGTATATTTAAATATACTAGTTGTAGACCCGTGCAATGCACGAGAATAAGCTTTTATTAAACATACTAATTATATTTTGAAATTATTGGAAAATAATTCATTTCTTTATTAATACACATACACAACAATAGCACTATAATATGATGTGAGCCCCCTTAGGTCAACTTCATATAAGGTTGAGTAGGAAAAGTTAGAATTCATATCCAAAGAAACTTCATTTTTCATCTTATTTAAAAAAAAAAAAAAAAAAAAAACCAACTAATATTGAACGACAACCTAGGAGGAATATTTGTTCACAAATCATTCACTATAAGGAAAATTAAGTATAGTAGTTACCTCGACAATTGAAAAGACAACTTTCTCTTTTTTATTATTATTTACTACTATTATTAACACATGGCAGCTCATGAAGAGGGAACAAATCTGTTGTGGCAAGCCTTGAGGGTATGAACTCTACTTTTAAATACCTTATATCAACGTCATCTAAAGTTGAGTAGAAAAAGTTAGAATTCATATCCAAAGAAACTACATTTTTCATCTTTTTTTTTCTTTTTTTTTTTTTTATATCAACTAAAATTGACCACAAACCTAGGAGGAATATTTATTGCTATGCAAATATTTATATTCACAAAGCACTAACTATAATGAGAATAAAGTACGGGAGTTACCTCGATAATTAAAAAGGCAACTCACTTTTATTTTTGTATTTATTATTTGTTACTATTTAGGATGTTGAAGTTTGAATTTTTGAATTTATTTGAAATTATTATTTTGCCGGTTTCTTTCATTTGAAATATACAGGTGGAGTCTAGAAGATTGGAGACCAAGTCAAATTCCCACAAACAAGGAAAGCAGTTGGAGACCAAGTCAAACTCTATCCTTGTGGGAAGGTGGCTAGCCTGGAACATGGAGAAACGATAACAACAGTTACAAGAATGTGGCTTAGTGAAGAATGAGAGAAAAACTGCCACAACCCATCTACAAATATGAAGTATAATGAAAGAAGAAGATGGGTTGAACGAGATTATATTTGTCTGTATAATAAAGATGTGTGTTACTAAGAAAGTTGCGTTCACTCCTACTCCAACATTCTGTACTGATGTACAGCAGATTATTCTAATCTCGCTACCTTCGAATTTGAGAGAGAGTTAGTGAGTGAATATTGTTTTATGTAAGTTTGTTTTCTTAGTTATTTTTGTCGGCTTCAAATTCATCTTGAATTTCAAGTACATTAAGGATCGTAGAAGGTTTATTCGATTCTTTTTGTAATTCATCCTAAATCAGTGAATACCTTTCTCCCTGTCGGCTTCACAAGTCATTCTTGACTTGTGAAAATTTACCCTCGGTGTTATTTTCATTTTTCGCTGTTATTTTCCATTGGTATTGCACTTTCAAATGGTATCAGAGCCATCACTTGATACACTAAGTGTGGTTTGGAGTTTTGGTGTTACAATGGAAATTATGAGTCTTCCACATTCTTAGGTTCTTTCAATTGAAAATTTCGACGATGTTCAATGTCGAACATGTAGAGGGTTTGGACACTATGCAAATGAATGTGCAAATATTCTTTGTAGACGTGGAAAATTAATTTGGGTGTCACTGAGCGAAGAAGAAATTGATGAAATGCATCCGGTAGAAGAGGAATAAAAAACTGCTACCTTGTAGACTTCCATTCAGGAGTATTCTGATGATAAAGAATTACTCACGCCTTCAAGTTCAAACACCACGTCTGACAGGTATGAATTCTTCAACGATTCTGATTTCAATTGTTTTAATGGATGTATTACTAATGCAGAATCAGATAATGAAGAAGATGACAGCCATATATTTAAAAAAATTCAAGCAATTCAGGATGAGCTTCTCAAGAATCTGGAGTCAAAGCGTCAAGAAGCAGAGATTTTGAATAAAGAAAATGAAGACCTCAAGAAGATAATTAGAAAGTTGGAAGTTTCTCTTACAAAGAAGGATGTTGAATTGAGTAAACTCAAGATTGAACTTCAAGTTACCAATGAAACATTCAAGAAATTGAATACATGTACTTCTAAGCTAGATGAAATTTTGGCTGTAGGAAATATAGGCAATTCTGGAATAGGTTATCACAAAACTGCTGCTACTTTGTCATCTAATTTATTTTGTGATAAAAATCCTATCATTTTTGTTAAAGAAAGTGGAAAAGAACTGTAAAAAACAGATACATAAAAAGTGACCAAAAGAAAAAGAGATTTGTCTGTCATTACTGTTTTGAACCTGGACACATAAGACCTTACTGTCAAAAATTGAAATCTGATCTGTCACAGAATAAAATGTTGCCAGAACGTTGCATAACATTTGGAACAACATCGTGAATCAGAATACACCATGTTGTCCAAAATTGAAGTGGGTCTGTAAATCGAATATAACATGTAATGTTGTGTTTACTACTCTAAAAAGTAACAAGTCAAAATCTTGGTACTTTGATAGTGGGTGTTCAAGACACATGATATGTACAAAGAATTACCTCATAAACTATGAATCATTCCAAGGAGGCACAATGAGATATAGTGGAGAAAAACAAGGAAAAATCATAGGAAAAAGAACATTGTGTGTTGCTGGATTCCCTAAGCTTCGAAATGTTCTACATGTGGATGGACTTATGGCTAACTTGATTAGTATAAGTCAATTATGCGATGACGATCTTTAGGTAAAATTCAATAATGATAAATGTGAGGTATTTGACTCTGCAAATGTATGTGTAATGACAGGTAAAAGATCAAATGACAATTGCTATCTTGCTGGAAAAAACCTATCATGCAACACTGCCCAAATAAGTGAAACAATTCTATGGCATCAAAATTTGGGACATGCAAATCTCATAAACATAGACAGACATATAAGATTGGATGCAGTAAAAGGTTTGCCCAAACTGGATAAAGGTAAATAAATTTTGTGTGGAGAATGTTAAAAAGGCAAACAAACTCGAACTTCTCATGAACATGTGAAATATATTGGAACTATTCACAACTTTGAATTAATCCACATGGATCTTATGGGTCCAATTGAGATTGAAAGTCTAGGTGGGAAAAGATACTCATACGTGTTAGTAGATGATTTTTCTAAATACACATGGATTAATTTTCTTAGATAAAAATCAGATACATTTGATGTATTCTAGAAATTGCATGTTAAATTCAAAAATATGAATGGTTCATGTGTATCACGTATAAGATCATATCATGGTAGAGAATTTGAGAATTCCTTATTCTCTGACTTTTGTGAAAAACAGGGCATATTCTAAGAAGTTTTGGCACCCAAAACTCCACAACAGAATGGAGTAACTGAACGAAAAAATCAAACTTTACAAGAAAATGGCTCATGTTATGATTAGCTCAAAAAATCTTGCTAAACGATTTTGGGCTGAGGACTTGAATATAGCTTATCACATCTCTAACCGTGTTTATTTAAGACCGGCACACATATGACTCCATATGAAATTTTAAATGGGCATAAGCCAAATTTGAAATATTTTCATGCGTTTGGATGTGTTTGTTATATTCTGAATGACCGAGATGCTCTTACAAATTTTGATTAAAAAAGTGAGCAAGGAATATTTCTTGGATATGGTTTAAAAAGTGACACATATCGTGTGTTTAATCTCAGGACTAAGTGTATTCAAGAATCTGTAAATGTTATATTTGATGATCTCACCTGGCAGGAAAAACTGAAGAAGACAATGTTGAAGCCTATATTGATATGCAGAATTACAGACAAGTAGAACCAGCTGAGCAAGGTCGAATTCCAAATGTTGATCAAAATGCGGAATCAAATGCTGAACCAACATTTAATTCAGACACAGAACCAGAAACTCATCCATAAATTGTAGAAGAGTCAACTATTTAGCAAACTAAAAGAAGAGATCCACCGGAAAGGATAAGGAAAAATCACCCGATTACTCAAGTCATTGATAATGTGCATGAAGGTATCACAAGAAGACGAAAAGAACTGGTAAACTATAGAGATATGGTAAAGTTTGTTTACTAGTCCTCTATATTTAACGAAGTAAATTCATCATGTTTCTTGTCTCTGACTGAGCCAAAAAAATATTTCTGAAGCATTAGGAGATAATTTTGGGTTGATGAAATGTATGAAAAATTAAATCAATTCATCATAAATGATGTTTGGTATTTAGTTCCCAGATCTAAAAATATAAATGTTATAGGTTTTAGTAATTCTGATTGGGCAGGAGACATTGATGATAGAAAGAGCATTAGTGAAGGATGTTTCTATTTAGGAAATAACCTAGTCTCCTAGAATAGTCGAAAACATAATTGTGTGTCTCTATCCACTGCTGAATCAGAATATGTAGCAGCTGGAGGGTGTTGCACACAATTATTGTGGCTCAAATCGATGCTAGAAGACTATGGTTATTCAAGTGATACTCTTGTTGTTTTTGTGACAACTCTAGTGCCATTAACATCTCAAAAGACCCTGATCAACACTCACGCACTAAACACATAAATATACGACATCACTTTATCCTAGATTTGGTAGAGAAAGAGCTTATCTGGTTAGAATACATTAATATTGAAAATCAAATAGCAGATATATTCACCAAAGCTCTTGAGTTTGAGAGATTCTCCACTCTCAGGAAATCTCTCGATCTTAGTGTAATGTGAAAGACCTAAAATGTTGCTCTTAACACCACATTGGTATTAAAAGCAACATTTCACTCTGTATATAATTTGTATATATATATCTTTGTTTTTTTTGTATTTCACCATCAGTCTGGATGTTTCAAAATGAACTCTTAGATTGGCATCATTAAAAAAAGTTAAAAATCGATGATGCTGTTCAATTAGTAACTCGAGGTCCGACGCTTGCTACGACGATGCTTCCTTGTCAAATGTTGATCAAGCTGAGAAATTTAAGATTCAATCTAAGAATACTTATCAACTAAAGTAACTTGGGGGCACGACGCTCGCTACAACGATGCTACCTTGTAAAATATTGATGAGTTGAATAATTTAAGAAATACTTGAGTAACTAGGGGCACGGTATTAGCTGCGACGATGTTCTCTACGTAAAAAGAGTGTTTTAGAATTATTTTTCCTACATCACATCATAAAGTACCTTGGGGGCACGACGTTCGCTGCGACGATGCTACCTTGAAAAATATGATGAGAAATCGGTGTCTTACTTAATATCAAAAAAAATAAAAAGCCAAGCGTGCGTTAAAATGTTCATTCCTCCCTCACCCTACGAGGGAAAATCTGATCTGTTCTAAATCAGTAGAATATTCAAAGTTCCTTCTTCATCTACGAGAGAATATCTGATTTGCTATTTTAAATCAGTATAATATTCCAACTGATGTTTCTCTTATTTCCTACTTATTTTGGCTGAGTGTGCCGTGTATTTTCTGGATTAGTGGGAGTCAGTTGAACTGGTGATAGTTGAGATTTTCATGCCACTAGAATATCACAATGCATCATCCAATGCAGGCTTTTATCTGTCAAATCCCTGAAGTATAGTCACAAAACCAATTTCTCTTATCTCACTCTACACGAAGACTCTCCATCTTCCCATTTACTGTTAATCATTCTCACACTAACCGCTTATCTCTCTCATTCTCTCCCCATGGCCGACGAGGCATCACGACGAATTCTGGTCCAGATACTGGAGTTGATTGCCCAAGTCACTACATCCACCTCATCCGCAGTTGAATCGGCCATTCCTGATGCTTCCGTTGTCGAGCCGCCATCTGATTCAAAACTAGCACCCATTCCCCCAATCACAATTGACGAAGGCATGGTTTCACCCATGGTTCCACCTATAGCGGCGTCACCTCCAGCCGATTTCACCTACTGCACAAGCCACCAGGGCCCCACAGTACACATCATTCCGATGTTGAAGCCACCGGTCACAACTAGTCTCTGGTCAATGTGCCACCCTCTAAAGCTAAAGTGCCTCCATCCACTGACCTACCACTCCAGGAGTCTCCCATAGGGTTTACTTCATCTCCTCCGAAAGGGGATACACCACCCAGCCCTCTGACGATGGATAATACCGTCGATGAGCTATTTCCTCCTCCATTGCTTTAGGTTTTTCCAGGGGACCTTGACTACCCCGTTGATGTGAGCGACCTTTCAAATATGGCCTCAGTTGGTAAGGACAAATATAAATTGGGAGAACCCACTTTTCCAAGTCGTCGCTTCGCCCGTCTGTCAGCAAAAGAACACCCAGTGCTCCACCCAAGAAAGTAACTAAGTCTGCCTCTTCCTCTCACCCTACAGCCGCACAGGTTAACATTGAGTCTAGCTCTACCTCTTATTAATTCATTGATGATGAAAGTGACGTAGATTTTTTTCCCAAAACAACCAACATTGAAGAGTCAGATGATGACTCTCCGCCTCCGAAACCATAATCAGTCCTCAACTGTGTCTCTCACTGGAAAAAGCAGATGGTGCGGAAGTCAACCTCTCATTAGTCCCCATCTCTAGTTTTGGAATCAACTCCCACTCCTACATTGTATCCGGTATCAGATTCTCCAGTGCAATCACCCTCTGTTGTTCAGGTATCCCCAACCCACTCCTTTACTTTGCCTGACTCTAGCCTTGATCCTACCCGGTGGGAAATTTTTAAGGATCACCACTATCTCGCTGAAAGAAAAATAGACCTCACAAACTTTCAGAAATATAATTTGGAAAATTTTTACGGGGTCGAAACCTTCTTACTGCTGTGACATATGCTGAATGTTTTATCGAAGAGATAATCTAGGAATGTTATTGGTACATGAAATCCTCATTTAATGATACATCCTCTTCACAATTTGGAAGGGTGGTTGTCTGGGGACAATCATATTTGATAAACCCTGACCTAATTAACACTGAACTTGGGCTAGTCAACGTTTCCCATCCAAGTTGGTCAGGGGACCTTGATGAAGTTGCCCGGCATCTCACCAAGAATCTGTTCATGAAATGAAAGATTCCATTTCTAGCTTCCCATTTATCCTCTCTTTTTTCTATTCTTCATAAACTGATGGTTTATAATTGGTATCCCTCAAGAAACACCACCATAGTTATGATGGAGCAGGGGATTTTACTATATCATCTGGGTCTCGGACATTCCGTAAATCTGGGGACACTCATTTTTTAGTAGCTTGTCCACATGGGTCGTAAGAAGGGAGTATGTACGCCATTTCCTTACTTGATATATTCTATACTGTGTCATCAAGGTTTTCAGGCCGACCCTGTTGATGTCTTTACCAAGTCTCCCAGACTTCTCACAGTGCATCCGGGATTTCTCCAAGGCGATCGCCGATGTGATCTTTCCTGGATATCTGATAGCCCAACAACTTCCATCAATCTAGCCCCTTCAGCCTCTCGTCATATTTATATTCCTCATGAGGTGCTTGCACAGCAGGTCCGCGCCCTAGACGATCAAATTCAGCATCTCCTTACTATTTGAGATGCTCTTTCTTCCCAATTAGGGGAAGATGGTGCAGAAGATGGTGCAGATGATGAAGTAGATGATGAAGGTAGAGATAAAGATAATGCTGACGAGTAGCTTGCTGACAAGTAGGTGCCTACGATGCTGCTCTACAGTTGCTGATGTTGTGTTGTGTTGCTGCCGATGCTGATGCTATGTTGTTGCTGCTAATACTGTGCTGCTGTGCTGCTGATGCTGATGTCGTGCTGTTGCTGCTAATGTTGTGTTGTGTTGTGTTGTTGCTGCTGATGATATGTTGTGTTGCTTGTGCTGTGCTACTCCTCTGGTTTTGTTTGCTAAATTGGTGATATTCTGATACGAATTTTACATTGGGTAGCTTAACAAACAACTATGGATCTGTATAAGACTTATCTGCTCTTTATGTTCTTATATGCTGATACATGATGATGAAGATGTGATGGATACAATGTGAAATTTGACTTGTTATATATAATGTTGTGGATTCTAGTTATACATTATCAGGAATTGAAAATTGGGAAGAAAGGCAAAAATGGGGAGATTGTTGATATATTACGTGGATATCAATATCATCAACAGAAATAGTAATTAACATTAATCCTCTGATGTATCATATTCAGTTTGAAACCTCATTAATTGTATCATGTGTGTACAACTGTGCAAATTTAGGTGTTGCACCATCATTTGGTAATGAGATTTCTCATTAAGTGATAATTGTGCCCACTTAGTTTATAAATTAGTGGTGAAATACTCGTGTTAAGACTTTTGTCGATTTTTCATCGTAAAGATGTGAAAAAAACATGTTGTAAACTGACTATTATAAAAAATGTTTGTTTCTTTCATTATCTCCATGAAGAAGATCATCAAGAATTTGTAGAGGTTGTTTCATGGGAAGTAGTTTAACTTTTCCTTGCAAACAATACAATGAATGTCTTAGATTTTTTTATTTGCAATGTGATTGTAATCATTCTTCGTACAATAATGAAGCAACACAATAACATCACATCTCTAATGTGTCAAAAATTATCATCAGGATATATTAATTTTTTTATACATTGATAAATATTATCAACATAAAATAAATAGTTATTTTTTTTTCAAAATATTTAAATGAAAAAAAATTATATCAAATGTTTATATTTTATATATAGTATACAATCAAATAAATTATTATTTTTTGTTTTGTCAAAATATATGCCAACCAACAATAACTTATATTAACAAACTCTTTGAATAAAGGATCTCTTGACATCATGTCATCATGATAAAAATGAAATGATAATTTTAAACTTATAGTTGAGTATGCAATCCTATCTATTTTGCCTTTTTCTCTTTGGTTCTAGTAGCTAAAAATGAAATGTTAATACTTTTATACATTTTTGTTGTATAAGTATACTTTTCATTTTCTGTTGACGAATATTGAAAGCCGATTTTCATCAAATGGAGCAAGACAAAGACCAGACCATGATGTCATATTCAAGCAAAAAAAACATATGAAAAAAGACTCACAAGGGTTTGAAGTTACTAAACTTGAGTTCAAATCACAAAGAGTGTTTGAAAGAATGCTTAAGCAGTATACACACATAGTCAGAAAGACAATTTTCACCAAAAAGATCAATAACAACCACATAATCCTATGGATATTCTACAACCAAGCAAAACCAATCCTAGGGTCCAATCACACGGTTAATACAAACAGCAATAAATGGTAAGGTTAAGCTATTGAACTTGATTGAAATCATACGTAAGTGTTAAAGAAACTAAAGGAGGACATAAATATTAAATATGTATATTGAAAAGTGATGATTGGCTTACACAAGCATGCAATATTTATAGACTCCATGAGCTCCTAGCTAACCTCCTTGTAACAAATTAATGGATTCAGAATTAGAAAACTAACTTTCTAACTGAATTAATAATATAAATACAATTAATAACAGTAAAACTAACTAACTGTTTGCTGACTTGATTAATATGTCTAACACGACCCAAAGAATATCAACCCGGTGGATTAAGTATGCAAAGTTTGTTGCATAAAGAGTGAAACCAAGAGACCGACAATGCTTTAGTAAGCACATCATCAACTTGAGTTTTTGTTGGAACATAATGAACATCAAGAACCTTACCTTGAACTTTTTCCTATATGAAGTGAACATTGAGTTCGATATGTTTGGTTCTGGAGTGAAAGAAAGAATTAGAGACTAGTGTGATAGCTCTAGCATTATCTGACCAAAGAATAGAAGGTTGAATAGGCTGATACCCAACCCTTGAAACAAGTTATGAATCCAAACCAATTATCTTGAAGCTAAAGCTAATTCTCTATACTCACCTTTAGTGCTGCTTCTAGCAACAACATTCTATTTTCTAGAACACCAAACAATCGGATTAGATCAAAAAAAGGATGACCAGCCTAGATGCGTAGCTACACTGTGTAACTTGATTCTTTTATACCTGTATAAAATGAGACATATAATCTATAACTAAAATATAATTTGGAATCTCAACAAATAAGAGGCGAGAGAAGAGATAACGAAGAAACACAATCATGAGTTTCTTATTGTCCATTCTACGTGTGTGTGATTCTCTCTTTGGGGATTAATTTATTTTGATCCTCAAATCTCTTCTAAAGGGCTTAGGAATCCTACTTTTTATAGGCTTAGGTGGTATTCTTTGGCTTAATTAATTCCTATAATTAATTCTTTTACCCGAAAGGCTACTCCCCAAATAATTATTGAATCTAGCATTATTTGGACCTAATTAATTATTTATCCAACAAATAAAATTATCCCATTAATTATCTTCATGATTAATTCATTACTTGAGCTTAAATAATTCATTTTTGTAACAAATATTATTTAACCCAATAATTATTTCATTCATGATTAACTAATGATTTATCTTCAATCCAACACACCAGAAACTTGTAATGTGTGTGACCTAGAGGTTCACAATTTCATCTAGTCCAACAACAAGCAATCCAATAGCAAGATTAGTTAAGCTAATTAATTAATCACCCAATCCTTAGGTTCTCAAGACATCCTCTCATAATGTCATTCATGTCTAACAAACACTATTAGAAGGACTTATAGGTAAACGATGAATTTGACATGCGAACCTTTCATTTGCAATTATCGTGCAAATAGGTCCCTCCGCTCGGTTCTCTAATTAATGTCTAAGTAACTTAATATGACCCATTATTGACATTAATAGCTATAATAATCCTCACAAACTCTGTTGATCTGTTAGTCCATAATGAAATTCCATCTCTTATGTTCTGGTTGGGTGTCTTGCTACGATGAGTGTTGGGAATATAGAGAAACAATCACAATAGATTACTTTGCGAACTAGCGAATTATATCTTGCCAATACACTAATCTTAAACACAATTCCATCGTAACCAATGAACCCCCAATTCGCCTCAAGACAGGTTTAAGGAACTTATCAAATATACAGTTTTCCTCATGCAGGACCACATGGCTGCGTACAGTCTAAGGACTAATTAAAGCACCTATATTAATCAGAACCTCAATTTTCTCATTGCCACTATGACTACCAAATAGTTAAAATTTTGATGCAAGATCAGTTCGATGTGACTGTTTATGATGATATCCATGGAACATGATATCCTTTCCCAAGCAATAGTGCCACAAATTGTGGAAACAATATAAATTCCTTCACAACTACGCATGCAACTTCCAAGGATATATAAAAGGATTCCACGTCCTTTGGAAAGATACATTGCTTCATTAGTGAGACTGGGGGAGCTATGTTGGACAAAGACTATAAGAAATGGCAAGAAGCCATCAATGTCAAGATAGATTCTATGCACTCGAATGAAGTTTGGACATTGGTCAATTTACCTCCTTGGGCTAGGCCCATGGGATGTAAGTGCTTATTTAAGTGTAAACTAGATGCGGATGGGAGTGTAGCCATATATATGGCAAGGCTAGTAAAAAAGGGTTATACTCAAACGTCGGGAATGGACTTTGAGGAAACCTTCTCTGCTATAGCCATGCCTAAGTCTTTTCCTATTCTATTTGTCATTGATATATATCATGATTAAGAGATATGGCAGATGGATATGAAAATCGTTTTCCTTAAAGACGACATTAAGAGGAGATTTACTTGAATTTGCCAATGGATTTCACATTTAGTGGGAATGCAGACAAGGTCTGCAAGCTTAATAGATCTATCTATTGACTTAAGAAAGCCTTCTCGAGTTGGAATATATGTTTTACAAAGTCATAAAGGGTTATGGATTCGTCAAAGCACTTATGAACCATGTGTGTACATACTACCCCAGTTGCTCAACCCTTGCAAGAGGGCACAACTTCAATTATTCATCAGTTTAGAAGATTCCAAAATCAAGTATTCAATGGAAAGGGAGAATCATCTAAGGCAGAAGAATGGTTAAGGGCACTGGATACACTCTTTGTACACATGGCATGTACCGGCCAAAAAAATATATCATGTGCGGCATTCCAAATCTCAAAGGATGCTGGTTTTTGGTGGGAATCTTATCAATATACATGCAATCCAGCTCAAATGGAGAAAATGCAATGGGTTGATTTCAGTTAGATAGTAATGCAAACCTACTTGCCCATGTTTTATCATGAGAGGGAGGAGAATGAGTTCATATATCTTAGGCATGGAAATATGACGGTAATGGAATATGAGAGGAAGTTCAACCAACTTTCTCGTTATGCTCTGTATCTAGTTGACACTAGGATAAGAAGACAAGATGTTATGAAAGGGGCTTACACGCAGAGATTGGATGTATTCTAGCAGTTTTGGCCGGTACACATAGAGAAGTGGTGGAGAGAGACAATGAGATTGCACTAAGACTCCTGTCAGAGTCTGGTTCTAGAAAGACAAAAGATGGAAATAATAAGAGGAAATGGAATCGACTGCAACAAGGAGGAATAAGCCATTGAAAATTGGTTGAAACTCAAGACCCAATGCCACCCACAATGGCCTTAAATGTGGTAAGTGGGGCAAGAACCATGGAGGAGAATGTTTTTTCGGGTCTGGCGTTTGCTACCGATCCAAGAAGGCAGGTCATAATGCTCATAGTTGCCCTACTGCAATGAACAAGGGTAACAACCAAGGAAGGGTTAACCAGGCACCACAACCATCGAGTGTAATGAATCGTACATTTTTTATGCCGAGAGAAATACTTCTCAAGAACCTGTTCATTTTATACAACCACCTCCACCACCACCTCGTGGAAGGGCTCGTACTTTTGCTCCGACCCAAGAAGAACTATTCTAAAGATTTAGGGCAGGTATGTTAACTATTCTAAAGATTTATGCGATTACGTTATTTGACACTGGAGCTACACAATTCTTCATATATGTTAAATTGTATACGAAGTTGAAGAGAAAGGACCTCACAATAGTTAATCACTCTATAGAAGTTAGCGTGCCTTTCGATTAGATCATTTAGACTGAACTTCTGTGTAAAAACGTGGACATCAAATTTGATAGTTGAACCTTGAAAGTTGACATTCATGTTATTGACATGCGAGATTTTGATGTAATTTTGGGAGTGGATTGGTTTCATCCGAACCATGCTACTATTAATGTGTTAGCAAGAAGGAACTCCTATTTCAAAAACCTAATAATGAAGAATTCATCTTATGCGGATCGAAAGTAGGTTTGATACCTTATTTTATTTCGACCGTCAGAATAGACAAGAATTCCTTGTATATATAGACAACCCAAAGTTTTTTGGAGATAATGCCTTGCTGCGAAAAGCTAAAGGATGCCCTTATTGCATCAGTACAAACCCCACCATAATAGCTAACATTCATTTCAACCACAAACAACCTGTCAAAGTCAAGCAACCTCAGAACTGATGTAGTGTTCATAGTCCGTTTAAGCTCCGCAAAGGTTGTGTTAACTTCGTGACTACATGCAAGTTGTCCCTTACTCAAGGACTTAGCTATAATTCCATAGTTCCTAACAAATTTCCTGTAATAACTAGTCAAACGGGGGAACCCTCTCAATACCTTTACTGTTTGGGGAACCAGTCCCTCATTGCTTTAATTTTATTCTGATCAACTGACACTCCCTGTCTAGTATACAAGATTCAATACTCGATCCTATAACATACCGCTCTGGTAGGACATGAATCAGGTAAGACAATACATCAACACGCTTATTGCCGACATGCTCGCCATGTGTGCGCAATAAGCAAACGAGATTAAATGTTTGACTACCAAGATTGATCCTGACACCGCTAGCACCCGCTCGCAGCTATGTAAGAGCACCATCAAGAAGAAGCAGATCACGTAGGCACTCGTGCGGTTAAGGGTCATGCATTTCCCCATCACCAGACTCTGTTGACAACATGATACCATTTCCATGATGAGTTTGTTTGCGCCTATGGTCCCATGGCTAGAGGTGTGTAATTCTATTGTCATCGATGGGGAATAGGCTTAAAGTTGGAACTACCATTGAACTGGTTCTATGGTAGAGTTATTAGAGATTAAGGATGTTCCAAAGAGTCATTGTGTGACTTTTGCAGTCACGCTTCAGTATGGTGCAATAGCTCAAATCCATGCACTTGCGCAGGGCAAACTAAAGATAACAAAGTTAGAAATTTTTTAGAAGCATCTGGATCATTAATTTTTGTCATTTATATCAGCCTAATTTTCAAAAACTTAGTTTATAAGTATGTAAAACACATGTATCATTTTCAAGAATACAACAAGTTATATGGTTGAAATTAGCCCTATTGAGATTGTGGAAATTTTTAGTGATTACAATTTTGGAGATGAAACCCGGTCCAATTTGAGGGTGAATTGTTTCTCACCCAGATAAACCACATTGGCTTATATGGAGAAAATGGAGATAAGACCACATTGCGCCTATGGTCTCATGGTTAGAGGTGTGTAATTCCTTTTAATATTTTAAGTATTTTTTTGTCGGATATAAAATATTTTCTGATATTATTGAGTTAAAGAAAGGAGAGTTTCCCTCATCTTGTGTCTCTATTGTGAACATTCTAAGAATCAACAAAATTGTGATTTAATTTGTGTTAGTTTATCTGGGTAAGATGTTGATTCCAAACAAATGAAAATCTGAAACATAATTATAATGAAACTACACGTAAAATGCAATTTTAGAATGATAACGCACAACTTCCAAGTGCATGTGTTGTCGGTGATATGTTGATGAAGTCTTGGTGTCGTGTACCATAATCAGTGTGTAGACCAATGATAATGGGACGTGATTGCATCAAAATCATATGCAATTTAAATACAATCTAAATAATTAAGTAGGTATGGACCCCACTTGGGTGTGAACTGCAGGACTACAGAAGCTGCACTCTGTTGACTCAACAAAAGCCTGGGGTGGGTTTGGGTTTCACCGCCCGCCAATAAATCCACCACCACCTCCCAACGTATCCAATATTGCTTATTAAATATTTACCAAATTAAGAAATTCAATTCAATTCTGATTCCCAAATTTATGAATTTATTCTTCATATGATTTCCGGGGCAGGAATAAATTTATATATTTAAGTAGCGAGTATTATAATCTTCATTACACCGCTGAGTTGATATTCATGGACCCCACATGAAAAGGAAGATTGATCCAGGCTCTACAAGTGTCAACATCTTGAGTGCTTAACTGCCTTAAATTGACTGCACTTTATGGGAGAAAGGGGGGCTTATATTAGAAATTGAGAGGGTGTTCTTTGAGATGTATATGTTCCTAATATACTTGTATTGAAATTTTTTTATTTAAAATTTATATTTGCATTGAAATAAAATAAGGTAAGATAAAAAATATAGATATTATATCGATTGACAGATGTAAACATATCACAATCAATAGGTTTGAATGGAAGAGGATGTCCAATTCACCATCCCATCTCAAAACAAATACATATTTGAATTGGATTCATCTTGTATGCGAATTCGCCAAAGAAAATCAGCCTTACATTAACATTTAAATAAAATAATAATTGAAAAAAGGAAAAAGAAGGCAACTTTGGACCATCCTTTTCAGTATTGAATAGACTTCTCCAATCCTTAACTTGGTCAAAAATTAGATTTCAAATGTACTAAATTCTTTGGTTGTTCAAATTGGACAAATTCAATGTAGATGGTATTTTATGTTCATGTAGATGCTAAGCTTCTCTATCCTTCTTTTATATCCACACACATGATTTTTGACTTGTAATAAATAAGTTATATATTTAATATGTGAGAAATGATATTGATTCTGAATGACCAAAAATCTCTCAAAAAAGGAAATGTAATTGAACATTAAAACTTTGAGAAATAATCAGAATGGTTGTTATCAATGATTTACACCAAAAAAAAAAAAAAAAAAAAAAAAAAAAAAAAAAAGCTAAAATCTAAACCTCAGCGTTAGAACAGATTCTTCACAAAATATACCCAGACATTCTGCTCAAAACAAATCTCAGGAAAAAAAAAAAAAAAGAATTACTTCCATTTTGTTCTAACTAAGATGAATCTGAAACAATAGAAATTTGTCCACTAGAAATGCTGCCATGGCTATCTTCACAAAGGGCCAATGCCCTTTCCAAATTGGCAACAATGTCTGTCATTGAAGGCCTGTCCTTTCCTTCCAAATGCACACAGTGCATAGCGGTGTACGCCACCAATTCCACCGCCTCCGACTCGTTCGTCTCCGGCGGACCAACCCGGGGGTCCAAAATCTTGCTCAGTTCTCCGTTCATGATGGCCTGTACAGCGTAGTCTACCACACTGATCGGTGCACCCCCGTCCTCCCCCATCTTGAATATTGCCCTCTTACCCGTCAAAAGTTCTAACAACACTACTCCAAACCCATAAACATCGCTCTTTGCAGTCAACACATTGAGCCCATAATACTCTGGATCAATATATCCAACAGTCCCAGCTGCCTTCATTGGCCTGTAGTCGCCATCATCCTCCGGCCCCATTAAGGACAGCCCGAAATCGGACACTCTTGCTGTCCAATTCGCATCAAGCAAGATGTTAGAAGACTTAATATCCCGATGAATTATAGGCGGAACAGCGTAACTGTGTAGATACTCAATGCCACGAGCAGCGTCTAACGAAATCTTGATCCTCATTTTCCAGGAATTTACCAAACTGCTGCTCTTTCCCACATTGTTCTTATTGTGCAAATGATCATAAAGAGCTCCATTCTTCATATAATCATAAACCAACAGTCTTTCATCCTTCTCTTCACAGTATCCAACCAATCTAACCAAATGCTTGTGATGGAGGCGAGACAAGAACGATAGTTCGGATTCAAATGCGGTCTCTTTCTCTTGAAATTTCTTCGTTTTTGGACCCGATTCGCTTCTCTTGATTGCGACCTCACGGCCATTGGGTAGTTTCCCTTTGTAGACAGTTCCAAAACTGCCAGCACCAATCTTGTTTTCTAAAGAGAAATTGTTGGTAGCCTCAGCAAGATCAGAGAACAGAAACTCCTCGGCCTTGTCTGCGTGTTTGGACGACGTTCCGCTCCTCTGACGCCTCATTAGAATCGAGGCTTGTCGCCTAAGAGTGGATGATCGTGAAGGAGGATTGCTATTGCTACTAGATTGGTGGGCTGCATGAGACGCAGTTATGGTCGGTTGAACCGAATTATGAATCTTCTTCTTCCCGAAACAAACACCTGCCCACAAACAGTATACCACCGAACAAATTCCGGCGAAACACCCAACTGATCCAATAATGGCGAATGCCAACAGACCCCGTCTGAGCCCTCTGGAAGGGGAAGAAGGGGGAGGACTATTACTAGGTGGTAATGGCAATGTTGGAGGTGAAATTGGAAGATCACAAGGCCTGCAAATATGGCCATTTCCAGAGCAAAGACGTTGAGATTCAGGATATAGATTACAGGGACAATGGGTGTTGATACATGGGCCTGGAAGAGTTTTCTGGAAAGGCAACTCAGTTCCTAACTGAGTAAGCCAACCAGGACCCCAACAAATCACGGAGAAATTGCTAGTGGTTAATCCACAAGTGAAATTAAAACCTGCAACAATGGATTCGAAGGAGATTCCATTAGTAAAATTGCTCAAATATTCGCCGTTTCCGCCCCAGCAAATAACTGTGCCGTTGGATCTTCTGATCGCACAGCTGTGGTTTGCTCCGAGGGCCATGGCTCTGTATTCATAGGCCGCATTCGAAGGTAAGTTTAATTGGCCATTGCTGTTGCTGCCTTTACAAACTATGAATCCTGAAATGTTGAATCCACAAGCATGCCTTCCGCCGACATGGATATCCACCATTGATGAGTTTGAGAACTCTGACTGAATCGAAACAGAAAATCCATCGTCTCCCCAACAGTAAACCTGGTTGCTACTGTCTACAACTCCGCAGGAAAATCCCAACCCAGATGAAATCACGCGAAATTGAGGGTTCCCGTTTGGAGATTGAGCGGAAGGAACATTGTTTCCCCGCCAGCAAATAGCATTTTCCGATGTGGTGGTGTTTTTCAATGCGCAGATTTGAGTGTCTCCAATTGAGAGAGAAGTTAATGGAGCGGAAGCATTATTGTATATTCTCTTGGGAGTGAAGGTGGTGTTCCAGCAGAGGAGGCTGAGGCCGCCGGAGCGAATCGCGCAGAGGGTGTCGCGGCCGCCGGCGACGGCGTCGAATGAGGTTGTGGGAAGGAGAGGAGGCAACAATTGGCCGTTGCTCCAGCACTGTATTTGTTGGATGGATTGTTCCGCAGCTATGGTGCAGACGGTGGTGGCGGAGCCGTAGACGACGGCGATGGTGGCGGCGGAGCCGCCGAGCGCGTATGTTAACTGAGGCGAAGGGGACACGGCCAAGAGGAATAGTATAGCTGCGGCGATGATGGCTGGAAAGGGTGTCGTCATCTAAGGGACGTTTTGTTTCCTTGCGAGTTCTGGAAGTACCCCCTCATTTGGGGGGGAGAGAGAGAGAGATAGAATAGTTTATTTATCATATGAATGTATATGTTAGTATTTGTGTCTTTGACCAACTGAAAATTGTTCACTAGTCATTACTTTCTTTTTCTTTTTCTTTTTATCATTATTCTGGATATGAAAAGACATGTTCCAATTTATTCATATTTTACTAAAATAATTAATTAATTAGGGGTGTTTATGTTTACTTTAAATAAAAAGGCAATAAGACGAAAATCATTCTTGAAGGCATGAAAATATTTTGTTTAGAGACAATTTGAATTCAGATAGAAGTTTTGGAATAAAAATTAAATGATTTGATATTTGTACTAGTGAGTCAATTAATTTTATTTAAAGAAATTCATAATAAAAGTTCATTGTAACTTCTAAATTTCCACCTACAATGTTCAAATTATTCAAGAAAAACATCTTAACTACCGAACATAAAAAGCACATGTTTGAATATATATATATATATATATATATATATATGGTATAAAATGGAAGTAAGAGAACCACATCTATATTACCAGAATAATAGAGTATTTGAAAATAGTTTTTCTTTTTCCAAATTTTAATTTCTAATTGTAAAAAAAAAAAAAAAAAAAAAATTATTTGAATGTCAGCTTTTAAGAAGCTAAGTTTCATTTTCTTTTTTCTTTTGGAAATATATTATTAAATAAATTTATGTATAGTTTAAATGATGTCAAAAAGTAAATGTAATAGGTTATGATATCCTAAATTTTCTTATATGAAAGTTTAAGACAATTTATCTTTGTTGTAATTAATAAATGTCAATACATGTAGGCTATGTAGCGAACAACGAACAAAGACTACAACTTACAACTTGCAAGCTGTAACAAAGGGTACTACAACAAGTCTTGTAACTGACTACAACATCGTTGTAAGGAAGACATCTTGCATACGAAGTTCAATAGACTTACTGTTAAGAAACTAAAGAGTTAGTTGCTACAATAAGATCAATCTACAATAGAGCAAGCAACGTTAAATCATCCTTCTCGAGAATACCAACTACATAGTAGAAACAAACCAAAAAGTTGTATTTGTCAAGCTATGAGAAACATGCATGGCTCCTAAGAGACTACAAAAGCAGCATGTGAAGTAGTTAATATGCCTAATACAGACTGCACTTAAAAGAAGGACAACAATGGTCGTACTTAGCATTACATGTCAAAAATTCAACCAGATCTTCATTGTGCAGAATATAGACAGAACTGGTTGAGCAAATTCAGATGACAAAGTACATTAAGTGAAAATAAGAGGATAATAGCAAGGCAAAATGATATAAAAAACAAGAAGCTCTCATCCGAAGTTTAGACCTTCATCCAAAAGCAGTTCACATTCAGAAGCTATGTGCTTACATGTTTAGGAGATGATTTCACAATTGAAGAAAACCTAACTTATTGTGAATTTTAAGCAACACATTAATGTAAAATTGAACTTTTACAAAACTATGCATAAAGAATTAAATATAGAAATAAAAATATATGAGATAATTTCATATTTATCAAGAGATATATTTGGATACTATTCTCGATATGTTCGTATATATTGCTATAAATTAAAAATTGTTGGTTTTAAGTGTATTTTTTTACTTGTGTTTAAAAAAGTTGTGATAAATACAACAGAAATTGAATAAGGTTGAAAATTTTGTGACTATGGTTGGAAAACCAAGATAGGAATGTACTTTGGAAGACATAAAGATAGTTAGTTTTGACAATGTTGCAGAAAATGTCGTATTTGTCACTTTTAGACAACAGACCATTCAACAAAATTACGACTTGCAAAACAACAAAGGAAATCATGGATAAGCTAAACTTAATTTGTGAAAGAACTAACCTGACAAAAGAGAACAAGGTTGCTACAACAAATCAAAACCTTAAAGCTTATCTTGGAGAAGAACTTGACCAACGATTTACTAAGATTGTCAATAAGCTTAAGTCTCATGGAAAGCATTATACTAAAAAGGGAAGAACTATATTCTCAACATAGTTTTATTATTTGTCAGCCTAATGTGCCATCCAAAATGTTTGCTCAATGACGTAACATATGAAGATTAATTTTGCTAATTTTTGAAATATATTCAATCAACAAAATTTTTACAACATCAAAAGCAAAAAATCTACAAATGTTCTTGCAACATCAAATTATATGGACTGTTATTTAAATAGTGATGTACCTCAAATTTTACTCAAATTTTGATTTTGCGAAAAAAGCACTATCACGGAACTAACATATCAATATGTGTGCATGGTATGAGTAATATTTAATTAAAAATAATTTATTTTATTATTTTTTATATTTACGATGGCAATATGGACAAAGATCTGTATGTTGAAGTAGCTGATGCACGTTCGTTAGGTGGGATCCTTATGATTTCGAGTTACCAAAATTTGCAATTGTATACGTTCCCGTAAAGAATTCAGAATTTGTTGTCATTAGAAATATTATTTTTAATTATTCATTTTCTGATAAATTTTTGATGTACTTAATGATGTTTATAATTATACGTTATGATATATTAATATATTGTTTTTTTGAATTTTATAGGTTGTTCCAGAACATTTCTACATCAATTGTGAAATGGAAGGTTCATCATTATATAAGCTTGACCAGACAAACGGTTGTTCACATGAAGTAAAATTGTTGAAATTGGACAAATTATTACTAAATTGGTTATGGATGGTCCTCATTTATCCAAGAGAGTTTGATTGAAGAATGTGACAACATTACGTTTGTGTATGTCGTGCCATCAACATACAAAGTTACCATATATGACAAATATGGGGTTTTGAAGGATATTGTTGTCAAACATGACAGCTTGGATTACATTTTAGTATAAGGTGGACAGTCATTAATTCTTAATAAACATTTTAAGTTACGTTATTTTATATTTCTTGATGTCAGATTAGTTGTCATATTTTACATTTTGTATTTACATTGTTTATAAATATGATTTGTTTGAATATTGACAATCTTATAATTATTTCTTAATATAATATCAATTGATTATATATGATATCAATTAGAAAACATGCTGGAAAGATTTTTACATATCTGAATCAATTACTAAAATATATAAGTTTAGTATTTTAGGTAATAAATATGTCAATGATGACAATTTTCTTATATATATACTCGTAAACTCAGTTATTTAAATAATTAAATTGGTGCTTAAATACATATTATAATATCATGAAATAGAAATGAATTAAATTTCTGAGTGAGATTCAAGTAATAGTTAGTATGTAATATTTTGTATGTGAAATTCAAAGTAACTATGGTAGATTTTTAATCCAATGATGTTGTTCACCTAGAATTAAATTGAATTCATTAATTAGTTGGTTTTCAATAATGATAACCTAGAATATATGCGGTCAATAATACATTTGATTTAGGTTTATGTGGAATCAATTTACCATTTCTTTCCCATATGTAGCCGCATAAAATTTGGTGAAATAATAATCTGTAATATTCAAATCTGTTAATAAAAGACCTTAATTTCCTTAATTAGACATGTGAATTGATACTGAAATAAAGTATATAATACGTAGTAGTTATGACTCTTACTTTCTGTTTGGGAATTATTTATGGAAAATATCAAATATCATACACAGTTACTTCGATGCATAGTCAACATATAGTGGTTAATTTTACATATATATATATATATTAAGACTAAGATGTCATATTGAATTAGTATGTTCTATGTGTTTTTAAATTCATAAGCATTTATTATGATTATTTAAAATGACATTTTAAAAATGAGAATGCATAAATAAGTGCATATTGAAATCATATTGTCATTTCTATATAAATGTTGATACTTATATACCCGAATTATAATATGCATAATTTTTCTTTCGTTTTAAGATATGTAACATAAATAATGATGTAATTTGAAATAAAGACTCTATATATAACAGTGTGAACAGTTTCAATTGAATAACATTTAATCAAGTTGAAACACTCAAATTAGTATCATTTTTTATGTTACATATCTTCAATACAATCTATTAAAAATGTGTTAATATTTATTGTGTATGATAATAAGCAACGTGAACGTAATATACATATAATTTCATAAATTTGGTTTGTTTTTGGCACATAAAGAAAAAGATTATATATATACATACATATGCAAATTATAATCCATAATTTAAAAATGCAGAATGTAAAAATAAAATTAAATGTTGAATTTAAAAATAAAAATAAGAAGTTATTTCAAAAAGCATAAAATCATGGATCTCCTATGGGGGACTCCACAAAATTATTTAAATACAAAATAAAATTAAATAAAACAAGCCTTATATAAAATTTATATTGAAGAACAATTTCGGAGATACAAAGTTCTGGGGAGAGAAGGAGGCTTCACTCTATCCTTACCATTGGAGGTTTATATAGATCTTAAAAAGCATCTTCAACAATATTTTGATAATGGAGGAGCATGTTTTTCGTGTTAGAGTGATGGGTTGGACCATTTTCCATCTTCTTTTGTCTGCTTCACTATGAAATAGTTAAATGGTTGCAGATAGTAGTGGCTACCTCTTTGGTGATGTCTTTTCAACATTAATGGAGTGCACCGGATTTACAAGTTTGAAATGTCATATATATGAAATATATATATATATATATATATATATAAGTAAAATGACTTTTTTTATTTTCTTTTTTCTCCCTAAACGTGGTTTCCTAATAAAAAGTAATTTGTTACCTATTCTTAATCACTAAAATATTTGATTTGACTCATCATTCTATAAATTATGGATATCTTGTTTATCAATATTTCATTGTTATCAGTTATAAATAGATTGTTATAAATTAGGTAATTTCCTGCCCAATTCTTTCACGTACAATTGTTTGATTCTTTGAATAATAGGTTCATTTTCATTTGTCTATTTCATTTGATATTATGTAAATTATATCTTATAATTTTTTTTCTTTTTAAAGAATTACATCACATTAATTTTTTTCAACATAAATAAATTCAAATTTTAAGGAATTTTGTTAATTTATAATATATTCAAAATGAGAAATATATATTGAAATATTTGTTAGTAAATGTAATAATTGTAGTTTTATTATATTATGAAAAAACATTAATAATTTTCCTATAATTAAGCTACTCATTATTTAAAACTACCCAATAATGTGAAGGGAATCTGATTTTATCAAATTTGAAATTAAATTTTCAATGTGTAATTGACAATTTTACGAGATCTCTGCAAATCATTATTTTCTTTAATCGGCTAATATCTATATTTTCTTAATTTAATTTAATTCAACCTTCCATAAATGGTGGATATCATGTTTATCAATTGTTGAATCTGAATAATTCTAATAGAATGAAAAATTCAAATTACAACAAATTTATATTTGATTATATAAAAAATAATCACTAAATTACAAATACACATCTTTTACAATACATCATATAACTTAAAGTATATGCTCACATTATAAAATATAATGAAAAAATATCTTATGTGCACTAGAGATAAGAGGGAAAGAATTTTTCAAGTATTTGTCCAACTTCTTCTTGGGATTTTGCAACATCAAGGAGATCTGTAGCCTGTGACTTTTGAGCTAAAAAGTTTGTTTGTTCTTTCGTCTGATTTTAAATTTGCTTTGTCGTCTTAGAAGAATTAATTTTCAACCATTATTCCAGCCTGTGTGGTTTGACACTGTCACAATGTTGCATTTATCCCACCATTTTATTTTAACTCTTCTTTTAATAATCGGATTTATATGATTAGAGGAATCAAGAAACCATGTCATTATCCATGGCACATAGAATCTGGAACATAAATTTGCTAAATGTTGGAAACCATTTTTCTTCATGAGAGGGACGGTATTTGGATTTGAAATTTTGAAAGGATTGTAGTACTTCTGGTTGTTGAATATCATGCATTGATCCAAAAATATCCCACCAATTTGACCAACATGATGGATATGTGGCAATATCAGTATTTCTGTCGAAATAAACTAACCAAGTGTGATGATATGAAGAGTTTTACATATAATAGCAATTATACCAGGCTTGTGTGTAGTCCTAGTAATTGAAAGTTACATAAAAAAAAAATTGAAGACCTTTAAATCTTCTTTGAAAGTGGCACGGATCATATAGGTTATATGCAATGTTTTCACACCACAGAGTAGGGGATAGAATAATAAGGATTTTATAGGTTGAAAAGGAAGGCTTGCGATGTGAATTATGTAGGTATTTATGAGAAAATGTTGCAGACTTTGTAGCATCAAATACACTTTAATAAAACAGAGGAGCTTTTTTATTGTCATTAGGTTTATAAGACCAACATTTTCCAAAATATGTTTGAAGGGATCCGAACAAGTTACCATGGGTGAATTCTCTTTCTTCAGTAAGAATATATGTAAAGGATTGTTTGGTACAGAATTTGGAGTTTTCAGAGGATTTTTGGGTATTTGAAGTGGAAGTTTTCGAAAGGGCTTGGAATTTATTTACATTATAAATGGATTTTGTAGGGTTAGAGGTAAAAAATTTAGAAGTTTGTGACTCTACATCTCTAATTTTGGACAAGGCTTTATGAATGTATGGTGATTTTAGTTAGGCTAACAATTAGGTTATATATTTCAGAACAAGTAATGGCTTTAGAATTTGTTTTGAACTCTTCTTATTCTTTGATAACAACACTGTACCATGTTATAGGAGAGTTTGAAGGATTTGTGGATTGTGAATCAACCTATTTTGTAGACAAACTTAACGCTTTTCTTTTATTGGGTTTAGGCAACATCTTTTTTACCTGTTTTGTGAGATTCTCTTGTAAGGAAGTTTGGGATATAATTTGTATCCCCTTTGATGAATTCAATACAAAAAAAAAAAAAAATGCTCAAAATAGCTTGCCATCTAGTGAAAATCTATTTTGATGTAAGATTTTGAACATCTTTTTGTAAAACTTCTTTTACACTTTTGCAATCAATGCGTAATAAAAAAACAATTAATTTAATAAATCATTTTGAAATTTGTGCATGCATAAGACATTGCTTAAGATCTCTTTCTTGATTGTAGAATAATTCCTTTGTGTTTCATTCCAATGAGCATAGATGAATTGAATAAATAATTCCTTTTCACCTTACTTTTGTTTTATAATTCCTCCATATCCTACATTAGAAGCATCTGCTTCAACGATTTTTTGGACATTTGGATCAACAAGATGAAGACATGGAATATCACAGATTTGTCTCATAATTTGTTGTACTATTGAGGTATGAAGATCAGACCAAGATGTAAGATTTTTTTTTTTAAATCTTTTGTGAAGTGGTTTAACTAGTCCATTTTCAGATTTCATTACAAAGCTATGGTTTCTGTTTTCTCCACTAAAATAAGGTATCATAGTAAAAAAGGAGAAACCCTCCTATTACAAAGTGATCTTTCACGTTCTAATGTTGTTGTTACTAGATCTATAAAATGGAAATATATTAATCTTCAAGAAGAATGGATTCTTGAAAATATTGTGCTTAAACAATCCCTTCAACCACCAAAACCAAATTCACATCTTAAAAATGTTACTTAATATGCTGATGGTACATTTATTGTCATGTGAAAGAATGCTAAGTACCAACTCAAGATCTTATGATTCTTTATCCATTCCTGATATTATCAACCTTGGGAGAGTCTCACAAATTCCTTATGTTATAAACTCCTTCCCATCTAGATTTTCTACATCTGATATTCCTCATAATATCCTTCAAAATGTTGATCATACATCACAAATCCCTAAACCATTTTAGAAAGCTACACTGAAGAAGAACCATCTAGTCCAAAATTTTCTACTATTATTGAAAATATTGTTAATGAATTAAATGTTATTGAAAAAGACTTTCATATTAATAAAGAAATCCTACATAAAGAATTTTATTCTTTAAAGAATACTAGGAAAAGAGAATGGTTTTTTGAAAATTTTATTTATATAAGAAACGACATTCAAAGAAAATATTATGATTTTCTTGAAATGAATAGAGTTGATATATTCTTCTTTGTATGGTTTGAAATTTATTCTTCTGAAAAATAGATTGATTTTCATTTTTCTAAATCATTAAATCCTATTATAGTCTGAAATAAGGATCCAGAATGGGAAATTATTTTTGACTCGAAAAGGTTCAATCTATACATTTTCCATTTTTGGGAATAAAATTTCAAATTCAAAATCAAATTATTGAAGCAACTCCTCTTATGTCCCCAAGTGAAGATGCTAAAAGAAACATAAAAGAAATATTCTTTTTCAGAATAATTATACTAATACCAATCTAAATACTATTGAAAAACAACTTGATCGTCACGAAAAACATATCCATAAACAAGCTCTTATTTGTTATTGTAACAGAAGAAGTTCTTAGTGTGAGCTTCAACTAATAATTGGCATGTAAATGTTTTATGTGAAATATAAAGTAATTATGGTAGATTTTTTATTCAATTGCCTTGTTGAAGTAATACTTTAATTAAATTCAAAAATTATATGGAAAATTCATTAAAAATAAATTCTAAATCAAATATGAGAAAATTGGGAACAAATTTTATATTCTATATGTTTATATGGATATTACAGAATTAATTTTATTAATCATATTGGCCCATGGATTTTAGATTACATAATGTGGGTTTTGTTGGCTAGCAATTAATAATATTGAGAAATGTTTTCTATAATGGGCCTGACTTATGCATCTATTCTTAAGCATCATACCATATTATGTTTTTGTTTTAACTAACTATTAATTATAATTGGTATATCATTATATTTAATAACTAGTTAATGTATTTTATTTTTATTTAGTTAATTACAATTCAAATCTGAAAATATTTACTTAATTATGACAATGCTTTTATATTTACAAAGTTATAAATGATGCATTTTTTATAAGCAAAGTAGATGATTAAAATCAATAATTATGTATTATATATTTTTGTATTTAAACGATGCAAATTGTGAAATATTTTACACTTAATTACACAAAAGACCATTTGCAAATATGTTGGTAAATTGCTTTTTGTATATACACGATATTAATTGTTAAATATTTTAAACTTGATTACACAAAAGACCATTTGCAAATGTTTATGTCTTGTTGTTGTTGCTGTTGTTGTTGTTATTTTATATTATTATTATTATTATTATTATTATTATTATTATTATTATTATTATTATTATTATTTTGTTAAGAGATATTTGAATCATCTTCAAGAAAGAATCATAGGACAGAAAATGAAACAAGAGTAAATCAAACACCAATTAAAGTTCGTTCAAGAGTATAACTTATCCTTTATCTCGCACCTAGATATGTGATATCACAAATGGTATATATCAATGGAAACCTAATCTGCTCAATTGCAATGTGTCAATGAATTGAATGCTTCGTATCTTGATTTGTAATATTCTATATTGTTTCCAAATGGGATAATTGGTTATAGAGAAGATATTCTTTACTCATATTCTCGACTTCAGGTTCCTGGTGGAAGGAAAATAGTTGGTGTTAGGAAATATTTTGCATATCATTTCCAAGAAAGGGATGGTGTTGTGTCAACAATGATGTCGTCTAAGAGATTGCTTCAACAAACTATTGTTGATGGGTACACAATGATTGAATCTGGAAGTTTACATTATGTGCGTACCATAAAAAGCAGCTGTGATATCATATTTATCGAGGTCTGTCTCATGCTCTATTTCGAGGAGAGATAAATTCATGTGCTCAAGGAAAAAACGTGTCGTACTTCCAACTACTTTTACTAGCGATGCATGTTATATGATTCAAAATTATCAAGACATTATGGTGATATTAAGTTGGATTGGATACCCAACATTTTTTTATAAATGGCCGAAGATAACATGGTATGTTCAAAAAAGGGAACTTAATCCTAAAGATAGGCCTAATATTGTGTGTCATGTCTTTAAACACAAATTGGACAGTTTCATTAAAGATTTTCTCGATAGTTAAAATCCATTTTCATTATATTTTGTATATTGATGTCTATATTAATCATATACATTGTTGAATTTTAGAAGCGTGGTCTCCACGCGCTCATATTTTGTTGTTTCTTAATACAAAATTTAAACATTCTACTTTAGAAAATATTAATCATTTTATATCTGCTAAAATTCCAACAAAGATGTAGATATTGTGTATTACTCTGTTGTAGAGAATTTTATTGTACATGGACCATGTGACCTAACCAAGAAAGACTCTTCGTGAATGCCAAAGAATAAATGCACTAAACATTTTCAATTTTTTTTTTTTTTTGTTGATGTTACATCTTTTGAGTGATGTATATCCAATTTACAAATGAAGAGATACAGAGAGAACCATTTTGAACAATTGCATTGAATTGGATAATAAAAGTGTGCTTCCACCTAACTGTGATCTTCTTCTAAAGTATGCTGATAAATATAGAATTTACGTGCAAGTCAGATTCATTATGTATAATTTTTAGGAAATTGCATGTACCTAAGTGACGAATTTTTAATGATTTTGCTATATTTTGTTACGTCACGAGTTTGTTGAAGTTTGGGCAGAACAACAGACATTTGACGATTTGTACATATCCTCTTGCTTCAAAGGAGATTTTTAGGGATCACGATATGTACTTATCCTCTTATTTCAAAGGGAATTTTTGGGGATCACGATTTGTATTTATCCCCTGTAGTTCCAAAGGAGATTTTAGGGATAACGATTTTTACTTATCCTCTTGTTTCAAAGGATATTTTTGGGGGAATTGAAATCCTAATTGCCCCCGAGTATTGTGGGAACAATGAAGATCATCACTTTTCATATTTAGAAACATATATACAAGGAGGAAATGATCAACCAAGTTATCAGAGAGAAAAGAGAAACGAAGATGCTTGAGCATATATCGTAGTTTTATATATTTTCTCTTTATGTATATATGTTAGCTATAATTGTCAACTCTTTTCCTATGGATTACGAGTTGATAATGAGTAGCTAAACAATTAGTGAGTCTAGGGTTTATACAATTATGAATTCATATGATTGTGATTTATGATATTGTTCTTTTCCTTTGTTCGTTTATGCTTCCTTGATATTATTTTCATATGAAATTATGTAGCGAATAGTTGCATATGTGTAGTTATTTAGTTATCACTCAAAAGAGGTTAATTGGTTAATGTATTAGGAATACATAACACGAACCTGCTAGATTGAGAGATTGGTAGGTTATCCTAAGAAGAATAAATACTAGGAACTAATCGGAGTTAGATAATATCTTGAGAATGATCAGTATTATCTACTCCACGTTTGGATCTTACGAGAGAGAGAGAGAGAGAGAGAGAGAGAGAGAGAGAGGATCTACATATATTAGTGATTCTCCTAGGAATATAGAAATTAAATATGGTTTAATACATTAAAGGAAGTCATATGAACCATTAGAGTATATATCCCTAGAATCGATTAAATCTCTTAAGTCTTATCTTGTTTGACTCTGATTTGTTTATTTATTCCTATCTTTTGTATTATTCTTCTTTTTACCATTAATTATCAAAGTTTGAGTCTTTAGATAAAGTAGGATAATATAAATGAGTAATTAGTTGGATTTACATTAGACAGTCCCTGTGGACATGGTACATGTTCTGTTCATAATTTTACTATAATTAGCCTCGTATACTTGCGAGTCATTTTTAAGTAAAATAAAATAGTGAACATATGTAACTCTTACCAATGTTGAATGGTGCAATCAATCACGAGCAATTAAATACTTATTTAAGTATCTTAATACATGACATGATCGTGTGAATGCATCTTTTTATAAAAGCTCGCGTGATCAGGGGTCCGAAGAAATGGTTGATGAGGTAAGTATGTATTATGATTGTAGATATATTTCTCTGTGCAAAGCAATTTGGAGAACATTTTGCTATGACATGCAATGTAGGAATCCACTTGTGAAGATATTGAGTTTTCATCTTCTAAATGAACAAAATTTCATTTTTGAAGATTCCGACGAGATTGAATTTGTTCTCAACCATCCTTTAGTTAATTAAATCATGTTTTTAGAATGGTTTGAAGCCAATAAATGACATCTCGAAGCTAAAGAGTTGCTGTGTGGTGAATTTCCTCAAAATATTGTGTGGTATAAGAAAAATAGATTGTGGCTCAAGAGAAAGAAGCGATTGTGATTGTACAGATAAATTGTATGCCACCTGGCTACAGTGATCCGTACTGTATCAGGTAGCTTATTAATGTCATTTGTGGTTCAGGTGTTATGATGATTCTAAATTTTATGATAATGTTCAATACAACACATATCATGATGCATGCAAAGTTATGGGATTTTTGGAGGATGACAAGGAATACATAGATGGAAAGTTGAGGCAAGTCAGTGGTCAAATGCTCATTCCATGAGGAGGCTATTTGTGACATTATTATTAGAAAATTGTATGAATCGTCCTGAGGTAGTTTGGGTTGAAATGTTGGACATATTTATCTGAAGATGTTCTATACAAACAACATTTAACTCTGCATATTGAAGGTATAATGTATTATTAGAATCCACAATTTATGATAATTTCAATTATTTTATATTGAATAACAAAGTTTGTATAAAATATATAACAATTGTTGTAAATTGAAGACTTGAAGCTAAACGAAGATGATATAAAAAAAAAATTGCACTCATAGAGATTGAAATAATTATGCGTAGTCTTGGAAAAAGTTTGCATGATCTTGATCTGATGACTACTACAAAAATTAATTCATCAAGCATGTCCATAAATAGATTGATTCATGGAGAATTGCAGTATAATCGAGAATAATTGTGTAAAGAACTTAATGATCTCATGGAAAATTTGAAGGATGAGCAACGTAAAGTTTATGACAAGGTCATTGATTCAGAAACTCAGACAAATGAAGATTTCTTTTTCATATATGGTTATGATGGTACAGGGAAGACGTATGTGTTGAGAACTTTGTCTAAATCAATAAGATCAAAGGGTGAGATCATGTTCAATGTTTGTTTCGAGTGGTATAGCATCACTTTTGTTGCCCGGTGCACAAATGACACATTCACATTTTGTAATTCCAATACATGTCATGGAGAATTCATCGTGTAATATATTTCAAGGAATTGAACTTGCAGAGGTGATTTTAAGGTATAAACTTATTATATGCGATGAAGCTCTGATGATGCATAAACATTATTTTGAACCACTTGATAGGTCTCTAAAGGACGTAATGCAGGTGAAAGATCTGAAATAAAACAATTCTTTTTGGATGAAAACCTATTGTTTTGGTGGAGACTTTTGTCAAATTTTACCAGTAATTCCAAAAGGTGGTAGACAGGATATTGTCCGGTCAACAATAAATTCTTTTTTTATTTGGTTTGACTGCACAGTTTTAAGATTGACATAAAACATGAGACTTTTAAAGGATGGAACGTCTAATGAATCCAATGAGCTGTAATTATTTTTAAATTGGATTGCAATTATAGGTGACAGTAATATTAGAGGTCCAAATCATGGTTCTATAAAGATTGAAGTTCTAAATATCTTTTGTTAAAATTTTACAACAATTCAACAAATAACAACACTATTTTAAGAGGAATAAGAAAATAATAAAATTAACATACCTTTACTATTGTTTCTCCAAACCATGTTGCACGAAAATATTGTTGAAAAAAAAAAAAACAGAACTTTCATGTTTTTGCCAAGAAGATCGAACCATAGAAGGATGTTCAATTGTTGGTGAGAGTTTGTTTTTTCCCTGAAATAAAAATCCTACACCTAATCAAAGGGAAAAACATTATGAAAAGAAATATACAATAAACTTAATTATCTAAATCGATACAATTTTTAAGTGTATTTATGGAAAACAATTCATAATTACCTACAAAATATGTGATTTAAATAATGTTGTATAACTAAATAATATAACGAAAAAGCTACATACACCGGGTACACCGTACAACTCGATTTAGAGTATTACTTGTTTAACTAAAAAGTATTATTTGTTGCCTTAAAAATAATAATAATATTTTTAAAGTAATAAGTAATTTTTGAGTTAAACAAGTAATATTGTGGATCTAATACATGATGCATTCGATATACAAGAAACTCACTCAATATACAATACTCCTAATACAGATACATAAAACACTTATTTATATAAATAACATAATATTTATTTAGCATTGCATATTTAAAACAATATCAATTGTCAATATACTAGCTTAGTGACTAATTAAAAAAAATGCAATACTGATTCGTTGGACAATGTTTATGAGACAGTCAACAACATACTAATATATATAGATACGTTTATTAAGTAAGGTAACTAGTAAGTTCTTATTAAGGTAAATAGTAAGTTACCCTATACGACGCATATAATATTATTGAATTTAGAAATATATAATAATAATATTTTTTTTAAATATATAATTATACTCAATAATTTATATATGTAGTATAATTATAATAAAGTTATAAATAATATACATAAAATCATATATATTTACATATAATCAGTAAAATGAAATAATTTTTTACCTATATTTAAGTTGCATAAATTCTCATGTGAAGAAAATAGGAAATGGTACCCTTTATTTTTTTCCAATTTGCAATTTTGGAATAACAAAATAGTAATTATATATAGTTCAACTAAAAGTAATGGGTAAGTGCATTAAGAATAAAATTATGAATATAAGCAAAATCATATGAAATTTATGATATTTTAAAGTTGTAAAGTCATCCAATATTATCAATCATTTGTCACATTTCGGTAGATCATCAAATAATCATTTTTCCTATCAAACCCCTCTCTCTCTCTCTCTCTCTATATATATATATATATATGTGATAACTAATATTATAGATTTAGTATCGATCAAATCCCTGAATATTAGAACTTATTTAATATCATATAATCCCAAATATATTACAGATATAATAGAGTCCTAAAATATCTAACTAAAAATCACCTAAACAATAAATAAATATAATAGCTATTAGTCGAAAGAAAATGAGTGGGAAAGTTAATGTGCCACTAAAAATTGCTGGTACCTCTATTATTATTATTATTGTTGTTGTTGTTGTTGTTATTATTATTATTATTAGTATTATTATATATAGATTTATTAATCACGAACTAGATCAACATTTTTATAGTTAGTTTTATCAATAATAAATTGTACAACTTTTCAAAGTCAATTTTAGAGCATTTACAACTCAATACAAAATATTCAACTCCCTAAAACCTATAAAGGTGGAACAATAAATTATAATATTATATAAATTAAATCATATGATATTTTTTTTAAATATTTATACTTTTAGATCAAATCCATATAAAAAATTAAAATTATTAATTAAAATTCAGTACATATATATATATAAAAAATTAATTCAAAAAACTATATTGTATCCATAAAAACTATATATTGTACTTTAAATATAATTTTTCATTTTAAAATATGCCATATTGTTATCAAATTAAAGATTACGAAAAGATTATTAAATAGATATATCATAAGTCAAACACAAGTTTAAAACAAAAAAAATATTTTACTGAAAAATAAAAAATAGAAAATGAGAGAAGTACACATGTCAATAAATATTGAGGACATGTGTCAAGAAACGAGAAAAACTAAAGGGTTAATAGTGTGAATAAATGAGATGATGACATGAGGCGACAGACTATCCTTACTTTATGTAGAGAAAGATAAATTAATATTTTAGAAGGTGTAGCCTAGTACTTGGGAGAACGCAGATAGATAGATCCATGAGGTTTAGATATCCTTATGGATGGAACTATTCGCACCCCTGAATACTGTAAATACATCCCAATTTTTTTTTTAAATAAAATTAGACACTATTAAAATAACTAAAATACCCTTAATATCAATATGCCCAAGACTCATTTGAAATGTCCAGCTAAACAAGTGAATTAGCATTCGATAGATGTTGCTGGATACTATTTTAGCTATTCGGCAGGATGTTCCGAACAAGCCTTAAACAAACATGCTCATGTTTGTTCGACAAATAAATTTTGAACACGAGCATATGTGCTCAACCAATCCCGTCGAACACGAATAAATGTGTTCAACAGATCAGGTTCGAACACATTCGCACAGGCATACGACGGGTCCAAAATAAAAGGGTAATCTGTCCAAAATGAAATGTTATTTAATTAAATGTATTTAGAGACTATGGGGATGCAAATAGCCACACCCTATCCTTATATATGTTAATAGTAGTGGTATAATTATAATATGAAGTTCGAAATAAGTCTTCTACAATATCTCAATAAAAGAATATAAATATATATATATATACACATAAATAAACAAAAGTCACCCTAAAAATTGCAGAAACAATATAATCATGATTTTTATATATATTTTTGACACAATTTTCAATAATATGAAACAATAATCAAGAAACTTCTTAAGATGTGCTCTTTAACTATGAGATTATTGCAAGTAATTAAATTGACTAAAATTGAATTTTCGTGAAACATGAAAATGAAGATTCAATCAACTAAATAATGAAATAATTTGAATCATAATTTCAAGAAGATTTTGCATCACACAATTAAGTTGTGAATACATCCCAATCCCTTTCACAAATAAAATCTATGTTTCCGTCTACTCCTTCTCTCTCTCAACTTTGTCAATATATCTCAATCCCTTTAAAAGAAAAAAACATAATAAAGTCATTTCAATTTTTGCTGCCAAATACACAAATAATGATAGGTAAGTATGACAAATTACATATAATTTTGAATGATTTATATTATTTTGATGTTTAAATTAATTTACATATCAACAAGACTAGCCCCATGTAAGGCAACGTCATAAACATGGCAATACCAAACATGAACAAACTTAAAATTGTCGTGGCAACAAGTTTGGTTGCAAGAATAGGAAAAAAGGAAATCATAATGGATTCAAGCAGTAAAGTGAAATTTCTAGGTTTACTATAGAATCCATGGGAGGTACCTTAGGTAATAGAAGTAACGACGAAAATGTTGAGAAAGAGCACGAAAAGAATGTAAAGAAATTGGATTAAGGTTTAGATCTTTCAGTAGGAGAAGTTGAGAGTGGTGTTGACATGTTTAAATGGATAGGTAGTTGGAAATTAAGTTAAATGGGTTGGAAAAGTAAAGGGTAAATGGTGGTTATTGACATGGGAAGAGGTTGTGGTAATCTAAAATCATTAATTTACTTTCTTTTTTTTTTTCATTCTTATTTCTTAAATTTCTATTTATTTATTTCATTTCTTTTTTGCATATTGATTTGGCCAAAAAAATGGATTTCTTTTGAAAAATTATCTATAATGAAAGATAATTTTTAGCATATATACAAATATTTAATTTGTAGACCAAGAAAATAAATAACATTCGTCATCATGAAGTTTCTTAATGTTGATGTGGTTGATGGTAAAACATTTGTGTTTAAGGGCTTCAGTTTATCAATTATCTATATATGTATTTAGTATTAAAAAAGTATTTTTTATTTAATAATTTTTTATTTACTAACATTAAATTATATGTTTACCACGTGAATAGTTAAAAGTTGGTTTGATATTACAATATAAATGATAGTTTATGTGTGCAAATGGGCAAATTCTAATTTTATGTTGCAAAACACTTTTATGCTTAAACATTCTTTTTACTAGAATATATTTATTGATTTGTATTAATTTTATGCTTTGAGAAGAAACCTTTCCCACTTTTCATTGAATTACTTTTCCCGTTTCTATTATTTTGTACATTTTTTTTACACCAAGATTTTATAACAAATCTTTCTTTCTTGATTTTTTAAAATAAATTTTTGTATCTTTAAAAAAAATTCATATTTTATAATATGTTTAAGACTTTCTAAAATAGTTTAAGATTTTATATTCTTTTTTAGATTTTTAAAATATTTTCCATTTAAAAAAAAAAAGTTAAAACAATATTTTGCTAAATCCTATAATAATTATAAATATGATTTAAAATTATGATGTTTTAATATTCTAAAAACATGGCTCAACTATTCTTGGTGTTACCACTGACCCGGAGGATCTTGCGCTAAAAGTCTTGAATGGCCTGAATGAATCCTAAAAAGAATTATCGAACGTCATACAAGCTCGTGAAACTCCAATATTATTTGACGAGTTCCACGGGAAACTCCTCACCACTGAAGTACAATTAAGGGTGCGTTTATCTGCTTCTTCTTCTCAGCCAGCGATAACTTTTTTCATAGGATAGAACCGTGGTCCTTCCTCCAGGAATAAGAAATGGAAGACCAAATCCAAATTTGCCTTTCCTTCAGCGGCGGTTTCTCACCCGATTCAGTTTCCTTCTCCGTCGCAACAATCTGGCTCGCGTCGACCATACCTGGGTTGATGTCAACTATGCCGAGAGCATGGCCATTCAGCCCGTTATTGTGAGGATCCTCAGTTTACTACTCTAACCTAGGTAGCGGCGTATTACACAGCCCCTCCTCGGCTAACATACTCTCTGGCTTCAGCTTACACAGCATCCTCTCATCCCTTACCCTCTGATTGGATTCTAGATTCAGGCACATCGCATCACGTTACTACTAACCTTGCTAATATCAGTCTTCACTCTCCCTACCACGATAATGATGGGGTAGTAATCGGTAATGGCTTAAGTTTATGCATTGCTCATATTGGATGTTTAAATTTTGAGAATAATTCTGGACTGTTATTTAATCAATCCTCGCATGTTCCGAATATGTCTCATAATTTATTATTAGTCTCTCACCTATGTACCGATAATAATGTGGTGGTGGTGTTCTTTGATTGTGATTTTCAAGTGAAGGATCGGGCAATGGGGGATACTTGCCTACACGGTCTCCGTGTTAATGGGCTATACATATGGCCAGCTGCTTCATCTTCTATTTTCTGCTGTGTCAAACAGGCCTCTTCAACGTGGCATGGCAGGCTTGGTCATCCCTCCCCATGAATTCTTAATTATGTTATTACTAGTTATCAGTTACCTATACCTAAAACTTTATCATTTTCATGCAATTCTTGCAAATTCATAATGTCACATAAACTACCATTTTCTGATTCCTCTCTTACTTCATCTATCCCACTTGAATTAATTTTTTCTGATGTATGGACGTCGCCTGTGGTTACAAATACTATGTGATTTTTGTGGATCATTTTAAAAAATATGTGTGGTTATATCCTCTCAAAAGGAAATCTGATGTGTTGCATACTTTCACGGCTTTTAAAGCTTTAGTTGAAAATTTCCTTAATCCCAAAATCATCACATTACCTAATGGGAGTGCTGAGCGTCGTCATCGTCACATTGTTGACATTGGTCATACCTGAACATAATGGGACTGCTGAGCATCGTCATCGTCACATTGTTGACACTGGTCATACCATGCTTCATCAGTCCTCAATGCCATTGTATTACTGGCCGTTTGCCATTTCCACTACTACCTATCTCATTAATCATCTTCCAAAAGTAGATCTTTCCATGACTTCATCCTTTGAAAAGTTATTTAATCACTCACCTAGCATAATTAAACTTTGTGTGTTTGGGTTTTTATGCTATCCATGGCTTTGACCTTACTCTACACATAAGCTGGACACACGTTCTTCTCCCTGTGTCTTTGTTGGATACTCTCTCACTCAAAGTACTTACCTAGTCTCGATCTGATCTCCTACAAAATCTACACTTCCCGACATGTTGAGTTTGTGGAATATTAGTTTTCCTTTGCAGCCAAACCACCCTCCTTACCCAACCCTAATCCACCTACGATTGATACCATTCCCTTACCACCACCTATTCCGTCGACCCCGCCAGCAGCTATGTCGCCCCCTTTGCCCAATCCTCCACCTGCTTTTGTGGTTCCACACCCGATGGTAACTCTTGCTCAGAATAATATTTTAAAACTGAATTTGAGGTATGGTCTATCTTCAGTTGTTCATTCTAGTATTGAGCCTAACACTATTACTCAGGCTCTCTCTGATACTCATTGGGGTGAGGCCATGTCTACTGAGTTCATTGCTCTACTGAAAAAGGCACGTGGGATCTTGTTCCTCCAGATTCGTCTCAAAAAGTTATTGGGTGCATATGTGTATTTCGTATCAATCGAAAGCCTGTTGGTTCTGTTGAAAAGTTTAAAGCACAGTTAGTAGCCAAGGATTTCCATCAATGTCCTGGCATAGATTATGCTGAAACTTTTAGCCCTGTTGTCAAGCCTGCTACAGTTCGATTGGCTATTTAGTCTTGCTGTCTCTTGCGATTGGCCCTTACATTAGTTTGACGTTAATAATGCATTCTTACATGGTACCTTAACTGATGAGGTCTATATGTCACAGCCTCCTAGCTTCATTGACAAAACTTCTCATCCTATGTCTGCAAGCTTCAAAAATCTATATATGGACTGAACAAGCTCCAAGAACGTGGTACAACTCTCTTCATCAATTCTTGGCCTCACTTGGCTTCTCTCACACCAAGTCAGATGAATCTCTTTTCTTATACCACCATGATGGGGTACTTGCCTACTTCCTCATTTACGTTGATGATCTTATTCTCACTAGGAATAATAATGTCTTCGTAAACTTAATTGTCACTGCTCTTTCCTCGGCCTTCTCATTTAAGGACTTGGGTCCTCTGTCTTACTTCTTAGGCATTGAGGTTCTACGTACATCTTCCTCATGCTTTCTTTCCCAGCGAAACTACATCCCTGATCTGCTTTCTAAGTATAACATGCTTAATGCCAAGCCAGTTCATACTCCTCTTGCTACTGGAGCTACTATTTCCTTGCATGACGGCTCTAAGCCTGTTGAGGCTTCTTCTTATCGCCGATCTCTAGGCAGTCTTCAATATGTCTCATTTACACGGCCTGAAATTACCTTTTCTGTTAATAAACTTTCTCAATTTATGCATGCTCCTACGGAATTTCACTGGGGTGCAGTCACACGACTATTTCAATACTTAAATGGTACACGTGATTCCGGCATCACACTGAGACGTGATTCTCCTCTATCTCTTCACTAATTCTCGGATGCAGACTGGGGCTGTGACTGTGATGATCGTACTTCCACTAGTGCTTTTGTTATCTTTTTGGGCTCCTATCCTATTTCATGGTCTTCTAGGAAACAACAGTCAGTTGCTCGCGCTTCATCTGAAACTGAATATCGCTCCATTGCTGCCACTGCTGTTGAGCTTCAATGGACGCGCTCGATTCTTACGGAACTCCACGTTCCAACCTCGTCTACTCTGGTAATCTACTCTGACAACGTTGGTGCTACTTATCTCTGCTCAAATCCTATTTTCACTCACGAATGAAGCACATTGCCATTGACTATCACTTTATTCGTGAATTGGTGAAGGCTTCCACTATTTGCGTATCCCATGTTTCTTCAGCTGATCAGCTTGTAGATGCCCTCACAAAGCCTCTCTCTCGTCATCGTCTTCAACTGCTCATGGACAAGATTGGACTCACTATTCATGCTCCATCTTGAGGGGGTGCATTATGGATGTATATATGTAGCTTTAACTTTGTATTTTTTTTAATGTATTTTGTCCCACATCGCTTTCCCAATTGTATTGGGTTGATTGTAATATGTATATATTCATACATTACTTAATGAGATAATTATCTTCTCCGATATTCTATAATTTGCACAAATGGACTAGTTAATTAATTTGCCAGATTTTATATTTATTGATCAAATTTATAATATAGAGCTATATTGAAAACGAAAATCTCTTTACATGTATATAAATTTTGGGTTAATTGCAAATAAATATACAACTTTTTACTTCTTTTTTTTGTTTTTTGTAATTTAATTACATCATTTTAAAATTTATAATTTAATACATCATTTTATAAAAAAAAATTACAATTATGTGCACAAGGTGTCAAGCTTCTAATCAACATCATCAAAATTTCATTGTAAAATTACAACGTATATGAAATTACAATTTTTTTTAAAATTCATACATTATATTATGATATTTATAAATATATGATTAAATTATCAAAAAGTGCTAAAAAGACGCATTTTTATGTAATAAAGCCTACAGTTTACAATTATAAAAAAAGTAAAACATAAAATATGAGTTAAATATAGAAACACAGAGAGTCGCACATGTTAAAATAATGGAAGGATGTGGCAGCTGCGGGAAGGTTTCCAGTCTGGAAAGAAGGTGCCAAGCTTCCACATATTGACCATCACTCAATATATAGAGGCTTTCATCATTTTTAATCACTTCCGTATTCTTTTAAATCTACTTTTAATTTCCAGGTTTTATTAGGAAGGCTTTTTGGCTGCCTGTGATTGAAGATTTCAAGACTATTAATCTTCAAATATTTATGTGTGTGTGTGTGTGTGAGAGAGAGAGAGTTAAAAGTCAAAACTTGATTAGAAAATTAAAAAAAAAAAAATTCAATTCAAACTAAGACTAAGACTTGCAAAATGGAAGGAAAATCGTGGACTAGACCAGTCAAATAACATGAACTTGTGGGTTGCTTATTGAAACAAAACAAGGAAGTTTCAAACGTTCTAAGAACATAGAAAATGTTACAATTTTTGTTTTAGTAAAATAATAATAATAATAATAATAATAATAATAATAATAATAATAATAATAATAATAATAATAATAATAATAATAAATGACGTAGTTTATAAATATGGTAAACCAATTCGAAGCTATTGAGAACGACACAATCAAGACTTACTGCAATGATAGTAATAATAATACAATTTCATTTCGAATGAATTTCAAGTTGGTTAGGTATTATCTATGTTCTATTGAACGAAAAATTAAATCTAATAAATTGCTATCAATTTAACGTTTCTTGTAAAAAAGAAGATCAAATAATATGATAGATTCTATGATAATGATTTCACTTACTCCCTAAAATTATTTCAATTAATAATCATCAAATTTAAATTTTTTAATCAATCGGATGCACGTACACGATTTAAAGTATTAATTGTTTAACTATAAAGTATTACTTGTTACTTAAAATGTATTACTTCTGATTAATTATATTAAAAAAATAGTGATGCTTTATAGTTAAACAACTAACATTTTAAATCGTGTTGCACATGCACCTAATGTATAAGAGACTCACTCATCTTATAAAGGCAATCTTAAATTTAGAAAACTCTCTTCCAAGACAAAGTTATTAGTTGATTCATCACTAACAAATTTTATCTCTATCAAATTACTAGTAATTAACTCCAAATCTAATATCAGATTTTATAATCATCAATTTCTCAGTCAAATTATTCTCTCAATTTTAATCCAATCAATCAAAAATGCAGAATTGAGGTACCAGAAATCATATAAAAACAATATAGAAGGAATCACAAATAAAATCGCAGAACATTAAAACATGAATAATAGTAATATTTAAATCCATCCAAACTAAGCTACTTTCACACCCCATAATTTCAAAGAACTAGTTACCCATGACTATTGTAAAATCAACAAATATATTATACATAGCCATCACACTATTCAAAATGACAAGAAAAAAAGAACTGAAATTGGAAGATTAAACTTCTCAACAATGATCTCCGCTTCCATCTTACTTCTTCACTTCTCTTATTTTCTCATTTTTCTAGATGTGTTTCCTTGATAGCTAATTGTGTTTGCGAGTCCTTATTTATATCTCTTTAAAGTCCTCCTAATTTTTATTCGTAAATTCGTGTCGGAAGGAAAATAACTTGCGCAAACCATCATACCAACACGACCCATATTGAACAATAAGGTCAACTTTGTTAGCCAATTTTTTGTGACATTTTTGCGACTTTGCATGCTAACACGTCCTATGTTGTCTAAGATCTTCTAATACTTAATATTCAAAACATGGAGACACAAGCTTGTTGGTCCATATAGCTCATGTTGACTTCAATATTCCTCAAAAACCAACAAAGTCATTCTTCTTCAAGTCCAAAGCTCTTCTTTACCTATACTTGAAAGACACTCAAAAGAATACATAAATGGATATTAGGTAAAGATAATCATACCAAATATAGAATGAAGCAAAAGTAGATAAAAGCTAACTCAAAAAATATTCTCAATTCATACTCATAAATCAATGAGAACCCCGTTTATCATTGGTCTTTACCCTAATCACTTTAATTTCTAAATTTATGTTTCTTTTATTTTATTTTCGCTAATGAGTATAATGTGAGCATTATGTCTATACAAGTTAGCCTAACACAAAATTTGTAGCGCCCCATGCCCAAAAAACTAAGATTCGGGTCGCCATTGTGTGATTTAGACTATACTCAACCAAAAACCATTTAATAAAACACATTTAAAAGCCAGCGGAACACTTAAAGAAAATACAAGTTTGAAAAAGTTTTAATACAAAAGACTTCGTGCGATACAAAAAGGTTTCAAAGTACATTTTGGTTTTAAAAACGAAGGTTATAAAAAATATTGCATTTTGAAAAGGAAGTTGCACGATAGAAAGATTTTTTAAAAGACTCCACACGTATTCACCCACAATTTTCGAGTCAAAAGCCCACCATAAAATATAATACGGCCCAAAAAGAACTTAATACAAAACGGAGCATCCAAAACACCAACATTTTTAACTTAAATAGACTACAAGTTCATAAATTTACTTAACTATCACAAAACGATAAAACACCGGAAGGGATCACTGCCAGCAGTGTAACGACCCAAATATTTATTTAGATATATATATTAATTTATTACATATTTTTAATAAAGAAGTATAAGTTACCAAATAAAAAATAAGTAAATAAATACTAAGTAATTTCATCCTAGTAACTAGGTCGTTAAAGAACATATAAAAGGAATTATGACTCTATTTAATTAACTACAAAATTTAAGTCGTCAATGTAAATCGCATTAAAAATGTGATTAAGTAACCCTACTACATTAAAATTTATAGCAGTGGAACATATAATTAATTGAAACATATTTAAATGATGGTTCAATTTGAGAAACTCATAACTTCATATAATCATGAAAGTAGGCTTAAGCATTTATTTCTGAACAACATCATTTCCTAAGATAACTTTGAAGAAAAACATAACAAACCATAATAAAATTTTAATTCGTTTATGAATAAAATGTAACCCATAGTTCAAAGAAAAATAATAAAAATATGCTTCATCCGCCTGCTCCCGTCGCCTTGATAAACTCCCTATCCTGAAAAGTAGGAAGGTAAAAGAAGGTGAGCTACGCCCAGCTCGTGAGGTCTAAGATTGTCAGAATTAAATATAAAGTTGTAAAAGCACAATTCAAGAGTAACATGAACGTATTAGGCATAACATAATATAACATCCATATCAAACTTAATATTTCGTATCAGAACCGTATAAGAATTCCACCTCCTACGTGACTTCTCGTAAAGGAAAATTTCATGCAAGTGATATGCTTCTAATCCACATGGCTTATCTCTTTGCCTACATCATAAATAAACGAAGTCTTAATATCTAAGTCTAATAGGCTTATAAAGATAAAGAATAAAAAAATAAAGAACATGCTAAAAGAAATGGGAATTGATTTGTTTTGGGGTGTTGGTCACGAAATAGGTGAACTAGGGGTATGTTGGTAATTACAAGGGTTAATAATGGGGTTAAAAAGGAAATCTCCTTCTCTCTCCACTTTAGCAGAAACCCACGTTATTTTCCTCTCCTCTTTTCTTTCTCGAACAAGATTTTCTCTTTCTACACCTTTGCTCCCCCACTCTCCACCAAATTGAAGATACAGGCATGCAAGAAACTAGGCAAATTAATGCTATCGAGGCAACAGTGGTTAGCAGGTGTTAAAGCGGTGGCAGCGGCGATTTGGTATTGGGCAATAGTAGCCCCCTTTTTTCTCTTCTGAATTCTGTTGTTAGGTCCAACTTGTCATGAGGGAGGGAGGAAAACATGACGGGAAGGTTCAACCGAGGTTATGAGAAATGTAGGCAGATGGGTTAATCTGCCAGGGCTAAATTAGAAGAATAGTAAAAAAATTATGGGTTTTTACCTGAAAGTCTGAAAAACCTGGATGAAGAATGTTTAAGGAATACTGGGTTGTATTTATAGGTTTTGTAGGATTTAAATCTAAACGTATCTTCTTATTGAGGGAGAATCTGTATCTGTATCTAATCTCTATCTAATTGAGAGAAAATCACTTCTTTACAAACAAAATGTTAACCTCCGTAACCATAAGATTCTAAGAAAAATATACCGTATCTTGGCTGAAAGTTCTATATCATATATATATACATATATATACATACATATATATGTGTATATATATTTGGGCTTAAAAAAATAGCTTAAGGTCCAATAATCCTAATTGAAACAATAATAAGCCCACGTAAAGTAAAATAAAATAAAATTACTCAAGAATATTAAATATTACGTAAAAATAATTGGGTATTACATCCTACCCTCGTTGAAAATAATTTCATCCTCGAAATCCCATAACGTACCATGAGTATTGAAATAAGGATATTTAGCTCGCAACTCGTCCTCTCACTCTCATGTAGCCTTTTTTTCACTATGTTGGCTCCATCGTACTTTAATAAGTACTGTTTTTTTATTTCTGAGATTTTGAATCTTCTTGTCCAACACTGCTTCTTGTTTCTCCTTACACGTTAAATCTTTATTCATTTCCAAGGTAGAATAATTGACAACATGGCTGGGATTGTGGATATATTTTCTCAACATGGAAACGTGAAATACGTTCTGTACGGCGAAAAGTTTGGGCGGTAAATCTAGCCGGTATGCCAAGTCTCCAATACGATCAAATATCTCAAAGGGTCCCATATATCTTGGTCTTAACTTCCCTTTCTTACCAAAATGAATCACTCCCTTGATTGGAGAGAGCTTCAAGAAAACTTTCTCACTGATTTCAAACTCAAGATCTTTCTGCATTTGTCGAGGTTTGACTTTTGTCGTTCCTGAGCTACTTTAATCCTCTTTCGTATCTTCTCTACTACTGCAATAGTGTCTTCAATCATCTATGGTCCCAAGAGCTTCTTTTCTCTGACCTCATCCCAATAAAACGGTGATCTAAACTTCTTTCCATAGAGAGATTCATATGGTGCCATGCCAATAGTCGTCTAATAACTATTATTGTAAGCAAATTCTACTAAAGGCAGAAAATGTTCCTAATTATTTCCCATGTCTAGACCACATGCTCTCAACATGTCTTCAAGTATCTGTATTGTTCTCTCAGACTGTCCATCGGTTTGTGGATGATAAGAAGTACTGAAACTCAGTTTAGTTCCCAAGGCCTCTTGTAGTTTCTTCCACAAATTTGACATAAAATGGGTATCTCTGTCTGACACAATAGATACTGGTACTCCATGTAATCTCATAATTTAACGCACATAAATTTGAGAATACTAATCCACTATATAGTTCATCTTTACAAGAATGACATGTGTCGATTTAGTGAGACGATCAATAATCACCCAGACTCCATGATTCCCTTTCTCAATTCGTGGAAGTCCCACAATGAAATCCATTACAATATGCTCCCACTTCCATTTTGGAATATGCAGTGACTTCATCAAACCCAAAGGTTGTTGGTGCTCCACTTTCACTTGTTGGAAAACCATGCATTTGCTGACGAATTTTGCTACATCCTTTTTCAATCCTTCCCACCAAAAGGTTTTTCTCAAATCTTGGTACATCTTTGTACTACCAGGATGTGTTGTATAAGGTGTATTGTGTTCTTCTCCTAAGATTACCTCCCTTAACTCCAAATCCTTTGTCACACATATCCTTCCTTCATAGTACATTGTACCATCCTCAGCGATAGTGAATCCTTTGTCTTCTCCGATGAGTGTTTGCTCTATTATCTTTGGGAGAAAATCATCACAGGTCTGGCCTTCCTTGATTCTTTCCTTTAATGTTGATTTTACTACTAAGGATGCCAATATATAATTCACAGTCTTTAGTGGTCTCACCACTTCAATGCAATTTTTAAAACTCATTGGCTAGCTTTTCTTCCTTTGTCAAGACACACGCCAACTCTCCTCGAGGTTTATGACTGAGTGCATCAGCCACTACGTTGGCCTTTTGAGGATCATATTGAATTGTACAATCGTAATCCTTCACCAGCTCTAGCTATCTTCTTTGCCTCATGTTTAGTTCCTTTTTTGTGAAGAAATACTTTAGATATTTATGGTTTGTGTATACTTCACACTTACCCCCATAGAGGTAATGTCTCCGCATCTTTAAAGTATGAGTCACAACAGCTACTCAAGATCATGCGTAGGATAATTTAATTCGTGTGACTTCAGCTGTCTCAACGCATAAGCGACTACCTTGCCACTTGGCATAAGTACACATCCTAACCCTTGTTTGGATACATCGCTGTAGATCACAAATTCCTCAGTTGGGTCTGGAATTGTTACTGCTAATGCTGTTGTAAGGCGTCGTCGTTTAAGCTCTTGAAAACTATTCTCACACACTTCATCCCAAATAAAGTTTTCTTTTTTTCATGTCAATTGAGTCATAAGTGCAACTATATTTGAAAAACCTTCTATAAATCTTCGGTAATAGCCGACAAGTCCTAGAAAACTGCGTACCTCATTCGCATTGGTAGGTGCATTCCAATTATTCACTGCCTCCACCTTGGGTGGATCAACCTCAATTCATTTAGATGTGACAACGTGCCCAAGAAATACTACTCGGTCTACGCAAAATTCACATTTACTAAATTTTGCATACAGTTTCTCCTTATGCAGCATTTCCAACACCCATTTTAAATGTTGCTCATGTTCTTCCTTGTCCTTTAAATACACGAGTATGTTATCAATAAAGACTATTACAAATTGATCTAGAAAGAATGAAGATTCATCAAGTCCATGAAGACTACTGGTGCATTACTAATCCAAATGGCATAACCACAAACTCATAATGACCATAACGAGTTCGGAATGCGATTTTAGGAATATCTCCTTCTTTAATCTTCAGTTAATGATAGCCTGACCTTAAAGCAATCTTGGAAAATACTGCCACTCCTCGGAGTTGATCAAATAAATCCTCAATTCTTGAAAGAGGATACTTATTCTTTATCGTAAGTCGATTTAGCTCATGGTAATCAATGTACATTCTCATAGAGCCATCATTCTTCTTTATGAACAAAATTGGTGCTCCCCAAGGCGAAACACTTGGTCTAATGTAACTCGTATCCAATTACTCTTGGATTTGAATATTAAGTTTGTGTAACTCCTTTGGGCCCATACGATAGAGGGCTTTGGAAATTGGTGCAGCTTTAGGTATCAAGTCTATAGTGAACTCCACTTGTCGGTCTGGGGGAATTCCTGGTAGACTTTCTAGAAAAACATCCAAAAAATCTCTTACGATTGGTACATTAGTTAATGATGTTTCGACAAATGGAATGCTCATCACATTCACCAAGAATCCTTCACATCCTTCTTTCTTAAGCATCTTTACCGCCTTCATTGATGATATAATACGTATCACGGGATTGGACTTTGCCCCATGAAAGATCATTTCTACGCCATCTAGTGACCGTAGAATTATCCTTCTCTCTAAATAGTGGATATCAGCTTGATATCTACCCAACCAGTCCATATCCAAAATAATATCAAAATCGTTCATCTCAAGCATATGTAAATCAACCTCCAAATTATGTTCATTGACATAAATAGTTATTCTCACCAATGAATCATTACTCATTGATTTACTCGAAGGTATGCTGATTTCAAGTGGTTCTACTTGCTTAATACTTTTATATGCACACATAGCACAAAATTTTATGGAAATAAAGGAATGTGTAGCACTTATATCAAAAAGTACTAAAGTAGGTATTCCCGTAATCGGTAACATACCTGACATAGTTCTTGTCTCTTGTTTTACCTCCTTCTCGGTCATACCAAAAGTTCTAGCTTATTCTCCTGAACAGGTGTTTGGGGCCCTTCCATTAGATCCATCTTGATTAATTGGACATTGTGATATGACGTGTCCTGGTTCATGTCAGCGAAAACTTTTGTTTTTTCCATGTAGAAACTTGCCTCTATGCTTTTTACCACACGTGGGGCATGTCGGAAAGTCAGCCTGTGGTTTGGGCCCAGGTGGCCCATCATTCCTCCCTCTTTTATTCTAATTTCCTCCTTTCCCTTGGTTGTTTTTAGGCCGCTTTCTTTTGTTGGAGCCCTCTACCGCCTTGGGCCTAGCCTTTTCCATGTCAATGTCGGCAGATATATCTTCTGCCCTTGCTGCTACTTCAGCATAGGCCATCGTTCCAAGTTTGGTTAGATGGTTGAGGATCTCGACACGTAATCCATAATGGAACCTTTGAACTTTCCTTTGTGGAGTATCTAGCATGTGTGGGGTGAAACAACACAGATGATTGAGTCTACGTTCATAGTTATTGACTGTCAAATTGCCTTTGCTGAAATCCATAAATTCTCTTTCCATCTTATCCCGATACACCTATGGGTAGTATTTCTCCATAAAGATCTCCTTGAATTCCTTCTAAGTAAGAACAATGTGCTCCTCCTCGGTTCTAAACCACAAGTAGTTATTCCACCAAGTCATAGTGTCACCCTTCAACTGGAACACAACATAAGAAATCTTTTGGGCATCAGTGCATGATATGTATATTCTTTGTAGAGTGAGTAACCATTCCTCCATAGCAACCGCTCCCTCAGTACCCTTGAACACAGGGGTTGGAAGTGATTGAATTGACTAATAACCCCAGCTTGTGTTTATCTTGGAGTAGTTGTCAAGTTGATCATAGCGCCTTGAAAGAGTGTAGCTAGTCCCGACAACAACTGTTGTATTTTGTTGGAAACCTCATTCTGGGAAGCTTGATCTTGATTGCTGGAAGTAGATGCGGTAGTGTTGTCGTATAAAATAATAAATAATTTAAAATATATCCCTGTCTAAAAGAAGGAAAATGAGAAATTACTTGTATTAAACATATAAAGGAAAATGATCATAATCTATTTCTACTCAACATCATTAATCACTACAGGCTATTTTTTTCCATTGGTTCTTCTTCTAGGCATTCGACATGTGAGGACCATCTTATCTATCTAATCCCTACAGCTCAATACACATAATACTAAGGCATAAATCTATGTGTCATAACTCTCATTCATGCATAATAGGTCTTTAACAGGTGTAACCATATACATATCAAGCTTAATGTGTGTAACATAAACCATAACTCATTGCATACCTATGGTGTTGTCGTAGTGAACAGAAGAAGACGATGAAGCATATAACTGAAATTATTATTTTTTCAAACACTTCATCATAATTTCACAATTTAGACAAGTCTACAGAAATTTACACCTGCTCTGATACCATAATGTAATGACCCAAATCGTTATTTAGATATATATTAATTTATTACATATTTTTAATAAAGAAGTATAAGTTACTAAATAAAACTAAGTACATAACTATTTAGTAATTTCATCCTAATAACTAGGTTTTTAAAGAACATATAAAAAGAATTAGGACTCTACTTAATTTACTACAAAATTTAACTCCTCAATGTAAATCATATTCAAAAAGTGATTAAGTAACCCTACTACATTAAAATTTATAGCAGAAGAAAATATAATTAATTCAAACATAATCTAATGATTATTCAATTTGAGAAACTTATAACTTCATATTATCAGAAAAGTAGGCTTAATCATTTATTTCTGAAACAACATCGTTTCCTAAGATAAGTTTGAAGAAAAACATAACACACCCTAATAAAATTTCAATTTGTTTATGAATAAAATGTAACATATAATTGAAAGAAGAATAATGACAAACTCCCTATCCTAAAAAGTAGGAAGATAAAAAGGGGTGAACTACACCCAGCTCGTGAGGTCCAGTCTTGTCAAAATTAAATATAAAGTTGTAAAAGCACAATTAGAGAGTAATATGAATATATTAGGCATAACATAATATAACATCTGTATCAAACGTAACATTTTGTATCAAAACTTGGCCAGCATATAATGGTGGATAAAATTAACGATCCCGTATCAATGTACCAAAACATATAACCATCAAATCATACTTTAAACAAATAAAATATTTAAAACTGACAACCCATATAAGAACCCCACCTCTTACATGACTTCTCGTAATAAAAGGAAAATTTCATGCAAGTGATATGCTTCTAATCCACGTGCCTTCTCCTCGCCACATCATAAATAAACGAAGTCTTAATATCTAAGTCTAATAAGCTTATAAAGATAAAGAATTAGAAAATAAAGAACATGTTAAAAGAAAATGGGAATTGATTTTTTTTGGGGTATTGGTCACGAAATGGGTGAACTAGGGGTATGTTCATAATTACAAGGGTTAATATTGGGGTTAAAGAGGAAATCTCCTTCTCAACTCATGTTATTTTCATCTCCTCTTTTCTTTCTCAAACAAGATTTTCTCTTTCTACACCTTTGCTCCCCCAATCTCCACCAAATTGAAGATAGAGGCATGCAAGGTACCAGTTAAATTAAGGCTACCAAGGCAACGGTGGTAAGCCGGTGTTAAAGTGGTGGCAGCTGCTATTTGGTATTGCGCAATAGTAGACCCCTCCTTTCTCTTCTAGTTTCTGTTGTCGGGTCCAACTTGTCACGAGGGAGGGAGGAAAACATGAGGGTAAGGTTCAACCGAGGTTACAAGACACGTAGGGAGATGGGTTAATCTGCCAGGGCTAAGTTAGAAAAATAGTAGAAAAATTATGAGTTTTACCTGAAATTCTGAAAAACCAAGATGAAGAACGTTCAAGGAATACTGGGTTGTATTTATAGGTTTGACAAGATTTAAATCTTGACGTATCTTCTTATTGAGGGAGAATATGTATCCGTATCTAGTCCTCTAACTAATTGAGAGAAAATATCTTCTTTACTAACAAAATGTTATCCTCTTTAACCATAAATTCTAAGAAAAATATACAATATCTTGACTGAAAGGTCTGTCATATATTTATATATATATATATATACATACATACATACATATATATATATATATTTGGGCTTAGGGAAAAATATCTTAAGGTCCAATAATCCTAATTGGAACAATAATAAGCCCACGTAAAGTAAAATAAAATAAAATTAATCAAGAAAATTAAATATTGCGTAAAAATAACCCATCTTCATTAGCCATCGAACCTGAAATTTTTAAAATAGCATCATGTGGCAACTCCCAAAGGAGTAGCCCAGTGGGATAACTAATAAACACATTGTACTAATTAAATTAATCAACAAGTTGAAGCTGTTCAACCATCCAGACCCGTACATACTAGTATGGTGTTAGCTGTCAGTTTGTATTCTCACTAGCGGATGTGGTGGCCTTGTATTCCCACTTGCATTGTTGTGGGCCTGTTTTCCCACTAACAGAGTCTACGGTGGGCCTGTACTTCCACTCGTAGATGGTGTGGGTCTGTATTCCCACTACCCAGCCCAATGGCCAAATGAAACACCAGATTCAAAACATCAACCAATCTAAATAGTGCAAGATATTTTAAATTACCCATTTAATCTAAATAGTGACAACACGGACTTGCTTGTACTGCACTCTACATGGTTCACACATAGACGATTCATGTAATTTTAACTTATCAACCAAAATTATTCTAACTAAGGTCATAGGATTCATCTACTTGAAACATTTCCAAATAACACATTTAAGAACAATTTATACAAATCCACACTAAATCAAAGATTTCAAATAACTAGTATGTCACATATCATTTAATCACATGGTCACATTATAGCAAATAATCTATTAAAATTATACAAAGCTAATTTAATCATGAAATAAAACATCCATGTTCATAATCCATCATATAACAACATTTTAAAAGAGTTTCTTAAAATATAAATCATACAATTTTATAAAAATACATTTCTAGCTTAAGTTTTACAAAATTGGTCGCCCGGTTGGTCTAATTTGTAAAATTCATGATAAATCGTACACATCTCCAAAAATTCTCTAAAGTTTAATATAAGTCCATAATGAACTCAGTAATAACATAGTAAAACAGTTTTGAAAAATAATAACCACATAAAGTTATAAAAAAGGGGGGAGGGTTGTCTAGTGGGTGTTCATCTTGGACAGGTTTCCTTCCAGAAAGCACTAAAACTTCCAAATTGTTCCAAAAATTCTCAAATTTTAAATAGACTCCTAGCATCATATACTAAAATAAAGTCAAAGGGCATCATCAAATTCCAATTATAAAAGTTTATACTAATTTTTAAAACTAACATGCAGTGAGTGATTTCAAATTTTCAGGAAGTCACAAAGATGGATTTTGTAAAAATAGCAAATATATTTCAAAATTTTTGAAATTTGAAATACAACATCCTAATCTAGTTTAGAGTCTATACCAAAATTAAAGTAGAGAAAAACAGCATACGAATATTGAAATTAAATCACATAACAAACTACAACAAATTCGACGATTAAAAGACGATCAACCACATAATTCATATAAATGGTGTCCTAAGCATGATTTTGAAAATATAAATACCCAACCTAGACCTATGAGGAACATCCCCAATCATGCAACGAAAATTTACAACCTAAATATGCTCCTAATTTAAAGAAAAGTGAGGGTTTAGCTATTATACCTTCAATCATCAAAGTAGAAAACCACCCTAAAATGTGTTTCTTGATGACTTGTAAGAACTTGAAGCCAAAAATTTTAACACTTCTTTTTCTCTTCTTAAACCCTTGAAAAATTCTTGAAAAGATAACGGAATGGATGAAAAGGAGCTTCTTCTTCTTCTTCTTCTTCATCTTCTTCTTCTTCTTCTTCTTCTTCTTCTTCTTCTTCTTCTTCGTCTTATTTCTCTTGATTTTTTGGGGAAAACGTTGAGGAGGAAACTGTAGAGAGTTTTTAGGAGAGCTTCTTCAAATTTTATGAGAGTATTTGTGTGAGTTTGAGGGCTGAGGTGTGGTCTTATTTATCGAGGTATTGGGGGTTGAAATGCAATAAAGAAAAAAAATAATTAAACCTAACTAATGGGGTGTGCAATAAAATCAACACAAACTTGTGCATGTGGGGTGTGTGTTGGACAGCTGAATTTTGTGGAGTCTTGGGGTGGTGGATTTGATCTCCATCACATCATTCTAATGCCATAACATGATTATGTTAGATGGTGTATTTTGGTACATCATTTATAAAATCATGTATTAATAAACTATGTAAGAAAAATTCCATATATGTAAATAATATAATTATGATACATATAAAATTATAATGTCATAATAATACAAGTTTTGAATTTTAGGGGATTAAAGACTAGGGTTTTTGAAATTTCAATCGGAACAGTGCACATGTAAAATCCTACGTAAAAACGTTAAAAGAAATTTTTATATTCCCTACACATATATTTCTACCAAACTTAATATAACATTCTTATGCATTAATATAAAGTATTTCCTAACCCATTTCATTTATTATTCGTGTGTCGAATGAGTCAAATCGCGTGTCGGCTTCCTCGAAAGCCTATCCTGCAAAACTCAACACCTCTTTCTACAAAATTTATTACTATATTTTAAATTAATAATCTCCATTATAATGCGAGTATTTTCCAAAATATATATCAACAAATTGATATATATTATTTAAAGAGATTTTAAATGCAAAGTAATATGTTATGTAGTTTTGGATAAATGGGGTGTTACAATGCACATAATTATTTGTACATTTTCTATTACTAAAAATTATATTGCTTAATATTACATTTAATATTTTTTTTTCTAAAAATATAATATTTATATGACTTCTTTAATTCTTGATAAGGGAAAAATATTGTCATATATTTGAAAATCTAAATTATATGGTAAATGTCTGCAGGATCGCACAGACAAGATATGCACATCAAAGAAAGTCATAGAGTTAATAAACAAGGAGACCTTTCAGGATGGAAGAACTCTTGGATAAGGAAAAAGGAGCTGATTAGAGGCGGCACCTAAATAGGGACGCGGTTGAGCAAATCACGGATGAAGAATTTAGAGAATAGATACGCAAGTAAAAGCTCTATAAAAGGCTAAAGACATGAGAGAAGATATTTTTTATCTCCGTTTCATTTAATTAAAGAAAATATATGCAAAGAGATATGAGGTGTTTATGTTGAGGCTATTTGATTCGGGAGAATTCAATAGCATAAGAGTTATCTAAAGGCAAACTATAAAATAACAACACAAAGACAGTTCAATTATATTGATGCACCACTTGTTGCACTCGGGAGAGTTCAGCCTCTTTGTAGACAGGAGTTTACAACAAAATCCATCTAGGAGACTAGATGGATAAGTAAGGTATTAGATGACGTATTTATAGAGTAGACAAGTATTTGTGGGGAGTCTAAATACATGTAAGATCTATCTGTAAAGTTTGAGGGAAAAAATAGTTCTTCTAATTAATATACATGAGAGAAAGAAGGGATTCTTCCTCATAATTATTAAAATTCCTTCTTTAGCTTTCGCACGTTCAATTATAGTTTGAACATCTATTGAACTAAAACACACGCGCGCAAATTCTGATCTAATTGGCACCAGAGTAGGTTCCAGTTTGTTTGTAAAAACATTTTGATCCAGGGACAGAAACATGGGATCTTATGAAGGAGCTTCACTACAACCTCCATCACTTGATGGACAAAATTATCTATTCTAGAAATCAATGATGATGATCTATATAAGGTCCAAACATTATGGGGAGTCCATTCAGACAAAGTGGACATGGCCAAAAATGATAGATGGTAAAGATCTAACTAAAAGTGTTAACAAGATCGGAACTTTAAGTGAAGATGAAAGATGTGCAGAAGATGCAAACTGCATGGCGATGTATGCAATACTCGCTTCAGAAGATTTAATGAGACACAAATTGATCATTTAGTGTCAAACTACTAAATATGTGTGGGACGTGCTTCAAACTTAGTTTGAAGGGAATAAATTAGTAAGAAAATCAAAACTACAAAGATTGGGCACACAATTTGATGGGATTCAAATGACTGAAGAAGAAAATCATTGTTTTAGAATCTTTTATGAGAGTTACACCAATGACCTTTTCATGATCTGATGGATAACTTAGAACATTTGAAATGAAAAATGGACCGGATGTTCTCAAGGAAAAAAGGGATGACACTCAAGGCCAAGTCATCCACTGAGGTGATTGAAAACAAAGTAACTAAACTTGCTGACAGAATGGCACTGCTAATGAAGAACTATAGCAAGCTCATAAAAAAATACAACAACAACCGTCGTTTAGCAAAAATTCAAACTTGGGGGAAACTGTCAGAAGAGGAGGTACTAAAACTCAAAACATCAAACAAGGTAATCGAAAAGAATTAGATCAATGCAGGGAGTGCAAAGGTTATGGACATTATTAGGCTTATTGCCCAAATTTTCTTAGGAAAAATAAAGCATTAAAAGCAACATGGAGTGAATCTGAATCTGAAGGAGATGAAGAACCTGAAGACGAAGAAATAAAATACCCTACCAATTTTGTTGCATACTACTTGTCCAAAGACCTGATCTGCCTAACCTCTGTGGTACGAACTAAAGAGGGCCTAGAATCCTCTAAAGAACCTAACTTTGATGGCCCAACACTGGGAGATCTTGAAAAAATGTACATACAAGTGATAGCCAGATGTACTGAAGCTACTGAAGTCATTCGAAGACTAGAGAACCAAGTTCGAGAGTACAAAAGTACGAGAACCATTGCCACAGAACACCAAGAACTGAGTCGGTTGAAGTATGAACTTCAAATCTCAAGAGAAATCAATAAACGTGAATGATGAACTGACAACATCCCAAAAATACATGAGGAATCTGGAACAACATGTTCAAAAGACAGGAATGTTAACACTTGAGACCTATCTCAAAAGAGCACAAGAATCCATTTATGACCACCACCAGGTAATATCTTCATTAACTAACAAACTAACTGACACTGTGTCAAAATTGCAGGACAAAGAGTATGAAATGACTTCACTATGAGCTGAGTTGGATAAAGCAGTGTGAAATATACAAGGACTGAACAAAGGAACGACAAAATTTGATGAAATACTGGCATATGGAAGACCACAAGGCAACAAGACTAAAATTGGATACACTAAAGATAAGCCACCTGGAAAGACAACATTTGTGGCAGCTAGTTCTTCAACTATTCATACGACTAATTCAAACACAATCCAGGGAAGATATAAAGGAAATACCAAAGGTACGAAAAAATCCATTCCTATATGTCACTACTGTGGAGCACCTGGACACATTCGACCTAAGTGCTATAAGATGAAACATGACTTGCGATAGGTAACATCTCAAATTCGAACATGTATGGAGTACCCGTAAGAAACTCAACATCCTCAAGAATTGTTCAAAATGATAAAAATAACCTAAAAATAAGCCACAAAAAGGGATATGGGTCGTTAAGAAAAACGTGCACCTCACCTTTTGAATAGTCTCCCTTGGTGCGAATAGTACTAGAACTTAGTACTTCGATAGTAGCTATTCTGGACACATAACAGGAATGCTACCTATTTATCTGACATCACTCAGATTGAGAAAGAATCTGTTACATTTGGTGATGGTAAGAGTGAACATGTCATAGGACAATGTACTCTTAATGTAACTGGTTTACCTAAACTATCAAATGTTTTTCTAGTTGAAAATCTTAAAGCAAACCTATTAATCATTAATCAAATATGTGATCAAGGAAGGCGAGTTAATTTCACTCATGACAAATGCATGGTTATTGACAATAGCGAACGATGCATTCTTACAAGAACTAGATCCATTAACAACTACTATCTTCTTGACAGGTATCATGTTTGTCACAATGTCAAAACTGGAGTCACAGAAGTCTGGCATCAGAAACTGGTCATATCGGCTACAATCATCTCATTGCTCTGTCTAAGTCTCAATCTGTTAGAGGCTTACCAAAGCTGCCAATCAAAGAGCAAGGAATATGTGGTCCTTGCCAATTCGGCAAATAAGTGAAAAGCTCTCACAAAGGTACTCAAGAGGTTTATATCGAACAAATTCTAGCAATATTGCATATGGACTTGATGGGGTCTATTCAGACCGAAAGTATTGGAAGTAAAAAGTATATTTTTTTGTGTGTTGATAATTTCTCAAGATATACTTAGGTAAGATTTTTTAGAGAAAAATCAGATACTTTTAACGAATTTGAAAAGTTGATCAAACTACTTGAAACTTAAAAACATATCTTTGTTGTTCGAATACAAAGTGACCATGGCAGAGAATTCAAAAATAATGCATTCTCTGATTTTTGCACCTCACATGGTATTTCTCATGATTTTTCAGCTCCTAAGACACCTCAACAAAATGGAGTTGTTGAGAGGAAAAATTGTACTCTACAAGAAATGGCCAGAGCCATGATGCGAGGGAAGAATGTATCACAAAAATGGTGGGCTGAAGCTGTAAATATTGCATGATATGTTTCAAATCGAGTATGCCTAAGAAAAGGACTAGGGATGACATCTTATCAAATCTGGAAGGCAAGACTCCAAATCTCAGCCATCTTCATGTGTTTGGCTACAAATGCTACATATATAATGACCGAGAGCAGTTGGGTAAGTTTGATGCAAAAAGTGATACAGGTATGTTTCTTGGATATTCTTCAAATAGTCGAGCATTTTGAGTTTACAATATAAAGACTCGGACGCTTGTTGAAAGCACTAATGTTATTTTTGATGACTACTTGGGAAGTAATGATATTTATTTGGATGAGACAGGTTCCTTAATTATATAAACTACCAGTGAATCAAACTGCAATACCACAGAAGAAACTAATCAGACCTTGAAAAATCAAGAATTTGGAAACCATGAACCCTCCACCAGAGTCCAAAAGGAGCACCCCAAAGAACTTATCATTGGAAATCTAGATGAAGGGATAAAAACACATGGAAATCCAAAACCTGATTACCATAAAATGGAAGGGCTAGTGCATTACACATGTTATACTTCATTGATCGAACCTAAGAACATTAAAGAAGCTCTTAAAGAATACAATTGGATACTAGCCATGCAAGACGAATTAGAACAATTTGTCAGAAATGATGTATGGATGCTCGTTCCACATCTTGACAGTGCGAACATCATTAGAACCAAATGGATCTTCGAAAACAAAACCGATGATTAGGGAAACATTACAAGGATTAAAACCAGATTGGTTGCTCAGGGTTACACTCAAGTGAGAGGAATTGACTTTGACGAAACTTTTGCTCCAGTTGCAAGACTAGATTCTATTAGAATCCTTCTTTAATTTGATTGCATTAAGAAATTCATTCTTTATCAAATGGATGTAAAAAGTGCCTTTTTAAATGACCTTTTTTAAGATGAAGCTTATGTAGAGCAACCCAAAGGATTTGAAGATCCACACTACCCAACTTATATGTACTAACTGAAAAAGGACCTGTATGGGCTGAAGCAAGCCCCGAGAGCTTGGTACGAAAGACTGACAAAGTTCCTACTTGCACAATGATACAAGCGAGGGAGAGTAGATCAAACATTGTTCATCCATTGATAGAATAAGGACATCATCATTACACAAATTTATGTTTTTGATATTGTGTTTGGCTCAATATCTAGTCAAGGTAATGTCATAAGAGTTTGAAATGAGCACGGTTGGTGAATTGTCGTAATTTCTTGGTTTTCAGGTTAAGCAAAGCAAAAATAGAATAATGATACATCAAGGGTAATATGCCAGAAATCTGGTAAAGAAATTTGGTCTTGAAGGTTACAAGATTGCTCACACACCCATGGGTACTAACTCCAAACTATCTAAAGATGAGAGTGGAGCAAGTGTAGAGCCAACTTTGTATAGAAGCATGATTGGAAGTCTCTTGTATCTTTTAGCAATCAGACCAGATATAAGTCTTAGTGTGGGGCTTTATGCAAGATACCAATCCAATGCGAAGGAGTCGCACCTCAAGGCTATGAAACAAATCATTCGTTATGTGATAGGTACCATGGACTATGGACCTAAATACTCATTTCACACTAAGCCTATTCTTGCAGGCTATTGTGATGCAGATTGGACCGATGATGTAGATGATAGAAAAAGCACATCTGGTGGATGCTTCTTCATAGACAATAACTTAGTCTCGTAGCTCAGTAAGAAGTAGAACAACATATCTTTATCTATAGCGGAATGGCCTTGGATGTGGGCTAGTAACGCAAAAGGGCCTGCATTCACTATTCCTCATGTACGTGGGTATGTGTCAAATAACTAGGTCAGGAGTGGTGTGAGGCGGGTTTATTTAAATATTTATCTGCATGCCTTAATTATCACCCGCACACAGAAACGAAAAGTCAAGTGACCAAGGCACATCAATACGCTCAATATGTGGTTCACTTTCTGTTCATCTGGGCTACTAACAGTTTTCATCCTTCAAGCATCAAAGGAAAAACACTTATCTTCCTTGTAGGATAGCCATGACAAACCCAAGCGATGATTCGAGTGGAAGACGTCCTAGCTGCGCGTTGCTACCATTCCTTGACCCTGAATCACTTGAAATCTTACCCCCACAATGCTCACATATCGAATAGAATTCCCATTCTTCAAATGTACCTGACAAAGAAAACCCTTCTTCTCCCATTGTTCCTAATGAAAAAAATTATTCTGCTCACTCTAATCACATAAACATAATCCTTCATCGGCCAAACAATTGGAAAAACAACACCCTGAATCTCCCAAAACTACCGAACCACCAGCGACCAGCGCACCTCCGCCTCTCAGTCCTCCTATTCCACCCACTGAAACTCCGGTGGTCACTTCGTAAGAAACACTCGTTTCATTCTCAACTCAACCCTCAGAACCACTCAGTCGAAAAAGGAAACCAAGTATAAAATCTTCAACCAAGTCAAGCATATGACCTCCAATATCAAAATAACAACTAAAATCAAAGAACATAGTGGTTGACTCCTCTTCAGACGAAGAAATCCCTCATTCTCCTCTGTGAAGGTCGCACAGAAGAAGAACATCCTCACCTATTGTAGCAACCACCTCTACTCAAGGATGAACTAAAGGTGAAAATGATCTTAAGATACAAGGTAATGCCTTCTCAAAATCCTTCTACTTAAAAGCTGCTTATAACCGATTCCAATTATTTCAGTCCATGGACTTCTGGCCTAAAACAAACCTAGATTTCAAACATTTTGAAAAACACCTATTATGGCATATATTGGGAACTGTAGACTAGAGAGTACTGTAAAAAGTTTCGATCGATTTTATGGGCCAATTGTTCATGAGTTATATGGAAATTTAATTTGGGAGAAGTTTCCAATTACTTAAGTGATGGAAAACTGACTAAATGTTCCAAACCTTGTCTTTCTCTATCAGTTTTAACACTAAATGGCAATCTTCTTCTCAAAATTGGACATCATAACTAGACGCTCTCCTAAAACAAGTCCCATTTGAATTCTACTCAGGGTGTGTTCATCTACAAGGTTTTGACAACGACACCAATTAATTTTGGAAAAGTGGTTTTTGATGTTGTCATGAGTTTTGCCGAACGACCTGATACGAGAAAGAAACTCCCCTTTTCTAGCCTCATTTACCAAGGGATTCAGGCTAGGGACTCTGATGTTCTCCTCAAAGCCGCACCACCTTTGAAGATGGCTTCAAGAGAAGCTAATGTTTATTTAAAAACCCAAACTGTTGAACCCACACTCAAGCCATCTGAAGTTTCCAACAATCTGCCTCTGTTCTTGCATCAACAAATGGAAATCCCGGACACCCTTGTTGTGGAAGTTTCAGCTCAAAAATTGTACCTCTCTAACAAACTTAAATCACTTGATGTTCCTCTCAATGCAAGACCCTCAAAGACATCCAATCCTTCGGCTCGTGGCTTGAAAAAGGGGAAGAATATGTCTAGTGCAGGTGCAAGAGCAGAGAAGGGCAAAAAGAAAAAAAAAAAAAAAAAGAATTGAGAAGAGGAAGAGGAAGAGGTTGGTGGATGAAGAAAGTGAAGAGGATGAGTTCGACTGTCTAGTCAAATCAGAGGAGAATGAATAATGGGCCAGTTAAGCCAGTGAGGACTAAGGGGGAGAAATGAAATGGTGCCTGTCTATTAAATTCTTTTTCTTGGGAATGTTAAAACAATTGGTTGATCTATTTTTCTTAACTGTTTCTCACGGGATGTTAAAATAATTACTTGTGTTTCATTTTGTTAACTATTGAAATGTTAGACCTGATGTTCACTTTTTGATCAATTTCAACAGTCATGCATAACATTGTGACTTGCTCCTATCCTGCAGTGATATAAAAAATTGCAGGCTCATAAATTTTCGAACCAAATGCCAAAACGGGAGATGATGAGGTATACATATTTTCATATATTCAAAAATCTAAATTATATGGTAAATGTCTGCAGGATTGTACGGACAAGATATTCAAATCAAAGAACGACAAAGAGTTAACAAACATGGAAACCTTTAAGAAAGGAAGATCTCATGGATAAGCAAAGATGAGCTGATTGGAGGTGGCACCTAAATAGGAACGTGGTTGAGCAAATCACGGATGAAGAATTGTAGAGATTAGATCGCAAATAAAAGCTCTATAAAAGGCTGAAGACGTGAGAGAAGAATTTTTTATCTCTATTTCATTTTATTAAAGAAGATATCTGCAGAGAGTTGTGAGGTGTTTATGTAAAGGGTATGTGATTTGGGAGAATTCAATAGCATAAGAGTTATCTAAAGGCAAACTATCAGACAACAACATAGAGACAATTTAATTATATTGATGCACCACTTGCTTCACTCAGGAGAGTTCAGCCTTTTGTAGACGGGAGTTTACAACAAAATCCATCTAGGGGACTAGATGGTCAAGTAAGGTAATAGAAAATGTATTTATAGAGTAGACAAGTATTTAGAGGGAGTCTAAATACATGTAAGATCGATCTGTAAAGTTTGTGGGAACAAATAGTTCTTCTAATTAATACACTTGAAAGGAAGAAGGAATTATTCCTCGTAATTATTAAAATTCCTATTTTAGCTTCCGCACTTTCAATTATAGTTCGAACATCTATTGAAATAAAACGCACGCATGAATTCTAATTTAACAATTATTTTTTGGGTTTTATAAGAGTATAATTATAAATTTTTATATGTTATAATAATAGATCCTTTATTTTTGCACACTACAAATAGTTATTTTACAATTATATATACATATAGATATAGATAAAAACAGTATTTTTTTGCATCAAGGAGACTAGTTTACAGAGGAAAATAATTAAACTGAAAGGTTTAAGTAATTTCTTTTGTTATTATATATATATATGTGTGTGTGTGTGTGAGTGTGTGTGTGCACATCTAAAATTTCAATATCAAAGACATGTAATAGTAATTTTTTTTAAAAAAAATTGAAATGGAAATTGAGCTATGAATTGATCGAAAAAAATACATTTTAATCCAAATTAATAAAAATAAATAAATCAACACGGGGATGCTTTATAGAGGGATTAAAATATATTTTAGACTCCTCAATTATTTTAAAAGTAGAGTCTCTAATATATTTGAAATCAAACCATATATATATATATATATATATATATAAAGATTCAACTTTAAATTAGATTAAAAAAATGTATCTAAAAATACAAAATCAAAACATGTAATAATAATTGTTTTAAAGTTTTAATTAAATTTTGAATGATATTGGAATATGAATTTATTTATGGAAAAATTCAAATCCATTTTATTTAAGAACAAAATTGACATTCTTAAATTTAGGGTCAAAGATGAGGAGGGAACTCCAATGATATTTTAAATTGCACAATTATTAGTGATAAAATTTCAATCCAATACCATATATTTTTCTTAATACTTTATAGTTAAATAAGTAATATTTTAAATCGTATTAGACGTGCACCTGATGCACATAAGTTTTTGCGATGATTGAGCCTAGTTATTAAACTTAGAAAGCATAATTAATACATTATGAATTCCTTGTGAGTTTTTGTATAAACCAAAATGAGAAATTCAATGAACAATATTAAATTAAGACGTACAGAAACGTGGCAATAGGGTTAGACGGGGCAGGAGGTATGTCCTCATCCCTATCAGCCTTCATATACGGATTTCTCAGTCTCGTACCCCATTATACTAACGGTGGTTTTTCATCCCAATTTTTGTCCCCGTTTATTACTTAAGGATATTAGTAAGTTCTTTGGTGTGATGCACGGATATATTATTATAGTATAATATTATTAAATTTAAGAAATACATAACATTAATATTTTAAATATATATATATATATATATAATTATGTCTAATAATTTGTATATGTAGCATGATTATGAAAAAGATATAAATATTATACATAAAATCATATATATATATATATATATAATTAGTAAAATGGAATAAATTTACCTACATTTCTACAAAGTTGCATAAATTTTCATGTTAAGAAAATAATAAAATGACACCCTGTATTTTCTTTCAATTTGCAATTTTGGAACGAAAAAAGAATAATTATATATAATTCAACTAAAAGTAATAGGCTAATGCATGGATAAGAATAAATCTATGAATATAAGCAAAATTTATATGAAATTTATGATATTTTAAATTTGAATGTAAGCAAATGATACATTATTATTAATCATTTGGCACGATTTACCAGTAGATCATCAACTAACAATTTCTTCTATATATATAATATTAAAAATAATATTATAGATTCAATATCATTCAAATTTCTTAATTTTTGAACTTATTTGATATCACATAGTCCTAACTTTATTATAGATATCATACAGTTATAAAATATCTAACTAAAAATCATCAAAAATAATAAATAAATATAATAGCCATTAGTAGAAAGGTATTCTGAGCGGAAATTTTGGTAAGCTTCTAAATTAGTTGGCACTTCTCTTTATATATGTATAGATATATTGATATAGGTATAGATGTAAATGTTACAACTATCCCAAAAGACCTACAACAAATAGCATTTTCTTCTTTCTATCAAAAATTTTATGTCAAAAAAAATCTTAATTTTGCGGCCGTTTATCTAATATTAAATTTTTGTTATTTTTTAATACTAAATCCAATAAAATAAAATTACACAGATTAATATTATTCTATTATGTACATATTAATTATTTTTATTTTTAGATCAAACTGATTTATTATAATCTAACTTATATATACAAATAAATTTGTTCTCTAGATCCCAAAATTTGTAGAATTATTTGAGCTAAATTGAAATACAGCTTATACTTACATAATTTTAGAAGGTTGTTTTGATATACTCTAATAATATAATAATTAAAATTAAAATAAATAATAATCTAATAATTTTTATTGCAATTTTTAGTAACTATTATGTCATGGCTCTACCAATCAAATTGTTTCAATATATCTTATATATATATATATATATATATATCCTTCTCTATATAAAAGAAGGATACTCAAAAGTTTGTTTTTGCCATGTGTCACTTCAATTTTCATTCTCAGTATTTATCTGCAATATAGTGCTTCGGAGAGAAAAAAAAAAAGTAGTTTTTTTAGCTAAAATTTTAAAATTCAAATAACCTTTTTGTTACAAATTCATTTTCGACATGTGATATATCAAATTAATTGTCTTTTTACGATCTTTAATTTGATATCAATATTGGATATATTAAAATAAAATATAATATTTAAAATATGAAATAATCTTTTTGTGAGTTAATTTATTTAATTTTATTTGAAATATATGTTAAGTTTGAATAAAAAATGGGTTAAATTCTTATATTAATTTAAGACAATAAAAATAATAAATATTTTTTAATATTTTTATAGAATAATAATAATAAATATATTCATAAATTAAAAATATTATATTACTCAAGCATATATTTAGTTGTTATTTTTCTAATTTAAAATATGTGTATTATCTTAGAGAATTGTAGGTTGGATTGAATTTCAATTATAAAATTCACTTCGTTAAATATTTTTATATTAAAGTAGAGAATTTGGTTTTTAGAATGATAATGCATTATACATATGAAACTATATTTAAATTGATTTGAGTGAAAATTTAAAATTTAAAATTTCTTATATCTATTGCATATTGCGAATACTAGTAAATATTTGATTTTATAAACAGGAAAAACTTAAATTATAAAGAAAAATAAATATACATAAAATATTTTTTTAATGCGTTATTTTCATTTATTTTTGCATCATATTAAAAAATTATGTACAAATATATTTTTTTTCTTTATATTTTATGTTTCATAAGTATTTTGTTAGCATCATGATCTCTTGCTTTGTTATATAATTATATGTTTTAATTTTTTTAATATCACTTATATATTTTATAATCTTATATAATAATAATAACATAATTTTATAATATTTTATTAATATAATAAATATATCATAACCCATGTATCGCATGGGCGGACATCTAGTATATATACTAGCAGAAGTTCATTTATTTATAGTAACACATCAATTTCCCGCCTTTTTCATTCACAAAGATAGAAATACTTTTTTATTTTTTAAATTTATATTTATTATAATTAAGAATGACTGTTGTTGTTAAGATATTTTATAGAATACCGTGATTTTCTAAAATAATAGTTGTTGTTAAGATTATATAGGAAACTCCTTGATTTGCTTTATAGTAAATATGACATACAATATATATAATACTAGTTAAGGTCCCGTGTGATGCACAGAGATATTATTTGTGTGAATTTTTGTAATTTAATTTAGTTATATAATATTATGTAATTCAAGTATTATATAACATTCATATACATTTCTTTCTTTCTCTCTCTTTTATTTTCTAATCAAAGTATGTTTAATAGTTAGCTTCAAAATGTGCAGTGCAAATTATTACAATTATTAATGTGATACGATAATTTTCACCTTACCCCGCCCCATCCCTCACATATACATATATGAATTTATTATATTTTAAAGAGTAAGTGAATATAATATTTTTAACACAACATAAATATGTATATTTACGGTAAGCATATAAAATTATTGCATAATAGTTTTTATTATTGTGAAAATGCATTGGTTTAGAAAAAATGTATATATTTTTTGTGGTCGTAGTAAAACTTATATGTTTGACAATATATATATATATATTTACATACCTTAGAAGAATTTTTAGTGGAATATCTCTAAAAGATTAGAATTTCTTTCAAAATTTTACTGATAAAATAAATTGTTTCAACAAAACATGTATATGTTGAAACAATATATCATTGATAAAATAAATGAATAAATATACATTAACATTATAATATTAAAGAAGAGCCAATATTGTCAAATAATTAGCAATTATAATCATATTTTTCAATTTTATTAGACACGCAAATCTCATTTTTTTTAACATAAATTATTAGTAAAGAACAAAAAAACACAAGCATAAAAATATTATTTTTTGTATTTTTTATATCTTTAGATAAACAAATATTAAAAGATATGCATAATCTTATAAGATTGATTTCTTGCTTCCATATTTAGAGAATGATTTGTTCAATATCTACTTCGTTATTTTAGTTAAATATAAAAATATATATCAATTAACTTAAGGAAAAGTGTTTATATTTAATACTTAAATTTTTATGTATATATATGTACATATACTTGCAAATATATAACAATTAACTTAAGGAAAAGTTGTTAAAATAGAATTAATAACATATATTTTTCATAAAAATAGAGTTGAAACAAAAAAATTATAAGCTTTTATAATTTTTAGTCAAAAATAAAAATAATAATCAAAAAGATAATTACATAAATATATTTGATAGATAATAGTAATACAACATAATTTTAGTATATCTTGAAATAATAAGTGTAAATTCAACATTGAAAATTGTGGCTCTATCAATCAAATTGTATTATTATGTATTACTTACATATAGATATTGATATAGATATTAGAAAAATAAATACCATAATTAGAAAGTAGTTTATATAGAAAAATTTAATGTTTTCTAAGAGATAATTCTTTATATATATATATATATATATATATACATACAGATAGTGGTAGTCTATAGTGGAGATCATTCCACATAACAAAGTAATCATGTTATGTGGAATGATTTATTTTATTCCAATGCAAGCCTATGTGATTTAATTCTTTAAGAATGATTAATTATGTTTCTATGATTTGAATGCAAAGTATATGGAATTAATTGAATTATTATGTGCTTAAGGTAATTAAGTTGGAATTTGTTGTGGTCACGTTTTATTAAGTTAAATGGGGTTAATAAAAATATTAATGAGTTTTGAAGTCCATAAACTGAGGTCCGGAGCCCAATAGGATGACTAAGCCCAGATATAAATATATTTCTTATGATGGCCTATTTAAAATGATCATCTAAGATTGAAATTAATATCACTTAATGAATATTAATAATCAAGAGTTATTATTTGTAAATAATGATGAGTACGTCAGAACTCAATCTCAAGATCTTTATTTACACTTCCATGTTCTGATCGTATGGTCTTCCATACGAGTCTTCATACAAAACAAATATTGATTTAGACATACATCTATACAAATCAAATCATTATGGATGAATTAGTTATTTACTAATAATAATAATATTGTTTAATAATTAAAAGGATATTATATATTGTTTAAAAAAAGAAAAAGCATATCCAAATTTAGAAATCTATTTTAAGTTGACACTTCTCTTTATATATATATATATATATATATATATTGGTACATGTCTTTTTTATATATTATATAATAAAAATTAAAACAAAAGCATATACAAATTTAAAAAACTATTTTAACTGATACTTATATATATATATATAAGATAAAATAATTGCAATCAAAATATTCTTCATATATTAGATTATTTTGTTTACTGAACAAAATCAAATAACAATTTTTATATATTTTAGATTATTAAAGAGTGTAGATATAGAGAAATTTTCCAAATTAACAACAATAATAATCACCACAAAATAAAATATACTCAATTAATTAATATATATTTAAAATTTATGAATGATGATATTTTTTTATATACTCAAGAGACGATAAATTATATAAAATATTTGACATACCATAATAAAAATAGAAAAAAAACTCAATCAATTAATAAGCTTCGTAGATCTTTATTATGTTTAATCTTCTTTATATATAGCCGTATTACTAGCTCATAGATAAAGATGATATCTTTTATGAAATATATAACATTCCATATAATTAAAAAAAAGGATAAAGTAAATAAATTAATGTTTTAGTATGAATTACATATCATAATCTTGATTTATTTAGATCTTTACAAAATCAACTAATAATTATCTAAAAATTATGTATGATATATATATATATATATATCAAGATTATCTATTCAGATTGTTTAAAGAATATCCAAAAGATGATGGTCAAGTTTGAGTTTATTCAAGTTATACACATTTTTCTAATAACATGCAAAGTATTAAGTAGATGGTTGTTAAAATTATCAAATAAATTGTATAAAATAAATTCAAATTAAATGTGTACAATTGTTTTTTATGATAGTCTAATTAAAATATCTCTTAAGATTTATTTCCGAAACGACATCATTTCCTAAGATAAGTTTGAAGAAAAACAAAACAAACCTTAATAAAATTTCAATTTGTTTATGAATGAAATGTAATCCAAAATTCAAAGAAGAATAATAAAAATATGATTCATCCGCCTGCTCCCGCCGCCTTGACAAACTCTCTATCCTGAAAAGTAGGAAGGTAAAAGGGGGTGACCTACACCCAACTCGTGAGGTTCAGACTTGTTAAAATTAAATATAAGGTTGTAAAAGCACAATTAGAGAGTAACATGATCGTATCAGGCATAACATAATATAACATCCATATCAAACGTAACATTTCGTATCAAAGCTTGGCCAGCATATAATGGTGGATCAAATTAATGATCTCATATCAACGTATCAAAACATATAACCAACAAATCGTACTTTAAACAAACAGAATATTTAAAACTGACAAATCGTATAAGAACCCCACATCTTACGTGAATTCTCGTAATATAAGGAAAATCTCATGCAAGTGATATGCTTCTAATCCACGAGCCTTATCTCCTCGCCTAGATCATAAATAACGAAGTCTTAATATCTAAGTCTAAAAGGCTTATAAAGATAAAAATAAGAAAAATAAAGAACATGCCAAAACAAATATGGGAATTGGTTTGTTTTGGGGTGCTTTTCACGAAATAGGTCAAATTGGGGGGGGGGGGCATGTTGGCAATTACAAGGGTTAATAATAGGGTAAAAAAGGAAATCTCCTTCTCTCTCCACTTCAGCAGAAACCCACGATTCCTCTACTCTTTTCTTTCTCAGACAAGATTTTCTCTCTCTACACTTTTGCTCCCCCAATCTCCACCAAATTGAAGATACAGGCACACAGGGAAAGGGTAAATTAAGGTTATCAAGGCAACGGGAGTTAGCAGATGTTTAAAGCAATGACGGCGGTGGTTCGGTAATAAGAAACGTAAAGGAATGGTTTTAATCTGGCAATGGCTAAGGTAGAAGAACAATAAAAATTTATGGGTTTTTACCTGAAATTCTGAAAAACCCGGATGAAGAATGTTGAAGAAATATTGGGTTGTATTTATAGGTTTGGCAAAATTTAAATCTAGATGTATCTTCTTAGTGAGAGAGAATCTGCATCTGTATCTAATCCTCTAACTAATTGAGAGAAATATCTTCTTTACTAACAAAATCCTAACCTCCGTAACCATAAAATTCTAAGAAAAATATACCATATCTTGGCTGAAAGTTCTATTATATATATATATATATATTTGGGCTTAGAGAAAAATATCTTAAGGTCCAATAATCTTAATTGAAACAATAATACGCCCACGTAAAGTAAAATAAAATAAATTAAAAATTAATCAAGGAAATTAAATATTGCGTGAAAATAATCGGATATTACACATCGTAATCAACGAGCCTCTGTTTAGCCTCTCAAGAGAGGTATAAGGAACCAGTCAAATATACGACTTATCTCATGCAAGACCACATGTATATACGTATAGCCTGAGGGACTAATTAGAGCACTTATAGAATTAGAACCTCAATTTTCCGTTGCCACTATGACTACCAAATGGTTGCAGTTTGGATGCGGGATAAGTTGAGTGTGATCATTTGAGATGAACATCACATCCGCTAGCCTACGTCGTGTCTCAATACCGATATTCATGGAACGAGATATCTACTCCCCGAGTGACTTACGGCTGGCTCAGTGCAAGCCTATCTGAATCTTACAATATCCCTTCTCATAGATTTTATAACTTACAACATTTATGATCTCAACCACTGAGACTTATTCCATGGCCATCAGTGCGTGTATGACCAAGTCTTCTAGTTATCGAGATCATGAAATTTTAATATCATATAATATGTAAACACAAATACGATAAATAAGAAATGCTTTAAAATTTTATTTACATTCATAAAGTTTGTACTTGGAATATGACTTTTTAGCCAAGCATGAGAGTTCACTGTCAAGACACATACTCCAACAGTGCAACAATGGGGTCAAAATTTTGAATTTCGAGCTTCACGTCAGCAATTGGAGCATGAAATTCTCCCAACTGCACTGAATTGAAAAAATTACAAAATTTGTGCACTTTTTATTATGTTTGAAAGATTATGATTCAACTGATAATAAATAAAACATTGTGAATTTTCATGTAATTTAGCCATAAAAAGTCATACGCTAGTGAAACACAACTTTCATTTGAAGAGTGAATGAGTATTAAAACAAATTAAAAATGATTTCAATATATATTAACTTTAGTCACATTTATTCACTAAATGTGAACGTATTCAAAGAACATATGAAATTTATTTTTAACTATAAAAGCAAAATATTTTTTCATAAACTTGAAACAAAAATAAATCTGATTTCTTTGAACGTCGAAAAATACCAAAGAAATATAAAATTAAAATAATGATTAAATAAGTATTGAAAATATAGTTTAATACAAACACTTGTTTGATAAATACCAAAATATTCCAAAAAGAAAATATAAAATTTTCTTTTCAAAATAAATTTCAGATTTTATGGAAAATGTTCAGCATAACATAACTTTGGATTAATTTTTTGAAATATTTATATTGATTTAAAGTATATTTATTTATTTTAATTATTTTTTTTATTGATATGTGGTTATTATTGGATTCTTAAAAAATCGAACTTATTTGTTGTTTCAAATTTATTAAATAATGTCAAAGATTTTATTTGTGTTTATTAGATCTTAGAAATTAATTTCTGTTTCATTCGAGTATTTTTCGAATTTTATAGAATCAAGTTTTGGATTGAGATTTAATTTTTATTTATGTAATTAATTATGTTTGTTTATTTTGAAATCTTGATTTTTTGTGCAACTTTTTGGAAATTATTAGTTTCAGATATTATTTTTTGTTGAAAATGTATCAAATAATTGTTTTGATTTTATTTGTTTCAATTTTAGATAAAAATTTCAGAGTTCCCTTTTATATTTTCAAATATTTTGAACAATAAATTTGATAACTTACGATTATTTAAATATTTGTTTTGTATATTTTTATTTTATGTTGTATGGCTAAAGTCTGTCAAACTCCCTTGTGGTTTTATAATTCAGCATAACACCCGCTTGTATTTTTGAAATTATGTGAAAACCCTACGTGATTTCATTAATTCTGCACGAAATCCCCAAAATCGTCAGTTTTAACGAAGTTGAGGTGCACGCGCATTTTATGTAAATTAATATGTTTTTTTATTTTTTTTATTTTTAGTATCTAAAATTACAATAATGTTATTCTTTTCTTTCTTTTCATAGAAGCACACCTGTTGTTTTGGCCAGAGAGAGAGACAGCGTATTCCAAGTTAATGATTTATTCAAATTTTCTGAGAATTATTTATCCACAAATTATTCATCTACCATCAAATTTAATTTTTGGATAAAATCAAAAGATACATAACTAAGGAAATATATATGCTGGATTCTTGAATTCTTTCAAGATCCAGAACCTCCATCTCCAAATCACACTACACAAAAAATTACGAACATAGAAAGAAGAAGAAGAAGACAATTTTATAGAACAAAGAAAACCCGAAAAAAAAAAAGGAGAATGAGAAGAATTAAGTTTCAGATCATAGAGAAAATCTAGAAAAAAGAGAGGACAAATAATGAAATGAAATTGAGAGAACGGAGAAAATCTGAAAAAAGAAGAACGGAGCTCTTTTTCTTTCTTCTGAACACTACAACCCTTCTCAATCCAATATGCTCCCTTCATTCAAAACACAATTACAACTGGAGAAAGAAATATGGTAAACAGAAGAAAAAGGAGACGGAAATTTTATAGGGTGTTTCTATTTACACCACAATAACCTCTTTTCACACCACAAATATCTTTTAAATAAAAATAATTTTATATTAAATGTCTAATTTATCCTTCTTCTCAAATCAGGAGAATTCTCCATTTTTTCATTAACCTTCTTCTTTACCCAGCGACTTTTTTTCATTAACCTTCTTCTTTACATAGTCACTGTTCTACATTTATTTTCTCAACTCAATCTTCTTCCGCACAAATTTGTTGTTAACATCACCTTCACCAATCCATGAAATTACGAAATCTCACCCTTGAACAAACACAAAAAGTCGAAATAATTTCTTCTATTAAAAACCCATTTGCTCCCAAATCCTAATTTGTGAATCTGAATTTCTTTTCTTTTATTATTTGTTGTTAAGAATTTTCAAATTCATATATTTAGCCTGAGATAAAAGAACGAAGAAGAAGAACATCAGAAAATATATTTTAAATATGATTTTGAATAATTTTGAATTTGCAGAAAAAGAAGGAGGAAGAAGAACCGCATAAAATTTATGATATCAGCTTCACCAATCCATGAAATTACGAAATCTCACCCTTGAACAAACACAAAAAGTCGAAATAATTTCTTCTATTAAAAACCCATTTTCTCCCAAATCCTAACTCGTGAATTTGAATTTCTTTTCTTTTATTATTTGTTGCTAAGAATTTTCAAATTCATATATTTAGCCTGAGATAAAAGAAGGAAGAAGAAGAACCGCAGGAAATATATTTTAAATATGATTTTGAATAATTTTGAATTTGCAGAAAAAGAAGGAAGAATTTCATGGATTGGTGAAGGTATGTTGGCAGCAAATTTGTGCGGAAGAAGATTGAGAAAACAAATGTAGAACAGTCGCTGGGTAAAGAAGTGATTTGAGAAGAAGGATAAATTAGACATTTAATATAAGATTATTTTTATTTAAAAAATATTTGTGGTGTGAAAAGAGATTATTGTGGTGTAAATAGAAACACCCAATTTTATATAACAGAGAAAATCCACAAAATGGATAAATTTCTGTTTTTCTTTTTCCTCAAACTACAACCATTCTCAATCAAATATGTTCCCCTTCATTCAAAACACAACTACAACCAAATTAAATCTTTTATTACGTATAACAATCAAAATCTCAATGACCCATAAATAGAAAAAAATAAAAAATAAAAATCAGGACAGCCTGCTTTAGAACCGTCATCACCGTGGATTGATCATGACAGCATAAGGATTAATGAAACCACAAAACCACGCAGTGGTTTTTCACAATTTCAAAATCATAGAAGACTATGACACCAAATTATGAAATCACCGGGGGATTTGGCACATTTTACCCTTTTTATTTTTTGTTTTTAGTTTGAAATTTATAAAATGACTCTATATATGTTATTTGATTTTTTTGATTTCATAAGTAATTTCTTTTTTCTTAAATAAAAATATTATCAGATTTATTTAATCTAAGCATTTGGGATTCTAATCCAGTTGTTAAGTTACTTATTAATATTATATCATGAGTGATCTGTTGCAGCAGATAAAAGAAAACAAAATGAAAATATTATCAACTTTAAGGACCAAAAAAAAAAAAAACGAAAATGATCATAAACATGATAATACATGGTTAAAAATATAAAGAGACGTGGAATAAATTGGAATCTTTGAATATCATTACAGAGATCAACTTATAATGTTTGGTTGTGGAATATTGATTGATAAGGCAGGACAACCTGGAATTTCATCAATGGCTGCTTCCCTGCACATAATATTTATTGGCTCTCAATCCCAGATGAAACTTCTCACACAGAATTGGTCTTACATATTTCTGCAGAGAAAAGTGGTTGAGCAGAGGTAAGATAACATCCAAAGGCTAATGAGCATTACACAGATAATAGACAGACTAGGAAGTAAGATAATTCTGGGTTTGGGTTGAATAATTTGATAAGATATTTCAAGTTTATAGTGTGGTCGTTCCAATTGATATAGATTTCTGAAGATTTTCTTTAAATGTTTATGATATTCTTTGAGATTGCTATAACAAAAAAGAACATAAAACACTTTTTTTTTTTTATACCGTATTATTTGAGAACACTTTTAAGAATAATTAGTTGTTGCACAAAACAAAAGAGACAACATACATTGCCTAAAATAAACTATTTGCAACAAGGTTGTTGTTTATACATTAGTGATTAGATGTGGTCTCAAATACAAATACACCTAAACAGGTCACTTGATTGTTATGGATGCATGCAAGCAACTGCATCATGCATTGGATAAAAAAGGTTACTCCAATGATTTGATGTTAGCAGAACAACAAACAAACAAAACAAATAAAACTGACAAATTTACCAAAAAATGCTGTGGTTACACCCACACAGATTTATTTTGGTTATTTGAGATTATTATATTTTCCTTTGGTGGGTGTCCAAGATAAGGCATGGAGACAGCTAACTGCTCCAACTCAAGATCATTCACATCAGTCTTGTTAGGCAAAATTAAAAACAATTGGAAGCTGGTCATTTCTTTTTAAAGCTAATTATAAGTTATGACAATAATATCAACATGTATCAAACACCCTGATCGCCATTGGAATGGATTTTATCTAAATTATCACTAAAGGTAAAATTAAAATTGTAAGGCCTTCAGCTTTAGAATAGCTCCCCAGAACAAAAAAAAAAATTAATATATATATATATATATATGAGGAAACTACTCATAACTCTTATGTGCCCAACATTTAAAAATATAACCTTTTTACCCACATTTATGGTTTATGAACGAATGTACCCTTATTTATTCTTATCTCTTCTCTCTCTCTTTCCTTTCTCAACTTTCTCGTGAATATGACTTTCTATCGTGAAACTCAATCGTTAAAGAAAGAAACTCAATCGTAAAAGAAAAAAAAAAGACTTTCACATATGAACTTATAGGAATGGAGAAGAGAGAAAATAGAAAAGGAATTCACCATTGGGAAATAGAGAGAGTAGAGAGAGAAAGAAGAGAGAAAAAAGAAAACCACGACTCTAAAGGGAAGAGAGAGGAGAGAAAAAAATAATGAGATGAGTTTCACGATATGATAATCGTGAAAAGCTTTCACGAGGCTTTCACGATAGCTTTCACGATTATTGTTACTTTTTCTCTCTCCTCTCTCTTTCCTTTTCAATCGTCGAAGTTATTTTTTCTTTTTTCTCTCTCTTTCTTCTCTCCTCTTCTATCTCCCAAAAGGTAAAGGGATGTGGGTCCCACTTTATTAAAGACAAAATTGATATCTTGGGTATAGTACATAATATTTTTATATTTTAAGCTCAGAAGAGTTTTTTCTATTTTAAGAAGGTATTTTGAATTTTCACCATATATATATATATATATATATAACCTTAATTTCTTTAACTTTAATAAACTTGTGTTGTAATTCTTGTTAAAATACGTTTGAAACAATGTGTCTGTAAGTAATATTTGAAAATTTTTAAGTTTGTAAGATTAAAAAAAAAAAAAACATGATGTACTCCCTTCAAAATTCTCAACAAATGAAATTTGAAAAATAGTACGACAGACCTTGATTTCTTCAATTTTAATAAATTTGTACTGTAATTCCAAGAAAAATATACTTGAAAAATGTGTTTATAAGTTAATATATTACAATGTTAGAGTTTAAAGAATTAAAAAAAAAAAAAAAAACCAAAAAAACAAAAACAAAAGAACCTATGATATACCTTTAAAAAATTCTTTCAAAACAGAGTTTAAAAATAATATTACTAGCAGTTTTCTGATTGCATTTGGTAAACCCACCCCAACTCCACCTTTATCTAAGCCCACTTCTTCTTTTTCTTTGTTTAATTTAATTTATTTTCTCATTTATTTTACTAAAAAATAGTCAAAATATTGCAAAAGCAATTAATCAAATTCAGTTCTGAATCTTCTGATATCAAACACTAACCTAAAAATATTGAGTTTTCCTCAAAATCCAATTTCGCCCAAATGTGAATTGAAGGTAGCTGTGTACATACCTTTTTGTCTTCTATTTGTTCCAGGTTTCCTTTGTATTCTTATAAGCGTGTAGATAAAAAGCATCTGTCAAATAGCCCATCGGACTTTCTCCTGATCTGCATTGTTCTTAAGTTAAACCCTATATATAATTGAATCTTATTTTGTTGGCCTTCCCCATCTGCAGATTCCATAAATATTCTTTTTTTTCTGAAGAATCAAAGGCAGGGTATTAATATTTTATTTTGAGTAATGCATTACTTCAAAATGCCAAGCAGGGAGAGTACAATCTTTTGCCACTTGCCCGTTTTCATTTTGTGAGCAATTGAGAGAATTCTATCATCTTTTTTTTTTGTTTTTTTGAAAATTAAAGATATCAATTGTGGAGTTGTAATATTTCTAACTTATAGTACAAATTTTAAAAATCAACTAAGGATAAAAAATAATGGACAATCGTCCTTCCTAAAGTGGAGATAGTAATGCATATTGAAATTACTATTATCAACTGCTTTAATTTATTCTCTATTATTTTATTTTAATCAAATTTCTAAATTATTCTAATGAATTATATATTAACAGGTGGTTGATATTGTATATTTTTTAAAATTTCACATAGAATACCAACTCGTATCCTAAAAAAAAAAAAGGACATTGATATTGTCTTTCTTTTCAAAGAGGGATCACTAAACTAGCAAAAGTACTTCAAGGTCTATATCTTCTTCAATGGAGCATCAAGCTAATCCATCTCATTTGATCATTGCCATGCAAAATCCTTCAAATTCAAATTCTCAATCTACTTATATTGAGTGAGATCTGAGAAAAAAAAAAAAAAAAAAAAAAAAAAAGCAATTACATGACCATCTTGTTTATTTGCCAATTTGATTTATTTTTCTTTAGGCTTAAAAGAATTCTTCCATTGTTCAAGTAAGGTTGTCTATATATACATTGTTTTAGATATTTACCAAATTGATTTATTTTTCTTTCGAGTTATAATATTTTTTCTCATAGCTGTGCAAAACTTTCAACTTTCTATTTATAGCAATTCTTCTTAGATAAATACAAAATTTTTATATGATGCTTCAATAATAGTCTAGTATCTATTGTTGAATGATTAGGTTTTTACTCATTATAATTAAGAAATGTATCATATTCATGCACTAGTGTACAATTCATAAATATGTTGAAGAACTTTCTATTTTCTTTGAAATTCATTGTCAAATTTTTCAAAAATCTCTACCAAGTTGTACACATGCAAAATTTCAGTTGTAATAGCATGAAAGAAACTCCTATTTTCGAATTTTCAATATTAAATATTAAGACAAATTAATTTTATGGTTGGTTAAAAAAAATAATGAGGTACGCATAGGCTAAGAATTATAGGAAGCTTGCATATGCGTATCACACCAACTATTTTTATGCCGGGTTTCTTACTTTCCTCTTTTAATTATGCTTATTAATTAGTTTACATGTTTAATTGATATTATATGTTATGATTTGTGATAAATACAAGATTAAGTTGCACCTCTAAGTTTGATTGAGCAATCTCGTAAGTTTTGCATGCTACTCAAGTACATAAGTTGTAAGGTATGTTCCGGTGAAACCCATGCATATGTCCATAAGTTATGAGGTATGTTACGGTACAACTCATGCATACACCCATAAGTTATAAGTGATGTAAGTACTTGATGCTTACCCCTACATTCTATGATATATGTTAACTTTTTACATGTTTCACTATCAATTGTGTAATTAGTTTTGATAAGTTGGACACTCACAAGTTTTGATATTACCACATTTCTTGTTACACGGAGTGTGTGGTGGAGCCGTGGAGGAGTCAATAGCATATGATATAACTGTTCCAGGAAGTATTTAATATTTGCCAGCTTAAGTAAGTTTGAATAAGTGCTCATGTGTAATTTTTTGTGTGGATACATTATCTTATTTAATTTAATTGAGCATGTTAAGTCTTTCGTTGCTTACGATATTCATTGTGATCTTGTTATGTTTAATTTTAAATATATTTGCTAGATGTAGGCATAGGTGTAAATATTATTGTAATTGATTCCACTGCTATTGTATAAAAGATATGTTTATAAATTTTCATTAAATTTGACATATTGTGTAACTTGAATAATTAGAGTTAACTTGAATAACTAGAGTTAATATTTAGTTTATATTATGTGATATTAATTTGTGAAAATAATACATAATTTATATATTCCATTGCTTTTGATTAAAGTTGAATTTGAATTTTAAGGGTTAGTTATATTTGCTTCAATTGAGAAGTTGAATTATCATATGATTTATTATTTTTCTTAGGAATTAAGAAATGTTTTTTGCTAAAATGGTTATATTAACAACTTCATTTATGAATAATCTTGTTAACTATGTAGATTGAATTTATTGATATGATATTTGTATTTTAAATATTTTTAAAATGCGTTCGAAGTATTAAGCTCTGACAACAAGCATATTTGAGTGTCTGGCCTTATAAATAACTAGTAATTTATCCCGTGCGATGCACGACTATTTATTTCTTATTATTTATTTGTTTAATTTTTATGACTTTATTAATTTAGAGAATTTTGAATTTTTAAATTTAAAATTATAAGGTATTAAACAAACAAAATAAAGAGTCTCAAATTGAGACGGTTGGTCCCAATCCAAATATTTCTTTATGAGTTAAGTTAAGAAATTATATTTTAAAAAAATTATGAAATGATAAATTTGTTAAAAAAGCAAAACTTTGTTTTAAAAACATATTTTGCTTTAACATATTAACTAATGATACGCCCAATAATAGATGTAGTTTGACTTATAAAAAAAATGAAAATAAAAACCACTAACATATTAAACAAATTATCAAAATATGATGGATATTTGAATATTACTGTGAGACCCCTCCCCCAACATAGATTACTTTTAACCTGGTTAAACTTGTACGTTTTTTTAATGCACCTGTGAACACTTGTAACATATTTATGAGGTACAATTCATCTTCCAAACAAAGGCTCATTTACACCCAAGAAAAATCCACAATAGATGCAAAAGTATCCACCACAACCACACGAATATTTACATGCAAAAAATTGAGTAAAATTGAGTAATATTATACGAGTCCAAATTGAAAAACAAAATAGAACCCTAAAAGCAGAGTAAGCCTATGGTTTAGTCTCAAAGGTCGTAATACATGTACACTGACCCTCAAAAACTTGCTAAAGAACAAACATCATGTCCGGTAAGCCATGAGCTTACACATCGTCATCAGGCTCACCTACAATAGACAAACTAGGTGAGCTAAAACTCAGTAAGCAGAAATCATGCATGTACAATAAGTTAAATGCATACTGATGTGAAATGCATACTGATGTAACCCTAACACATGTTTTAAATCTTTTATCTTTATAGGGCCCTTGACCCACCTAATATGCACTGGAAAGAGCTAGCTCAATAAATAATCATAATCATAAAGTATATACATGAACATGCCACCGGCCTGAGAAATCAAGCCCATCCATGTCTCACATGCCACCAACTTAATATATCACAGAGTCTATCCATATCTCACATGCCATCGGCATGACGAATCAAGCTTATCCATGTCTCACATGCCACCGGCTCAATATATCATAAAACCTATCCATGTCTCACATGCCACCGGCTTGACGAATCAAGCCTATCCATGTCTCAAATGCCTCCGGCCTCGGTACACTAGTAGTGATCAATATTACATTTTTGTTTCTTTTCATCATATAGTGCGTGCAAAGCAGGCTATATACAACTTATGCATGCACATGCCAATGCTCGTAAATGTTATGTTTATACAATATCAAATCAGCCATTCACACCACGTAATTCATATCCATCAATATCAAGAAGCACAAGTCACAAATATCTCATAGCCAAACAATACAAACAAGTATTATGTCTATGCATTATAGGTGCAAATGGATTTCTACTTACCGTGTACGATTAGTTGAACTTCTTATCTCTTGCTCACCAAGATAGTCAATCTATAATAACATATAAAATATTTTATTAGGCAAACTATAGTAGTTTATTTATATATTAATTTTTTTAATTTTTTTAATTTTTTTAAAAATAGCAAATCCCCAACTTTCCAAAATTATCACAATTTGTAAACTTCACAATTAAATTGCACAATTCTTATAAAGGTTAGATAATTGACTATGAAAGCATTAGTGTAGAGCACATTCTATAAGTAATTCAGATTAAGCTAATTAATGAACATAATCTGCTTCTCTTTTTAATTAATTTAAAGAATCTCATTCAATATTAATGTGAAATTATAACAAGTTGCCACACACAAAAATGAACAGAAAATTACAAATTTAAGATTTATTAATTAAATATTAAATAATTAGGCTTAATTACCCACGCACCCAATCAACCAAACTAATCATATTAAATAATAAAATAACCTAATTGGATAAGTAAGGTCCTAACACAATTGAGCCGTGCAGTCCTGCCACACTTTAATGTACAAATAGACAAGCCCGGCAGGGTTCCACCCAGGACATACTAAACGAATGACTGCACAATGTGAAAGGAGAGCCCTCGTTACAACACGAGAGACGCTAAGGCTCTGCGAGACCTCAGTTGAGAAAGTACGAGATCGTAGACCACTTGTCTCTGGCATGTTAATGTGAGGGGCTTACCGAAGGGCCAGCGACCACAAATGTAAAAGTTTTGAAAGCATACGTATTAATATAAATTCTTCATAATAATAAAATAACCAATTAATGACAACAAATGTAAAAGTTTTGGAAGCATACATATTAATATAAATAGTCCATAAATTCCTCCATCATTACCTATTTCTTATTTTACAAATCTTAGCTACCTGTTTGATTTAATATCATGACATTTATAAAACTTAATTTAGTAGAGAAGAAAGAGAAGAAAGTTTACGAGCAAGGTTTTCTTCAATCTTATCTCCACCAGCCTCCTTCGTACATCATTCCATTGTATTTTTTTTTTCTTTTTCTTCTATATGCTTTACTTTTTAGATGGGAAAGTTAAGGTTATAACTTACTTATCTACTGCCTTACTTTATCCAATTATATATTTTCTAGAATTATATTGTTGTTGTTGTTGTTGTTGTTATTATTATTATTATTATTATTATTATTATTATAAACTCGCCACATGTAATCCTAGTTTATTAAAACTTGACACCTATTCTCTTCCTCGGTATTTGGTCTAGGAGTTCCAACCTATAATGTAAACCCTAAAAAACTCTTAGCTATATACCAAAAATAATCAAACACGAGCTAAATGCAATTTCAATAGAACATAAGATTATAAAATTAATGTAATGCATGAACTATCTTGGCCAGTGAGTTGTGAGAGGCTTGAGGTATCAAATTTACTATTTTATTGAATTTGTTTGTTAATTTTTTCTAAACATTACTATCTTATTGAACTTGTTTGTTAATTTTTTCTTGATTTTGCTAGTATTTATTTTTATTCCTTTTTTTAAGTGATTGTGAAACGAAGATGAAAAAGAATTCAGGAGTTACAGTATAACTTGTATCTAACTTAAACAAATTAGAATTATTTATAGTGATTCATAATGAATTATTAAAAAGAAAATTGTTATAAGTCATAAATTATATATATATATATGTGTGTGTGTATGTATAATGCAAAAAACTATAAAAACTAACCTCATAAGACATATAAAATAAATTCCACATATAAATATTAGTCAAATAAATATTTAATGGAAAAAACAATGTTAAGGCCTACTTTTATATTATTGATCGAACACAAAAAGTTTTCTAGTGTAATATTCTAATATAATATGATTCTCATAATTTACATTCTTTACCCTCATTAATCTATTTTATTTAATAATGTTAAATTGAAAAATTCTGCATCAGTGGGAAGGATAATTGGATGATTTTTTTGGGATTAATAACAAAATCAAATTCTAGATTAATGTTAAATTTTCTATCAAATGTGATACTCCACAACATGATTGGTGACGTGTTATTTATTAAGTGTTGACTGAGCACAATATCTCCTTAATTTTAGGATACATTTACGTATTATTTTAGAAATAATTTTTATTATAAATATGTTATGGAGAAATTAAAAAAAAAAAAAAAGATTAGAGATATCTACCATCAGCTTAAGATCCGGTCAAAGAAATTCTATATTTACAATATTATAGTAGATAACAAAAATATTATATATGTGTGTGTGTATATATATATATATATGAATGATAAATTTTAAGTTTAGGAAAAATGATGAAGGTAAAGAAGAAATATAGATTTACCGAAATTTGTGTTAATCTACTTAATTTTTTCTTATCATCTTATTGTAACTGAAGCCGAAACTGGTGTGAATTTTTATTTTATTTTTATATATTATTATAATATCTTAGTTTTGGAGAAAAGTAAAAAGATAAATTGAGACATTTGCTTTTGATATATTCTAGAATTAATGTTAATCAATTTCATAATCGTAAAATTGATGCTAATCAATTATATAATCCCAAAAACTATGTTAATTAGCTTCATAATCCCAAAATCACACTATGGAGTAGTTATTTATTACTACTAATAATATTATTATTACTTTTAAGTAATAAAAAAGATATTATATATGCTTTTAAAAAGATGTATTCAAATTTAGAAAGCTACTTTGACCGAAAAAATTTGTTAGCTTCTAAAATTTTAAGGTACATCTCTTTATATATATATATATATATATTTATATATATATATATATATTAAATCTATCCCAAACGACCTGCAAAATAGAATATTTTCTTCTTTCTGTGACAAATTTTCTATCAAAAAATAATTTTAATTTTTGCGGCTGTTTAAAATTTAAAAATAAAATATTAAATTATTGTTCTTTTTTTAACGTTAAATTTGATGAAAATAAAATTATACAGATTAATCTTACTATATTATGTAAATATTAATTATTTTTATTTTTAACTTATTAGATATATTTGTTATCTATATCTCAAAATTTGTGGAATTATAGGATATAAATTAAACTACAATTTATCTCTATAGAATATTTAGAAGTTTGTTTTGATATACTCTCATAATAAAATAATTAGAATTAGAATTAACAATGATATTATAATTTTTATTACGATTTTTAGTTACCATTAAATCATGGCTCTATCAATCAATTTTTTTATTATATCTTATATATAGATAGATATTGATATAGATTTGTATAAAAAGTATCATAATTAAAAGTAATTTAGGAAGAAAATTTTGATTTTTTTATTTAAGATAATACTTCTCTTTATATATATATATATATATATATATCTCACAATTGACTTAAGACAAAAAATTGATAGTTAATGATTAAATTTAGTGTATGTATGTATGTATGTATATATATGTGCAATATGGATGTCAAATTAAAGATCTTGAAAAGAGAATTAATTAGATATATATATATATTTTTTTTAAATTGAAGATGAAACAAAAAAGTTATAAGCTTTTTGAAAGTTTTAATGAAAATGAAAAATAATCAAATTAACATATTTCAATAGATAATAACTTGAAAATAAATAAGTGTCGTAGCTTTATTAATCTAATATATATAGATATACATTAATATAAATTTCCATAGAAAAATAAATATTATAATATATATACTTATATATGATATATATCTGCATAGAAAATAGATATCATAATTAGAAAGTAGTTTAGGCGAAAAAAATTGATACTTTTTATTTATGGTGATACTTCTATTATAATATAAATATGGATTACGAAATTTTGCAATCAAAATCGCAGTTTTTAGAAAAGATGGTTTGACAAGTTTCATTGGCCAGAGTATCTGCTTTCCACATATAAACCTGTTGTTTTTATTGCTTTCTTTTCTTGGGTGATGTCATTTTCCATAAAATTTCAACATTCGCTAAGGAAGGATTTAACAATTGGAAGAGGACATGTTAAGAAAATATATATATTTCTTACTTATGCTGGTCGTATTGACAAATCACTTCATGTTACAAAAAAATAATTGAAAAAGAGAAAAATCACTTGCGTTTAAGGACTTCAATTATAAGTGTTTGATGGCTAGCACTTTAGGGTTCTACTTTAGAGGTCATGATGAATCTCTATCTTCTTCCAATCATGGAAAATTGTATTGAATTGATCAAGTCTTTTGTAAGTATGAAAAATTAATGATGTTTTGCTTGAAAGTGCTCCAAAAACTTCCCAATATATTGCCCCAGAAATTCTAAAGGAAATTTTAAACATCATAGCATATAGAGTATGTCAAATGATTCATGGAGTTGAAGATCAATGCTTTTGTATTTTTGTTGATGAAGCCCAAGATATATCTAAACACGACCAAATTGAATGATAATGAGATAGGTAAACAATGAATGAATTATAAAAAAAAAATTAACTGAATGCTTCTTCGCAATCCAAAGTGTTAGCGACACCATTTCATCAAATTTGAAAAAAGAGATATATGATGTTCTTGCAAATCATGATCTTCAAGTTAAGAAAATGGTAGACCAAGGGTGTCTTGTTCTTGGAATATACTTCAGACATTATTCTTAGAGACTTTTCATATGCATATTTCATCAATTGTTTTGCCCATCATTTACAACCTATATTGGTTTCTGCAGCTAACGATGTTAGTGTTATTTGGGAGTTCTTTTTTTTTTTCCCTCAGTTGGACAATGTTTTTTATATTATTTCTACTTCACTTAAGCATCTGATTTGCAAGCTGCCAAGCGACAAGAATATATTGTTTACTGGAGAGTGTGGTCCTAGACGTAGAACCAATCAAATTGGTAAGTCACAGCGATCTGGATATATTTGTTGGAGTTCTCATTATAGTTCCATGAAGATGGATTTGTATTTTTCAAGTTGCAGTTTGCAGGGTGTTTGAATGTCTTATGGAGCATTTGCCAAATAAAAGATCTAATACAGAAGTTTGCGGCATTTACAAAAACATGGGAAGCTTTGAATTTGTGCACATCTTTCACTTAATGCTTAAAATCTTCAGAATCACAAATGTTCTTTGTCAGGTTGTTCAAAGAAAACAGTCTCCTCTACTAAAACTTTCCTTCGAGAATTTAGAAGCCTTATAATACTATTAGATGAAATGACAGTACTTGATAAATGGCAATGGCATTAAATAGAGAGAAGTTTTAGAAATCAAATTTATGGTGGGTCATTGCCCATGTGCTGCTGCGTAGACTCCAAAAAATATTCTTTTACATTTTTCTTTCTAGGATGAAAGGTAGGATCTTAATACTTATTTTGAGTAATGCATTACTTTAAATGTCAAACGGGCAGTGCACAATCTTGCCCCTTTTGTATTTTGTGAGCCACTGAGAAAATTATATCAATATTCATTTTAAATTAAAGGCATCAAGTGTGGAGTTGTAATAATTTAAACTTATAGTATAAATTTTTAAAATAAAAAAGGATAAAAATAATGGACAATTATCCTTCCTAAAGTGGAGTTAGTGATACATATTGAAATCAATATGATATTATTATCAACTCCTTTAATTTATGTGCTATTATTTTATTTTAATTAAATCTATAAATTAGTTTAATCAATTATATACTAACTGGTGATTGATCTTGTATATTCTTTAGAATTTCACATGGGGCACCAAATTGCATCCAAAAAAAGGAAAGACATTGATATTATCTTTCTTTCCAATAATGGATCGCCAAACTATCGAGTACTTTAAGACCTATATCTTTTGCAATGGAGCATCAAGCTGATCCATCTCTTTTGATCACTGCCATGCAAACTCCTTCAAATTCAGATTCTCAATTTACTTGTATTAAATTTTGCATGTTGTGTAACTTGAATAATTGGAGTTAATATATAGTTTATATTATGTGATATTGATTTGTGAAAATAATACATAATTTATGTATTCCACTACTTTTGATTAAATTTGAATTTAAATTTTAAGGGTTACTTATATTTTATTGAATTGTAAGAAGTTGAATTATCATATGACTTATTATTTTTCTTAATTAGTAACTAATAGTTTTTGCTAAAATAGTTATTTTAACAACTTGATTTATGAACAATCTTGTTAGTTAAATCAATTGAATTTATCGGTATAAAATGTGTGTTTTAAATGTTCTAAAAATGAGTTAGGAAAATCGGGCTGTGACAACAAACATATCTTCGTGTTAGACCTTATCAACCAAAAAATTGATTTATATTCAATTACGATATTTGACTGTCAAAATCGTAGTTTTTAGACAAGATGGTTTGACAAGCTTCATTGGCTAGAGCATCGGTCTTCCACAGATTAAGCCTATTTTTATTGCTTTCTTTTCTTGAGTGATGTCACTTTTCATAATACGTCACATTAGTCAATGAATGATTTAATAAATGGAAGAGGATAAATCAAGAAAATAAATGTGCATTTCTTACTTATGTTGATTCTTTAGCTTTAGCTCTTCATGTTATGTGTATCCGAAAGGAAGAGGATTTCATGAGGCCCTCTAGTCATATTGACAAAATCAATTCATGTTCAAACAAAAATTGACAAGGAAAAAAATTCCTTGTGCTTAAAGACTTCAATTATAAATGATCGATGGGTAGCACTTCAAGGTTATGCCTTTAGAGATTATGATGAATCTCTATCTTTTTCCAATCAAGGAAATTTTTATTGAATTGATTAAGTTTTTTGCAAATATGAATAGATAATGATGTTGTGCTAGAGAATGCTCAAAACACTGCCTAATACATTGGCCCAAAAATTCAAAAGGAATTTTTAAACATCATGGCCTATAGAGTTCGTTAAATGATTAATGGAGTTGGAGATCAATGTTTTTGTATTCTCGTTGATGAAGCCCAAGATACAAAAATTTAACATGAGCAAATGGAAATAGTAATGAAATATGTAAACAATAAAGGAATTTAATGAATTTTAACATTTTTTGCAATAAAAAATGTTAGCGACACCATTTCATCAAATTTGAAAAAAGAGATATGTTATGGTCTTGCTCATCATGATCTTCAGGTTAGGAAAATGAAATACTAAGGATATGATGGTCTAGCAACATGTCTAGTTCCTGGAATGCACTTTAGGCATTATTTCTTAGAGACTTTTCATATGCATATTACATCAATTGTTTTGCCCATTGTTTACAACTTGTATTGATTTCTGCAGCTAAGGAGGTCAATGTTATTTTGGAGTTTGTTTCTCACTTGGGCAATGTTATTTATATTATTCCTTCTTCACTTATCAAGTGTTTGATTTGCAAGCTGTTTGGAGACAAGTGTATATTAGCTACTAGAGAGTGTGATCCTCGATGTAGAGCAAATCAAATTGGTAAGTTACAACAATCTAGAGATAATCGTTGGAGTTCTCATTATAGTTCCATATAAAGTTTTATAGATATGTATGTTGTAAGTTGCAAGGTGTTTGAATGTCTTATGGAACATTCTCCAAATGAAAGGTCTAAAGCCGAAGTTTGTCGCATTTACAAATACATGGCAAGATTTGACCATGTGTTCATCTTGCACTTGATGCATAAAATCTTGAGAATCACAGATGTTCTTTGTCAAGTTCTTCAAAGAAAACCTCATGATATTTTGGCTTATATCATATTTTTATGTTCTACTTAAACTCTCCTTTAAGAATTTAGAGAATGTGGTTGGGAGGAAACTTTTATGAAGTTAAAGCTTTTGGCTCAACAATTGGTATTGATGTTCTCAACCTAGATGGCTTTTATTAGGTTGGTCATTCTCGTGAGCAAGTTACAGTTGAGCATCATAATCATTTTGATGTTTTCAATGAATCAATATATTTCTTTTTTGGTTGAGTTCAGTATAAGAATTAATGATACATCAATGGAACTCCTTTCTCTCAGTGCGACTTAGATCCTAAATATTTCTTCGAATCATTGATTGGCAATGATATTTGTAAGCTTGCAAGAAAATTTTATCTTGAAGATTTCACAAATCAAGAAATCATTTCTTTAGAGCATGAGCTTACAAGCATGATGTGATGCAGAATTTTCAGGTTTCTACATTTATTTAGTTTTGCCAGCGATTGACTATGAGTGCTAGGTCAAAAGATTACGTTATGTTAATTAGATTGTTTTTTCTTATTTTAACATTTATCTTTGTCTACCAACACAACTTAAAGATCATTTTAGGCAATGAAAGATGTAAAGATTTCACTTTGCAACAAAATGGGAGATGATTTTCTTGCATATTGTTTTATGCTTTTTATTAAATGATTTTTTGTTTAAATATAGATGTAGATTCTATTATAGATAAAATAGATGCGTTGAAGTCTTGCCGAGCGCAACTTTAATGAATATTAAACGAAATTGGTATATTTTTCTTGTATTGAGATATATTACTTTCTAACCTACCCCATTATTAAACCCTAGATCATCCCTAGGCACATGCATGATATATATATGATTGATCAAATTTTATTTCAAATAACAAGGATTAATTTCAAAAGTTGTATCAAAACTTTCTCCAACTTAGAATTTCAAAGAACTTTGTAACACATAATATTCTATACAAATCTTAATAGTTTATTTTCATAATCTTAAAACAAGTTATCCCTTGCATATATCCACATTCTAATGATCTTATAGCACAAAGAGCCATATGATCATCCATTGCAAAATATGGTACAAGCAAGTTAGCATATGTTTGTGAAGTCCATTTTACCTTCGGGACATGGATACCTTGCGGGAATATCTATGTGGAAAGTCCAATAGTAAAACTTGTTAGAATAGATAAAACTTAAACATAAAATTTTGAGATAAGACTAGTGAGTTGTTGAGTTCTTCTATTCATTGAACTCAATATTAAGATCATTATATATTTTCTTGAGTTTACACTGTTACAATGAGATTTTATTCTTTTTATGTCTCTTGTGTATTTTGCTAAAACGTTTTCAATCTTGTTTCTACCTCTCCTTCTCCTATTTATAGGTTTTATTTTTCTATTACATTATGAAAACTAGGTTGCCACCTCATGCTTGAGATCATGTCTTGTTGTATGTATGACATTTGTTGATCATGCAATGCCTTGTTAGAAATTCATTCTTTGTTGTGTCAGTTGCCATCATTTGAGGCCAAAGGGGTTGATTCTGGAGCTTAAGATCGGTTATAAGGGCCACATATGCTCGAGTTGTTGTTGACTAATAGTTTATGTTATGTCCCTTCAACATAACACACAACTCATCTAACTCGGGATCAGTAATCAGGGCCATATATGACCAATCAGTTGCTAACTAATTGTTTGTGTTATATCCTTTCACCACAACACACAACTCATCCAATTCGAGATTAGTTATCAGGACCATATATGCCTAACCTTTTATTGAAAGATAGTTTGTGCTCTATGTAGAAAGATGTTCCCTGGAAACGAACTATTAGGCTAGCCTAAAAGATATATTTCAAATACAATCTTTATTAATGTAAATAAAATTTTAAGGAATTTCTTCTTTATCATATTCATTTATTTTTATATGTTATATGATATTGAAATCCCATGATCTTGGTAACTAGGAGACTTGGTCACACATAGGTTGGTGGTCATGGAATAAGTCTCGGTGGTTGAGATCATAAATATTTCAAGTCATCGAATCTACAGAAAGGGATATTATAGGATTCAGATAGGCTTGCATAGGCTAGTGGAGTGATGTTCATCCCAAATTATTACATTAAATTGATCTCGCATCAAAACTCAAACCATTTGGTAGACGTAGTGGCAACAAAATTGAGGTTCTGATTTCTGTAAGTTCTTTAATTTGTCTTTAGGCTGTATACATGAATGAGGTCCTGAGATAGGCCTAACACATTATCCACATATAAGGCAAGCCTAGTAGCAAATGTTATATTCAAAGGCTGCGAATCGACTATGAAGAAAAAACCTTCTCTCATGTAGTCATGCCTAAGTCTATTTGGATTCTACTTGCCATTGTTGCATATCACGATTATAAGATATGGCAAATGGATGTGAGTATCGTATTCCTTAATGGAGATATTATGAAGGAGACCTACGTGGATTCGCTAATGAGTTTCACATCCAATGGGAGCGCAGAAAAGGTCTGCAAGCTTAATAGATCTATCTATAGATTTAAGCTATCCTCTGAGAGTTAGAACATATGATTTGATGAAGTCATAAAGGGATATAGATTCGTCAAGCACACATATGAACCATGTGTGCACAGAAAGCCTAGTGGGAGCTTGGTAGAAATCTTAGCACATTACATTGATAAAATTCTTCTAATCAGATTCAATTTAGAAGAAATAAACTTGAGCAAGAAGTGGTTATCCAGCCAATTTTCCATGAAGGATTTGGAGATGCAAATTTCTTCCTAGGCATTAATATCTTTTGGGAAGTAGGACTCTCTTGAGCCCAGTACATTGATAAGGTTGTCAAATACTTCTAGATGAAAAATTCCAAGAGAGGTGATCTTCTTGAATGTCATGGAGTGTATCTCTGTAAGAATATGTCTCCCAAGGCTAATGAGAAGAGAGCAAAGTGTTGGAATATCTAAACTAAATATGCAGCGGAAGTAAACAATTATGAAAATTTCTACAATCTATATCTATATTGGCACAACCTCATATACATAATTAAAAGTGAGTTATCAATTATAGCAAGCAACTCGTGTTCTCAGTAAGAATCCTTTAGATGATCAGATCGCACATCGATCAAGGACGTTTAAGACCTACTCTCCAAGTTTATCCACGTCCAACTTTGATGTACAGATATATGGTGTAGCTTAATTCCCCTATACATGTATAGAACTAGACTAATACTCAAGAACTAAATTATCATCAAGAGTCTCAATATATGGGGGGGGGGGGGGAGAGAGAGAGAGATGTTGTCGTCTTGATTCTTGACCGATCAAGTATCATTCACCTTGTTCTCGCGTGGGGATTAATTTATATTGATGGCATACCTCTCCTCATGGGCTTACGAGTCCTACTTCTTATGCACTTGGGAGTTCAACTCCTTATGTGTTGGGTCTATCTCCAAGACTAGGCCTTAAGTGGTCTTTCTTGGCTTAATTAATTTCTAAACCCAAAGGACTACTTCCCAATTAATTATTTAGTTCTAGCATTATTTTGGTTTAATGAATTATCTGTCCAATAAATAAAATTAGTCCAATAATAAATTCTTTCCATGATCAGTTAATAACTTGGGCTCAAATAATAAATTTATACAAAAACATTATTTAGCCCAATAATTAATATGTCCATGATTATTTAATATTTATCTCCATTCCAATATACCAAGATCTGGTGATGTGTATGATCCCTTAGGTTTATCACTTCACCTAGTCCAAGAGCAAGAAATCCAATTACAAGATTAATTAATCCAATTAATCAATTGTCTTTTGCTATTCCAATCCTTAGATACTCAAGACATCCTTTCGTTCATGTCTAGCAAACACTATTAGAAGGACTCATAGGTAGGGATGTTAAAAGGGCCATGTCCCGACGGGCTGGCCCATTTAGCTCGAAAAATTATAGGGTTAGGGCTTGGTTTTATTAGCCGTTTAGAATCAGCCATTTAGCCCGAGCCCGATAACCACGAAACCCTATAGGGCTAGCCCGCTTAGGATTAGGGCTAGCCTGATAGCCCAAACTTTTCTTCTTATTTGTCTATTTTTTAATATCAAATTAATAATATACACCATTTTGAATCATTTTTCATATACCATATTTGATTTTTAGTAGAAGATATTAAAATTTATGTTTAATTACTAGAAGATTCTAAATACTGTCATTTAAATTTAGAACTTAAATGTAACATGATTTCAAATTTTATGATGTGAATGCTCTTAAAGTTAGAATTGAGAGCATGAAATAGTGTGTATCACTAAAATGTTTGAATCTTAAAATTTTGTATTGTGATATAAAGGTTATAAAATACTTTTTTAATGTTATCTAAAATTATATTTTAAATAGAATATAATATGCATTTAATTAAAATTTTAAATTTAAATATATAATTTGACTATTTCGACTCATAGCCCGATAGTGGCCCGGTTAGCCCAAACAGTAGGTTTAGATAAGGTTCACCATAATACAAGCTCGTTTAAAATGATCCAATTAAACTGAGGCCCGATTAATCGAAACCAGTTAGGACTAGCCCGAAACTGACAAAGCTAGCCCGTTTAACATCTCTACTCATAGGTAAAAGATGAATTAGACGTGTAAACTTTTAATCCGTATTTACCAAGGAGGTACAATCCCTTCGGTTGGTTCTCCAATTAGTGTCTAAGGCTTGGTCATTTTATATGTATCCATAACTGGATTTAATAACTACAAACAATCCCAATAGATTACTCTTAAGCTTCTAATTTATGTAGGTGCTTTAATTAGTCCTTAGATTATACGCATGCATATGGTCCCACATGAGAGAAGCCGCAAATTGGACGAGTTCCTTGTACCTCTCTTGAGAGGCCAACCAGGGGCCCGTTGGTTATGGTGCAACTATGTTTAAAATATGTGTATTGGCAAGATAGAATTTGCTAGCTCACATAGTAATCTATTGGAATTGCTTCTCTGTATTTCTTACACTCATCATATCCAATGAAGACCTTGTGGAAGACACCCGTCCAGAACACAAGAGATGAGATCTTGTTATGGGCCAATGGGTCGACTAAGTAAGTGATTATCATTATAGTTATTAAGGTAAATTATGGATACGTATAAAATGTCCAATTCCTAGACATTAATTGGAGAATTGGGCAAATAGACTTTACAGTAACTACGTATGAAAGGTTCACACACCGAATTCATCTTTTGCCTATGGGTCCTTCTAGTAATGTTTGTTAGACATAAACGAATGAATGTTTTGAGTAGCTAAGGATTGTGGAAATCCAAAGGTGATTAATTAATCTAGCAATTGAATTGCTTGCTCTTGGACTATGTGAAGTGATGAGCCCAATGGGTGACATGCTTAACCAAATTCTATTGCGTTGGAACGAAGAAGATTAATTAATTGATTTATCAAGGATGGATTAATTGTTAGGCTAAATAATTTGTGTTAGAAAATTAATTATTTGAGCCAAAGTAATTAAATAATCATAGAGAGAATTAATTATTTGACTAATTTTATTTGTTGGACAAATAACTAATTAGACTCGAATAATGTTAAAGAATTAAGTAATTAATTAGGAATAGTTTTTTGGGCTTAGGAATTATTTAAAGCCCAAGAAGATACTAAAAAGTCCAGTCTTAGAAATAGGTCTAACACATGGAGATAAGGATTCCTCAGCCCATGAGGAGACCTAAGGGGATCAACATATATTGATCCCCATATGGAGAGATCGGCCACAATTAACGCATATGTTGAGATTCCCAATTATATTGTTTTTCTTCTTTTGTGTGCTCTCTTCTATTTCTTCTCGGGTGCTGAGATTCCTAATTATAATTTTAGTTCTAGATTATTCCTCTTGGGTTAAATAGGACACATGAGATTCAAGTTACACCTGTGGATCCTCGTTAAGAATGTGAAATAACAATGATATATTGCGAAACCTTTAATTAAATTACATATACGAAGATATGCAAGTTTAAGCATAAATCGTAGAATAATTTTAATTATTTACTTAGACTGTATAGTTTATATGATTTATGACCATAATAATTCAACACAAACATTTCATTTGGGTATAATAAACCCAAGGAAATGGAATACCATGATGTTCAACACATAATTATTTAGCACACTAGACTAATTACTAATTGACAAGTACTTAACAATGATGCTCCAAATTATGTTTCTTGAGATATATTGTTCGAAGAGTTCATGATAGTGAATTTAACTCTAAGTCGGTCTAGTTTACCCCCAAAATAATGAAAATAAAGTGAATTTATTACAAAATAATTTTAATAATTTTATTATAACAATTTTAAATAAATATACAATATAATTTAATGAGCATTTCAGATTTATTGATCTGTAATATCAATATTGAATATATATTAAGATAATAATAGATTACTCTATAAATAATATTTGCGTTAGTTTTCAGTTTTTCAAAGTAGGAATATTTTATAATGTTAATGTTTTTATTAGTTGGATCTTATTTTCTTCTTTTCTAAGAAGAATATTTTTAATTTTTTTAAATACAAATAATGCTTTTGTTTATATTCTATTATTTAGATGTAATATATCAAACATATTATTCATCTTTTTATAATTTGTAATTTGATACCCATGTTGAATGTTTTAAAATATGACATTAAATTCTAAAAATATAACTATTTTTGATTGATTATTTGAGTTATATTTAAATATTTATTGTATATTGAAGTATTTGTATTATATTTTGGTTAAAAATAAATATTAACTAACATTTTTCTTTAGAATATGTTAGATAATTTAAGTTTTAATACAATTATTCAATTTATGTTAGAAAGAAAACTCTTATTAAAAATCGAGGAAATATTTTTTTAATACAAAACTGTATTTTTACATATTTTTATAAATAAAATAATAAAATATTTTAAATAGTTTTTATCTAATTATATAATAAATATATTTTATTTTATTTTTTAATAATATTACAAATTATATATTGCAAAAAAATACTGAGAATGATTATTGAAGTGACACATGGCAAAATTAACTTTTCAGCATCCTTCTTTTATATAGAGAAATATTTGATTTTATAAGGAGAAAAAATGTATGAAGAAAAACAAACACACACAAAATATATTAGAAAATGCAGTATTTTAATTTTTTATCATTTTAAAAAATAGTTTATTACATGTGTTAAACACTACAACATAGCAAAAGTTATTAATTTTATTTTATTGTATATTTCATAAATACTTTGTTTGCTTTATGACCACTTACTTTGTTATAGTTATATGATTTCAAATATTTTCTTATCACTTATACATTTTATAATAATAATAATAATAATAATAATAATAATAATAATAATAATAATAATAATAATAATAATTTTATAATATATAATTCATTTAATAAAATATTTTTTTTTCATATGTCACACAAACGAACAATTAATGTTAATAAATAGTGGAGACACATATTAAAAAATTCTCAGAATTATTTTTTTATTATAGAAAAATAGAAAATTTATTATTTTAAATAAATAGTGCAATAACATGGAGCAAAAAAATTATCCCATCATTTATATATAGATAAATTGTTTCAAACTCAAGAATAGTCAGAGTAGCTTCCCAATCCCAAAAAAATGATGGTAAATAGGACGAGGAAGAAGACATCCAGATCAGAGATATCAATTCCGTTTCGGTCTGACAATTGGAATGAGTATTTTGGTATCGTCCGAGTATTTATTAATAATATTAGGGGAAGCCCACTTAAAAACTTTGTATAGCACAAACGGTAAGAGAGAATAATTCCTTGTTGTATGCATTCCTGAGGCTCCATAATATATAAGTGTACTGGACTAGATTAACAAATTAGGTTGATATTTAAGAATATCTTTCACCACCTAACTAACTTAATGTAAAAGATTTATATCAATAATAATAATTTTACAAGAATATATACATATATTCTATCACTCCCCTACAGTCGAAGCGGTAAGCTAATGGACATTGAGACTATCCCAAAAATCATCAAATAATATGTGTGGAAGCCCTTTCGTGAGTATATACAACAATCTAATAACAGGACAGAACATGAAGAACACTCACTTCTCCACGTTTTACTTTTTCACGAACAAAGTGGATGTCCATCTCGATATGTTTAGTGCATTGATGTTGGACTGGAGTACCAAGTGATACACGACATTAACATTATCGCAATAAACAAGAGTAGCTTTGTGGATTGGACAAAGAAGCTCCAAAAGTAGCTTACGGATCCAACAAGACTCAGAGACAACATTAGCAATACCTCGATATTAAGATTCGGCACTCGACTTAGACAAAGTTGGTTGTCGTTTGGATGACCATGAGATGAGGTTGTCGCTGAGAAAAACACAATAACCAAAGGTGGAACAGCGAGTGTCAAAACATCCACCCTAATCAGCATCCGTATATGAAATAAGAGAGTCAAGTTTGGACTTCTACATATGCAGACCAACATTAATTGCTCCATGAACGTAGCATAATATATGCTTTAGGGTATGTGCTCAACATTCGAAACATGCATATGTAAACATACCTATTGTACTGCATAAGAGATATCAAATCTGGTGAAGGTGAGACATTGTAAAGCACTTGCTAGGCTACGATACTTAGTTGGTCATCATAAGGGTCGCAGGCAGTGGCCCTATGCTTTCATTTCGTGTCAACCGATGTTGGACACGGTTTGCAACCTGACATACCTGGTCTTTCAAGAATTTCTTCTAGAAAGAAAAAGAGTATTTGCACTCTAGGTCACAACAATAACTAGGAAATAACTTAGTAGCCCCAAATCACTCATTACAAATTTGGAACTAGAAAGAGACATGATGGATATGCGAAGAGCGTCTGAGGAAGTTGTTTGAATAATGTCATCAACATATAAAAGGATATAAGCAATGCTGCCCATGTTTAAAGATAGACAAGGAATGATCAGAGGTACTATGAGAGAAACGAATAGTAGCTACACAATCTGCAAATTGTTGCTACCAGGTTCGAGAGGCTTGCTTGAGGCCATAGAGTGATTTCTTCAGTAAATAGACATAACCAAGATAATGGACATTGTGAAAACCTATAGGTTGATGCATGTAGGCTATTTTATCTAGTTGATGAATGGGCCAAGATTTAGACAATGCAATGCTAAGAATATTCTAAATTGTCGATGGCTTCACAACAGGACTAAAGGTCTCATCACAATCAACACTTGTTTTTTTAGACCTGCCATCACCTACAAGACGGGCTTTATACCTCTCAAAAGAACCATGAGATTTTTTTTATGTCAAAAAAATCCACATTTAACAAATAATATTAACATTAGGTAGACAAGGTACAAATTCCCACATCTTTTATTTTTAGAGCTTCATTTTATCTTTCATGGCCCATTTTCAGTTCAGGTCATCAAGTGCACTCCATAGGTTACAAGGTAGAGGTGAAATAGAGATAGAGTAGTGGTGGCACTTAAGTTATGATGTTTATGGTTTAGTTTGTAAATGCCATGTTGACTCTAGGTTTCCATTTGATGAAGTGGGGCAGCGGCTGAATGAGTGTTCTGGGATTGGGGCTAAGTTGTGGATTTTATGGAGAAGCAGGAGCGGATTATGTGGCAGTTTGGGCTGGAGAACGTGGCCAAGTATGGGAGAGAGTAGGTGAGGCAGCTGGCGATGAAGTGTGTTGGGCTTGCAAGTTTGCCCAATTTGGAAGAGATTTTGTGAGGGAGATAGAGTGGGTTGTTGGGCCAAAGAAGAAGTGCAGAACCGGTGAAGAATTAGGGAATGTAAACCATCATCCAAAAAACATAAAAGGGAGAAAAGGTGTTTGAATTTTCAAAAAATGATCATGAAATAATTATATTTCGATTCGATAAGTCATAGAATTTATACCCTCGAAGATTAGAAGGAAATCCTAAGAAGACACATGGGGTAGAACATGCTTGTAATTTATTTATTGTGGTGGAGGGAAAAAAAGGATAACATAAACACCCCAAAACCCGATGATAAGAATAATTATGAATTTTTCCATATAGAATTTGTGTGGGAGAGTAGTAGCTTAATGTCTTTGAGGGAAGAATATTAAGAAGATAAGTTGTCATTTCAAGTGCATGGTGCCAAAAAGAGAAAGTCATGGAAGCATGAGCAAGCAGCGTACAAATAATATTATTTATAATTTTTATTTTGCGCTTTGCTTTTCGAGTTTGAGGAGAGGTATGAGGACAAGAAAATTGAAAATGCATGCCATTTATTTCACAGAATTTTCTAAATTGACCATTATCATACTCTTGACCATTATCACATTGGAATTGTTTTATTTCTCTCTCAAATTGTGTTTTAATGTAAGCATGAAATGATAAAAATATCAAATAAACTTTGGAATTTTCTGGATATAGAAAAAGTCCACAAGAAATTACTATAATTATCATTGAAGAGAACATAATAACAATGTTCAGGGGAACTTAACAATGTCCATAAGTTACTATGAATAATATGAAATGACTTAACAATATAGGAATAAGAATTATTAAAAGGCAACTTAATATGTTTCCCAAGGGGACAAGATCGACAAAAAGTGTTTTGTCTCGTATTGCATTTGATCACATTACTATTAGAAAGGGAATTCAAAGCGGCTTTTTTCGGATGGCCTAATCGAGAATGTCACAAATCAGAAGAAATAATAGTAAAAACTGATGGTGAAGATGATGGTGATGTGTCCCGAACTTTGGTAAAGGTAAAGGGATAAAGATCTCCCAAGTTGTCACGTCTCATGAGATGCTTCCTAGTCCGTAAATCCTTCACAGAAACCCCAAAAGAATTAAATTCAACACAAACCATATTATCTATACCGAATTTGAAAACAAAAATAAGGGTTTTAATAATTTTGAGAGCATGCAATATAATTTTAAGTTTCATGTAGATTTTGTTTGTGTGAATGAGGCACTACCATGACCATAAATTATAACTGAATTATCATTACCAACGATAATACCATCAGTTTTGCTCAAATTAAAATAATACGAGAGAGTACCTTGATTCGCGATCATGAGATGGCATCTTTTTCCATATACCAATTTTCATTTAGTTGGTTGATCGAGAGAGTGTGCATAGTTGCATCAATAGCGGTTGGTGCGTAGGCCACCCTAGGAGCTTGGATTGCAGCGTAATTGGCCTGGGGGACGAGTCCCAAGAACACCCCCTGCTATATTCTCATATTGGGATTGCCACTACTGGACTATTGGGTAAGAGCAAGGTGGGCTGGCCCAATGTGAGGGGGGGAAAGCAAGGGATAATTACCTAAATATTAAAAGAAAAAAAAAACCACGTTTTATAATATTTTTATGAAGTTTTTTCAAAATAATGTAAAGCGTTAAGCTGATAATTTTTTTTGTTAAAAACTTCATCAGGTCTGACGTTTTAAGTTTGGTCAAATCAAAAATTAAATACATCACTGATATTTTTAATATTCAGTTTATCAATATGTTTATCATGTCATGCATGCTTACATATATATATACACACACAATATATAAATACACATTATATCACATCATCATCCATGCATATATATGCACGCACATATATACTATATATAAATTATAATTATATACAATTTTATTTTATTAGTTTACTTCTATTTATATACACAATGTATATGATTGTATATAGGTAATATCTATGTATACACACATATATATATATATATAATTCTATTATATTTTAAATTATAAATAAAATTGAAAAAAATTACTATATTTTAAATTATAAAAATTATATGAATTTATTTATAATATTTTTGCTATATGTTATATTAAAATTATATTTATTAAAAATTACAAATGAATTAATACATAATATAATTAAAAAAGTTAATTTTATATAGAATGTTTATTAATAACTATATATTTTATTTATAGAATTAAAATATTTTAAATAAATAATTATAAATCAACAAAAAAATACAAAATACAAAAAAGAATAAAACATTAGGCCCATTAAAATTAAAAAAATAAAAACTATATTTATTTATTTCTAATTTTTTTGCCATATGTTATATTAAAATAAATTTATCAAAATATTATAAATAAATAAATAAAATAATAGAATGTTCATTACTAATTATATAATTTTATTTGTAGAATTAAAATATTTAAATAAATAATTATGAATCGACGAAAAATTACAAAAACATAAAAAAAAATGTGTTATTGATAACATCAGTGGCCCTGATGTTTTCGATAAAAAAATACTTCTTTTTCGTCATATATTTATATTTAAATTATATATAACGAATATATATAATATAATTCTTATAAATATATACATATATATATATATATATATTTCTCTTAAGTTAGAAATAAAATTGTAAGAAGATAAAAATTATATTTGTTTATTTTTCAATAATTATGTATTATTCGATGTACATATATACATATATATTTATCTTATATATTTATATATAATTAATATATATATATATATAATTCAATTCTGTTTTAAATTATAAATAAAACAAAATAAAAGTGAAATTTATATTTATTTATTTATAATATTTTTATCATATGTTATATGAAAATTAAATTTATCAAATTATTATAAATGAATTAATAAAATAATAGAATGTTATTAATAATAAAATAATTTATTTATAGAACGAAAATATTTTAAATAAATTATTATTAATCGACAAAAAATATAAAAATATTAAAAAAGAGTAAAATATCGGTCCCACTGACATTTTATTAAAAACATCAATGGGCCTAATATTTTATTAAAAACGTCAGTAGGACTTATGTTTTCAATAATTTTGTTCTTTCTCGTCATATATATATATATATATATATTTATGTTAATATTTATATATATAAGAAATATATATAATTCTCTTAAATATTAAATAAATTTGAAAAGAGTTTGAAATTATGTTTATTTATATTTCATTATTTTTTTGTTATTTTTTGCACATATATATATGTATATATTTATATATTTTTTTATCTTATATATTTATATATAATTAATATATATTATTCTATTATGTGTTCTTTTATGAAAATATTATAAATAATAATAATAATAATAATAATAATAATAATATAATTTAAAAGAAAGTTGAAAAATGAATTATATCTAGAATTTTACTAATAATTATATATTTTGTTTACTCATGTTCGATTTAATCTAATAATTAATTAAAGTTCAATATAAATGTCTGTAATATTAAACATGTGTTTGATTTAAGTTAATCATTCATTAAAGTTCAATATAAATAATATTTAAATTAAATTGAATGTAGAGCAATAAGTGAAAATTTTAAAAATATATTTAACCTTCAATAATAATATAAATATTTAAATCTCACAATACATTACATATTATCGGCTAAAATATTAAAATTTAAATAAGTAGTCTTAAATACTGAAATATTTAATATGGATACAATATCATTAGAAATGACCTCATATGCCACAACCCCTATTTTTTCTAATTCGACGATATTTTCCTTGTTGGTGGACTTCCATTTCATACTTTTCTTATCGTCCTATTCTATTTCCACCCCTTCTAACTCTTTTTTGTCTCACATATAATTTTGATTCTATATCTTCTTGAATTTCATCTACCTCTGAGATATTCATCAAAGGCATGATCATTCTACTAGAGAATGATGTTGAGTGATCTTGCACATCTCGGAATTGAGTCATGTCAGAGTATTGAAATGGAATATGAGTGTGATGGAAGTGTTCGTACTGTGTAAAATTTTGTGAGGATCCACCATCAAAATCATAGTCCATATGTTCAATTAGAGGGATTAGACAAAGATAGATAATATGGTGTAGGAGTATATGTAGGTGTTATAATTGAAGGTCTATATGAATCTTCAACATTTGTACGATCTTTATTTGGACATCCTGGGCGTTGAGAGCTAGATGCATAGTTGGTGGGTGAAGGCATACGATGTTTAGGGCTCAATTCATGAGCAGCTCTATGAGTTCTCTTGTTCTGCGTGATATATTGGACATTAAAGGTGATGTACGGGTGCTTTTATACAAAATAATAGCAATAAAAAGATTAGTGCTAATATCGAATAAAATAAAATAAATAAATAAGCTAATAAGAATAAGAATTATCACATGATATATTCTTGATGAATATTGAATGTGATATTATTTTATCTCCATGTAAAATAAGAATTAACGATAATATAAAATATAATAAAATAAAAAAAAATTAATGAAACTGAAATATATATTCTACCTAAATGAAAAATTATGAAGTTGTTTATTTATCCGTGGGCAATGTTTACTATAGTTGATAGGATACATGTTTACTTTAAAGGTTGAAAATGTGGTTTAAATTTCGAGTCCCGATATTGACACATAGTCCGAGTCAAAAAACCTTGATAAGGTGTCCGCTCAGTATGATATGATATGTAATCCCATGGTGTCTAACCCGGTGCAATTACCTTTTTGACCTTCAAGTAAATGAAAATCATCAAATTTACCCCATTTCACATATACCAACTTCACATTCTTCAGGAATTCTGTAGCCGCGGATCAGTCGCAAGGTTTCCGACTGAGCAAATCGGCTTTCAGCCTCCATTGTCAATTCATTTTTGTTGGCATAAAATGGTGAAGAAAGAGAGGTCCGTCAATGTTTCGGGAAAGCTGAAGCATTCCTTAGATGCCAGCAGAGATGGGGGCAAAGCTAAATCTGGTAATGGCCGGAGCGCCGCCACCGTCTGCCGCCTCAAGATATACCACACGCGCCCCCATGTACAACTCTAGTGGTAAAATCCTGAAGCACGATTTGTAGTTCAAGGAGTTTTCGTGCACTCGGATTATGCCTAATCGCCACTGGTTCGGTGCACCTTCTAACTTATTTCTATTTTTCGCTCCATTGAACTATTGCTTGGGAAATGATTGATTTTTGTTGGTTTTGTGCAAGTTATCGCTGCTAATGAAATCAGAATAAAGCTGCACACTGATTTGTTATTGCTTGAGGGTATAAATAGATGAGTTGGTTACAACTGATCAACTTACCATATTCAGTTAATGAATTGTAACTGTATCTTTAACTAACTAACTAACCCTGCAATACATTCCAATAGACAAGCTGACTAACTAACTGATATTTTGTAAGGTTGTTTTACTATATTGATCAATACACCCCTGTCAAACAAAACCAGGAGGTATACCCAAGGAGAATTTGTGGCACAGATGTTGAAAGCGATGTGTAGACAATGGCTTTGTTAAAACGTCAGCAATTTGATCTTCAGATGGAACATAGCGAACATCAATCTCCTTTTATTGTACCTTCTCTCGTATGAAATGAACATCCACTTCAATATGTTTAGTTTTAGCGTGAAACAGCGGATAGAAGGCAAGGGAAATTGCACTGCTGTTGTCACACCACAGTAAACAAGGTGATGAAGTAGGAAATCCAAGTTCACTTAATAAAGATTAAACCCAAACCAAATCAGTGGTGGATGTAGCTAAAGACTGGTATTCTGATTCTGTGCTGCTCCTAGCAACAACTGAGTGCTTCCGAGAGCCCCATGCCACTAAATTTGGACCAAAGAAAATACAATGACCACTTGTAGACTTCCTATCATCTAGGCTGCTCGCCCAATCCACATCTGCAAACCCCTCAATATGTAATCTTGAACAAGACCTGAAATGTAAACCTGTTGTCATAGTGCCTTTGAGATATCGTAGAACACGTTTATAGGCTATCCAGTGATTAACTGTGGGTTCATGAAGGAATTGACTTAACTTGTTGACTATATAGGATATCTCAGGCCTCATCATGCTTAGATATTGTAACGAACCCACAGTACTTCTGTAAACGGAAGGGGAATCAAACAACTTACTATCTTTGAGAGCTAATTTCTGGCTAGTGTTATAAGGTGTGTCACTAGGATTACACTCAGCCAAATTTGTTCTACCCAAAAAATCACGTATATACTTGCATTGATTTAAAATAAGACCATCATATACATTATGCACCTCCAGGCCAAGAAAATATTGTACTTCCCCCAAATGCTTTAGAGAAAATTTTACATGTAACGTGCGAATAAGATCATGAATATCGGCGAGATGACTACCCGTCAGTAAAATATCATCAACAAAAATGATGACAATAATGATTCGGGAACCATTTCTCTTATAGAACAATGATGTATCTGACAGTGAAACCGAAAATCCAAGAGAAAGTATAAAAATTTTTAGTTTAGTATTCCAAGACCTTGGTGCTTACTTAAGACCATAGATGGCCTTCAGAAGTCGACAAACATGAGTAGGTTTATGTGAATCAATATACCCTTCAGGTTGATTCATATACACAACTTCAGGTAGTTCACCATGCAAAAAGGCATTATTAATATCAACCTGCTGTATAGACCAACCAAAAGTAACAGCAAGAGAAATGATAAGATGAATAGTAATCGGTTTAACCACTGGACTGAATGTCTCAAAGAAATCAATACCTGGAACCTGCTGAAATCCTTTTGCAACTAACCTTGCTTTAAGCCTCTCTACCGAACCATCAGCCTTCCTTTTACTTTGAAAACCCATTTATTTTGAACAACTTGCATGTCTTCTGAATAAGGAACAAGATCCCAAGTATGATTGTTAATGAGAGCTTGGAATTCAGCATCCATGGCCTGTTTCCATCCTGGATCAGACAAAGCTTGAGTAGGAGTATTAGGTTCAGCAACAGTTTGAGAAGTGGAAAAAACTTTTGGTTTGTATATTCCAAATTTTGATCAGGTGACCATGTGATGTATAGGAGCATTTGAGATCAAAGGTGTGATGATATATGAGAGGAAGAAGAAATATCGAACAAGGAATGAGAAGATTTTGAACTTGAATGATGTTGAGAGGATTCAGGCGGTAAGGGAGAAAGAGTAGAGGATTAAACTGACAAAGGTAACATAGGTAGGCTGGAAACGTTCAATGGACGAGGATGATGACTGGATTTTGGGAATAATGATTTGTAAGAAAAATCTGATTCATTAAAGGATACTGTCCTTGAGATATACACTCGACCAGATGGGCTTAGACATCTATATCCTTTATGATATGGACTATAGCCAAGAAAGATGCATTTGGTGGATCTAAGCTGGAGTTTTAAGGTATTGTAGGGTCTTAGATAAGGATAACAAGCACAACCAAACACTTTAAGGAAAGTATAATCAGGAAGAAAACAAAATAACATCTCATGCAGACTCTTGTTTGACAAAACAGAAGTGGGTAACCTGTTGATAATGTAGACAGAACTTATAAATGCATCCCACCAGAATCTCATAGGTAGGGTTGATTGAGCAAGTAAAGTTAAGCCCATGTCTACTATATGTTGGTGTTTTCTCTCGGGTTTGCCATTTTGTTGGTGGGTGTGTGGGCAAGGATGTCTAATTTGAATGCCAAGGGTTTGAAAATATGTGGCCACAGGTCTATATTCACCCCCAAAGTCAGACTGAAACGATTTGATTTTTCAGTTAAATTGTCTTTCAACCAAACAATTAAACTGCTGGCAGATTTGAAGCACTTCACTTTTTGAATGCATAGGATAAATCCAAATATACCTTGTGAAGTCATCAAGAAAATGAATATAATATCTGAACCATTGAGCAGATTGAGTAGAAGAAGGTCCCCATACATCATTGAAAACAAGTTGAAAAGGAGTAGTAGAGTGTGTTTCAACTGTAGGAAAGGATATGCTCTGAAGTTTTCCAATTTTGCAGGATTCACAAAAGGAAATATTCTGAATTGAAGATTTTATATTCAAATGCTTAAGTACATTAGCAATAGTAGTACTACAACAATGTCCTAGCCTACTATGCCATAGACCAACATCTTTATTTGTATTCACAGAATGAGAATATACAGCACGAGGATAGCTAGGCATATTTGTAGCATTGGAGAGAGTGGTGTGCAGATGTTGTTGTGAAGGCTGGTATGTAGCATACGGGAGTTGAGCTAGATTGAGTTGATACAGACCATCTTTAAGAGTCCCGGTCAGCAGGATTTTGTTGGTTTGCTTGTCCTTGACAAAACAACAAGAGTGATGAAATTCAACATAGACATTGTTATCAAGTGTAAATTGAGAAATGCTGATAAGATTTTTAGTGATATCAGGTACACAGAGAATTTTTTTAAGTGCAAGGGATGTGGGCAAAGTTGGACTACGAATAGAAGATGATCCAACATGAGTGATAGAAAGGTGAGATCCGTTACCTACAACTAGTTTGTTTGATCCAAGATAAGGAGCCCGAATGTTAAGATTACCAAGATCTGCAGTAACATGAGATGTAGCACCACTATCGACATACCAACTTGCATCATTTTGACCATAGGGGGAAGCCATATGATAAGAAGAAGGACCTTGTTTGGAACCAGCAGCATAGAAACCTATAGGACTAGTGGAGGAATCCAACTTGTTAACACCAGGCAGTGGTTGTGAGGCTGGATCATTTAAGATTTGATTGGAAGGAACAAAAGACAGATTAGCAGCTTGCATTGATGAGTTTGAAGTAGATGTAAACCCAGTGTAATTCACATCAAACCGTTTGTAACACTTTGAAGCCAAATGATTTGTTTTGCCACAGATTTGACACATTTGTCGAAACCGATGAGATCTTCCTCTACCCCGACCTCTGTGAAATGATGCTCCTCCTCTTGAGAAATTGGTCTCAGATTGTTTGGTAGCAACATGAACTGCCAGAGTATTTGGATGAACATTTCCAATATTAAGAGAGGTTGAGGAAGAGAGTTGTTGAATCCTTAACTCATGAGTTTGCAATGCGTACTGTACGTCTTGAAGACTCAAGTCAGACTTTGAGGATAAATTCACAACTACTGATTCAAATTCTGGACCAAAACCAGCTAATATGTAAACAATAAGATCATCATCCGAGATAACCTTTCCAGCAGCCATAAGACTATCCGCAATTCCTCTCATTTTTAATATGTAATCCTCAACAGGAAGATGACCTTTCTTTGTTGTTTGCAATTGTAGTTGAAGGTGCATAGTTCGTGCCTTTGAATTAGTTCGGAACAATGTCTCAAGCACATTCCACAGCTCAGCTGAAGTAGTACACCTACTGACATGGCCAAGCATCGACTCACTCATGGAGGATAACAACCAGCTAAATAATAGTTGATCACGATGGATCCAGACTCGATAATTTGGATTAACGATACGATTAGAAGACTCAGTGGAAGACTCTATGAACTTCAATGGTTTTGCAGTAGAATCAAGTAGAAATTCATCAAATCCATGTGCTGTGACTGTAGCCATAACTTGTGTTCGCCAAAATATGTAGTTATGACGGTCTAATTTCACGGAGATAGTAGTGAAATTTGGAAGAGAAACAGAAGACCCAGAAGAAATGGAAGAATCCATTGATACAGATGCAGAGAGAGTTAGAGAGAAAAATTATCTACGAGATGAAGAGAAAAAAAAAAAAAAAAAAACAAACTGGCTCTGATACCATGCTAATGAAATCAGAATAAAGCTGCACACTGATTTGTTATTACTTGAGGGTATAAATAGATGAGTTGGTTACAACTGCTCAACTTACTGTATTCAGTTAATGAGTTGTAACTGTATCTTTAACTAACTAACTAACCCTGCAATACATTCCAATAGACAAGCTGACTAACTAACTGATATTTTGTAAGGCTGTGTTACTATATTGATCAATAATCGCTAAATATTTTGCACTTACATTAGAAAGATATGAACAGGTTCAATTTTGACGTTCTGTTCAAGAATGTATTTAATGTTTGTTTCAGTCTGCAACTCATATGATTTTATCCAGCCTTTAACAAATCATATGATTTTATCGACCGTTTTAAAGTTTTTCTTTTGGCTTTGTTGATTATCCACTAGAAAACCATATTAGTAAGTCAAATGACATAACTTCATTTCTGATATAAGCCCTCAGCGCATCTCATTATCATGAGATATTATTATAATAAATTATAGCATACGAAGCCTTGCAGTGAGAATTGTAAACTATTGCTTTCAAGTAAAAAAGGAATGAAGGGATGCATGATAAGATCTTCTGAACTATACGGTGAGAGAGCCTCATTAGTGAAATTAGGCTTCTTTCCAGACCTTCAGAATTGCATGTCTTGACTGAAGGATTCAATGTATTGGATATAGTTTGCAAATAGGTTCATGTAACCGACAGCAAGGTGCCGTCTGGTGTCTGTATCTTACACATTTTGCTTGACTTTCTTAGTTCATTTTTTATTTGGGTAGGAAACAAATTAGCCTTATTTTTTGTCTTCACAGGATACACACGTGTTGTAATCACAAAGAGCTTGAATTTTTCCGAGAGGGGCTTCAGAATCGTTTATCAAGCAACTACAATGTTATTCTGAAGGAAAGAAAGCAACCTATGTCCCTCTTGAATGATCATCAAAAGGTTTGTAGTACTGCCAAGTAATTTTGTTATGAGGAGGTTCCAAGTTACATGTTTAAAAACCCGTTTAGCTTGCATCTTTTTGTATTGTAATTTGTTTTTTCTCTCCCAAATGTGTTCAAAGCAACCAAGTGTTCATCTGCAAAGTTATTGATTCCTCAGAACGATAAAAAATGAACTCCAACTTTTCTAAACGATGACGGCGGACTGAAAAAAGGAAAATGAAGTAAATTATTGATTATTTAACTACAAAGGTATTCAGGGTTTCTCTATCCACAACAGAAATATTTTATTTTGCTCTTTTTTTTTGGGTACTTTTATTTTAACTAAAATCTTGATGGTTTTATTTTTTTAGAGATAATTATAAAAGTTCTAAGTTATCTTTTTTTTTTTCTTGTAATGATTAAATGTCTTTACTAAATTAAAATATCTGCTTCATATTTTTTCTAAAAAAATTTGAATATAAATTTCTCTCTTATAATCTTGCTTAGAAATTTATAATTTTATGTGCATTTTTTTTATAAAAAGATATTCAAGTGCATACAATGTCGTCCTTTAGGGTGTAAAATATAGCAAATATGTATGTTAAGTATAGGGATTAAAATAAGAGTGAAATAAAATATCATATATTTTTTATTTGCTTATTTAACTAAAGGATAGTTTGGTAAGTATAGCAGCCTATATGAGCAATTCCGTGAAGTAAATAAGTGATAGGGATAATACATCTCACATATCACAGGAAATAAACATAGGATAAGATAAATAATCCACACACATATCCCCTTTATAATACACTCTTATCCTATACACACCGATACATCTCATTCAAAATAAACACAGCCTTGAAATTATTTATGTAGCTTTATAAGTTACTGATGATGAACTAATGAATATAAATTTTGGGCAAAAATTAAATGATGTTTGTTGACAAGTGAGAAATAAATTTTGGTGTCATACATGCACATGCAGAAGGCAATAAATTTTGTTATTTTATGTGGTATGAAGGTATCAATAATTTCTCTTCTACAAAAATTTTCTAATTTTCTAACGATGTTAAGTGAAAGTTAATGTAAATTTTTTATTTTGAGAAATTTTTTATTTATCATTCAAACTATTGTCATTTTTTGAATTTATTATATGAACTAATTTTTTGTGCCATTACCATCTATACTATCTACATTTTTATTGGTTATCATCTAAAACAATCATCAATAAACTATCTCTTGTTAATTTGTTCAACAAGTGAGTTTTTAATAAGACTATATTGTCTTTAACTATATAATATAATCCACAATAAACATTAACTATATGTTGCTTAAAAATGAATCGTCTTTTTTTATTTGTTCTTCACTAAAAATAAATCAAAATTTTCATATTTCAAATGAGACATTTCACTCAATAATATATATGATTTTTAATGCATAAAAATCCACTCAAGATAATTTTAACAAGTAGGTATCATGACATGGCGACCACCACAAACATATTGAAAGTACGGTGTCAATGAAAAACAGCAGCGGAAAATAATAAATAATACCGAGGGTAAATTTTCACAAGTCAAGAATGACTTGTGAAGCCAGCAGGGCGAAAATTATGCACTAATTTGAAGTGAATTACAAAAAAGGATCGAATAAACCTTCTACGATCCTTAACGTACTTGAAATTCAAGATGAATTTCAAGTCGACTAAACTAACTAAGAAAGTAAACTTAAAGAAACAGTGTATCACTCACAAACTCTCACTTGAAAATCGACAGCAACAAGATCAGAGTAATCTGTTGTTGATCAGTGCAGAATGTTGGAGTCATAGTGACGACAACTTTCTTAGTAACAATGTTCTGCTGTTTCAGAGAATTGATATCGTCTTCAGTGTGTTTTCTGCTTTCTTCCTTCATTGTATTTATAGAATGCTTCAGTTTTCTTTCTCTCCTTCTTCCACTAACCCACGTTCGTGTCATGCCTTTCTCCACTCCTCCTTTATTTTCTCAACTCTCTTCTCATAGGATAGAGTTTTGACCCGGTCCTCAACTGCTTTCCTAATTTGTGGGGATATTGCTTGATGCCCAATCTTGTGATTCTTATCTGTATCTTTCAAAATGGAAGAAACTGGCAAAATAGATATTCTAAATAAATTTGACAAGTTCAAATTTCAACAATCTCCCCCTTTTTGTCTTTCTTCCCAATTTCCAAATATTTTCTACTGAAGACAACAATTACTTAAGCGATCAGTTTTGCACATGTCATTATCTCCCCCTGTATCCAATAATCCAATATTTTTCTTACAGCAAGAGTTGGAACGATATATCTCCCCCTAACTTCAAACTCCCCCTTAACATATGTCCAATATAAGACAAGCATAAGAATGCACAAGTATAAACATGTCTACTTCAATTTCAGATCAGCATTCCATGCATAAGTGTAAAGATGTTTTCTTCAAATCAGCATAGCAAGCAAAAGCATGGCTTCGTCAATTTCAATTTAGCCTTCCAATTTAAGTCAGCATTCCACGCATAAATATCAAAACATAACTTTATCATAACCAATCAGTCTAGCATAACTATTTCCATAAGCACAATCAATGAGGCATAATCATTGGCAGCAGCACAACAAATATCAAGCATCATATATCAACATAAATTCCTCAAAGCATTAGGAAAACATAGCAGGATAAAAAAAATCAAAAGTCAAACACCAATGTACCCAACAAAAAACAAATGTACCCATACTATCACATAGTCCCTTCAACAGCGGCTTTAGCTTAGAAGTCATTAGAAGCATCTGAATCATTTCCTTCAGCATCAACAGTATTTGCTTCAGCATCAGCATCTTCAGTTTCATCAGCAGCATCAGCAGCAGCTTCAGTATCATCAGCATCAGCAGCAGCTTCAGCATCATCATCAGCAACAGCAGCAGCATCTTCTCCCCCTAATTGGGAAGAAAGGGTATCTCGTATGGCAAGAAGGTGTTGAATCTGGTCATCCAGAGCCCGGATCTGTTGTGCGATAAATTCACGGGAAATAAAGATGGGGTTAGCTGCTGGCGGGGCTGGATGGGTTGAACCGGAGGGAACGTCAGACAGCCAGGGCAGGTCACAACGTCGATCTCCTTAGAGGAATCCTGGATGGACTGTCAAAAGTCTGGGAGATTTGGAGAACACATCTGTGGAAGTGGGCTGAATCCATGCTTACATAGAATGGAGTAAATCAGCGAGGGCAATGGTAAGAAGCCTCTTGATTTACGACCAGTTGTAGGCCATTAGCTTGTGAAGGACAGAGAATAAAGAGGACAGACGGTTGGTGCTGGCGATTGGATGGATGGAGGAGCGGCATCGGTGGTTTCTAAGGCGGACGCGGTATTGTCGCCGGAGGATGGGTTGATCGGTGCAACTGGGATTTCAGCGAAAGGTGAGGAACCCTGCTGTGGAACTTCGCAAACAGTAGAAGATACTGTAGCGGCGGTGACCTGTGCGAGGAGTTCCACGATTTGAGCGAGTATTCTTCGTGACGCCTCGTCCGCCATTGAAGCCAAGTTGAACAGGGAACAGAGATTAGTGAGGAAAGTGATAAAGTCAAAAATGAAGAAGGAAGCATTTATTCAGTGCACGGTGACTGTGTGTTTAAATGAGGCATGTGCTTCCTCTTCTTTTTCAGAGTAGTGACAGTTAAAGAAGGCCTGAAGTAGGGGATGCCTGGTGATAGTGCATGACGCGAAAATCTCAACTGTCATCAATTCAAGTTTCACCCACTAACACAAGGACACATGAGCACTTATCCAAGATTTTTAAAGAAACATAATATTTTTTTAAAAAATACACTTATACCGATTTTAAACAGCAGAATAGGATTTCTTTCAGAGGGTGTATTTTGGAGAATATTATTCATGGGATCAGATCAGGCTTTGAGTTTCGACTCCCAACTTTGACAATTTTTTTTTCTTCTTTTTTTTGTGAATATTAGGTAAGAATTCCATGTTTTCATCATATTTTTCAAGGTAATATCGTCGCAGCGAACGCCGTGCCCCCCAAGGTACTTTATGATGTGAGGTTGGAAGAATAATGTGGAAACACTCTTTTGACGTAGAGAACATTGTCGCAGCGAATGCCGTGCCCCTAGTTACTCAAGTATTTCGTGAATTATTCAACTCATCAGTATTTTACAAGGTAGCATCGTCGTAGCGAGCGCCGTGTCCCCCAAGTTACTCTTTTTTTTTTTTTTTTGCCTAAGGGAGTCATAGAGGTAGAATATACATGTATTTATGGATTTATGTACAGGTTGGATGGAGTATTTTTCACATAACACATAGGCCAAGAGACTTCTTAAGATTGGAAAATCTCTCAAAATCAAGAGCTTTGGTAAACATATCTGCTATTTGACTCTCAGTATTAACGTATTCTAATCGAATAAGATATTTTTCTACCAAATCTCGAATAAAGTGATGACGAATGTCTATGTGTTTAGTGCGTGAGTGTTGAACAGAATTGTTTGAGATATTAACTGCACTAGAGTTGTCACAGAAGATAACAAGAGTATCACTAGGATAACCGTAGTCCTCTAGCATTTGTTTGAGCCACAATAATTGTGTGCAACACCCTCCAACTGCTACATATTCAGATTCAGCAGTAGAGAGAGATACACAATTTTGTTTTCGGCTATGCCAGGAGACTAGATTATTTCCTAAATAGAAACATCCTCCACTAGTACTCTTTCTGTCATCAATGTCTCCTGCCCAATCAGAGTCACTTAATCCTACCAAATTTGTATTTGTGTGCTTAGAGTACCAAATTTCCAAGTTTGAAGTTCCAGCAACAAACCTGATTATTCTTTTAACAGCTTTTAGATGACTTTCTTTAGGGCACGCCTGGTAGCGAGCACAAATGCAGGTGTTGTACATGATATCTGGACGGCTTGCTGACAAATACAGCAGACTGCCTATCATCGATCTGTATAATGTTGGATCAACATTTTGTTCAACATTGTCGCTGCAGAGTTTCAGAGTTGATCCCATCGGAGTTTTCATGTGCTTTGCATTTTACAGATTGAATCTCTAAACAAGATTTCGTGCATATTTGCTTTGGGAGATAAAAATACCATCAGAACACTGTTTTACCTGCAAGCCTAGAAAACAGCACAGTTCTCCGACCATACTCATTTCAAATGTTGATGACATGGCTTCCACAAATTTATTTAACATTGTTTTGGATGTGGATCCAAACACAATGTCATCAACGTAGATTTGAGCTACACAAATGTCATGGTTAATTCTTTTTATAAACAATGTGCGATCTACTTCACCTCTAGAAAAACCAAAGTCCAAGAGAAATTCAGTTAACCTACTATACCAAGCCCTAGGAGCCTGTTTCAAACCATAAAGAGCTCTATTCAGTCGATACACATGATTTGGTTTGTTAGGATCTTCGAATCCTTTTGGTTGCTCAACATAGACTTCTTCTTTTAAGTTTCCATTCAAAAATACAGCTTTAACATCCATTTGATGAAGTGTAATTTTCATGTTACATGCAAGGGCTAGAAGCAACCTAATTGATTCAATTCTGGTGACAGGAGCAAATGTCTCATCAAAATCAACTCCTTCTACTTGTGTATAGCCTTGAGCTACTAACCTTGCCTTGTTTCTAACTATATTTCCAGATTCATCAGATTTATTTTTAAATATCCATTTAGTTTCTATAACATTGATCTCTTTGGGTCAGGGAACTAAATACCATACATCATTTCTGGTGAATTGATTTAATTCTTCATGCATTGCATCTATCCAGAAACTATCCTTTAAAGCTTCAAAAATATTTTTTGGTTCAATTTGAGATACAAAGCAAGACGAATTCACTTCATTAAATATGGATGACGAGCAAACAAATTTTACCATATCTCTGTAATTTACTGGTTCCTTCCGTCGAGTTGTAATTCCTTCATGGACATCTCTGATTACTTGTGTGATTGGGTGGTTTTTCCTTATCCTTCCTGGTGGATCTCTTCTTTCAATCTGTTGTGTGGAGGTGTCTTCTGATATTAGTGGCTCGATTTCTGTTTCTGGATCAGAAGGTAATGTTGGTTCTGAATGTGGTTCAACATTTTGTTCAATATCCAGAATCGACTTCTGTTTAGTTGGTACGACTTGTCTGGGTTCCAGATAAGTGTCAGTATTGTCTTCTTTAGTTTTTCCTGCCAGATCAGAAAAATCATCAAACACAACATTTACAGATTCCTGAATGGTTTTCATTCTAAGATTAAACACTCGATAAGTGTGACTGTTAAGACCATATCCGAGAAATAATCCTTTGTCGCTTTTAGAATCAAACTTGGTAAGTTTTTCACGGTCATTCAGGATAAAACAAAGACATCCAAAAATATGAAAGTAAAAAAATTACGCCCATTAAATATTTCATATGGAGTCATGTGTGTGCCTGGTCTTAAGTAAACACGATTTGAAATATGACAGGCAGTATTTAAGGCTTCAGCCCAAAACCTTTTAGAAAAGTTTTTTGAGCTAATCATCACACGAGCCATCTCTTGCAAAGTTCTGTTTTTTCTTTCAGCTACACCATTCTGTTGTGGTGTCTTAGGTGCAGAGAATTCATGTAAAATGCCCAGTTTTTCGCAAAAATCAGAAAACAATGAGTTTTCGAATTCCCTACCATGATCTGATCTTATGCGTGATATACAAGAACCATTCAATTTTTTAACCTAGCATGCAATTTTCTAAACACTTCGAACGTTTCAGATTTCTCTCTAAGAAAGTTTATCCAAGTGTACCGGGAAAAATCATCAACAAACACATATGAGTACCTTTTACCACCTAAAATTTCAATCTCTATTGGACCCATAAGGTCCATATGGATTAGTTCAAAGTTTCGAGTAGTACCAATATAATTCATATGTTCATGAGAGGTTCGAGTTTGTTTATCTTTTTTACATTCTCCACATACAATTTGTTTACCTTTTTCAAGATTGGGCAAACCTTTTACATCATTTAATCTTATCAATCTATCAATGTTTCTAAGGTTTGCATGTCCCAGCTTTTGATGCCATAGAATTGTTTCACTTATTTGGGCAGTGTTTCACGATAGGCTTTTTCCAGAAAGATAGCAATTATCATTTGATCTTTTACCTGTCATTAGACACACATTTGAAGAGTCAAATATCTCACATTTATCCATATAGAATTTTACCTGAAGATCGTCATCGTATAATTGACTTATACTAATCAAGTTAGGCATAAGTCCATCTACATGTAGAACATTTCAAATCTTAGGGAATCCAGCAATACACAATGTTCCTTTTCCTATGATTTTTCCTTGTGTTCCTCCACCATATCTCACTGTGCCTCCTTGGAATGATTCATAGTTTGTGAGATACTTTCTTGAACCTGTCATGTGTCTTGAGCAACCACTATCAAAGTACCAAGATTCTAAATTGTTAGTTTTTAGAGCAGTAAACACAACATTACTGGTAAAATTTGATTTACAGACCCACTTCAGTTTTTGACAGGTTGCTGTGTTTTTCTGATTCATGATGTTGTAACAAATGTTGTGCAACGTTCGTGGCAACATCTGTTTCAGTGACATATCAGATTTCAATTTTTGACAGTAAGGTTGTATATGTCCAGGTTTGAAGCAGTAATGACAGATAAATTTTCTTTTTCTTTTGGTCATTTTTTCTGTATCTGTTTTTTACAGTTCTTTTCCACTTTCTTTAACAAAAATGATAGGATTTTTTTTATCACAAAATAAATTAGTTGACAAAGTAGCAGCAGTTTTGTGATAACCTATTTCAGAATTGCCTATATTTCCTACAGTTAAAATTCCATCGGGCTTAGAAGTACCTGTGTTCAATTTCTTGAACTTTTCATTCATAACTTGAAGTTCGATCTTGAGTTTACTCAATTCAACATCCTTCTTTGTAAGAGAAACTTCCAGCTTTGCAATCATCCTCTTGAGTTCTTCATTTTCTTTGCACAGACTTTCTACTTCTTGCTGTCTTAATCCCAGATTTTTGAGAAGTTCATCCTGAACAACTTGAATTTCTTTGAGTATTCGATCATCTTCTTCTCCCTCAATTAATTCTGCATCACTTATGCATCCATTAAAACAATTAAAATCAGAATCAATGAAGAAATTGTACCTATCAGACATGGTGTTTGAACTTGAAGGTGTAAGTATTTCTTCATCATCAGAAAATTCCTGAATAGAAGTCAGCAAGGCAGCGGTTTTTTATTCCTCTTTTACTGGATACATTTTATCAATTTCTTCTTCGCTCAATGACACCCAAATTAATTTTCCACATCTACGAAGGATATTTGCACAATCATTTGCGTAGTGACCAAATCCTCTACATGCTCGACATTGAACATCGTCAAAATTTTCTTTAGAAAGAACCGGAGAACGTGGAAGACTCACAATTTCCATTGTAGCACCAAAACTCCAGAACCACACTTAGTATATCAAGTGATGGCTCTGATACCACTTGAAAGTACGGTGTCAATGGAAAACAGCAGCGGAAAATAATAAATAACACCGAGGGTAAATTTTCACAAGTCAAGAATGACTTTTGAAGCCAGCAGGGCGAAAATTATCCACTACTTTGAAGTGAATTACAAAAAGGGATTGAATAAACCTTTTACGATCCTTAACATACTTGAAATTCAAGATGAATTTCAAGTCGACTAAACTAACTAAGAAAGTAAACTTAAAGAAACAGTGTATCACTCACAAACTCTCACTTGAAAATCGACAGCAACAAGATCAGAGTAATATGTTGATGATCAGTGCAGAATGTTGGAGTCATAGTGACGACAACTTTCTTAGTAACAATGTTCTGCTGTTTTAGAGAATTGGTATCATCTTCAGTGTGTTTTATGCTTTCTTCCTTCGTTGTATTTATAGAATGCTTCAGTTTCCTTTCTCTCCTTCTTCCACTAACCCACGTTCGTGTCATGCCTTTCTCCACTTCTCCTTTATTTTCCCAACTCTCTTCTCATAAGATAGAGTTTTGACCCGGTCCTCAATTGTTTTCCTAGTTTGTGGGGATATTGCTTGATGCCCAATCTTGTGATTCTTATCTGTATCTTTCAAAATGAAAGAAACCGGCAAAATAGATATTCTAAATAAATTTGACATGTTCAAATTTCAACACATATAAACAAAAACAAAATTATTATTAAGTCATATTCCAAGAAACAAATTATAATTAAGGGCTAGTTTTTCAAGGGGCTACATTGATCCAAATCTTCGAGTAAGTTGTCAGATATTTTTACATTTCAATAATTATATTAGATGAAATTCTTTTTTTTTCTTTTTTTTGTGAGAATAAAAATAATGAATTTCTTAAAAGAGTGGGATTGAGGGACATTTTTTGAACTAACTTGAATTTCAAAATTCATTACCAAGATGTTTATTGGAATATTTGTTTATTGTGATGTTGAGATGACAACAAGCAAAATTTTAAATAGTTTAGATTGTAGTTCAGATAGTAACTTACAAATATGCCCTTTTATTTTTTACCATTTAACCAAACTATTAATTTCATTAAGTTGTTGTAGTTTATAATTTATTTTATTAAGCCGCTAAAACTTTGAATTTGGTTTTGTGAAACTCGTAACATTTTGAATTTTATTTTAATAAGCCTTATACATTCATTAAGATAATTTATATTATAATATTTTATTTTACTACAACTTTTTAACTTTTTATACTTGCATGCCTAGTTGATGAATCATTAATTTTCAAATCAATTGTTATATGGATGAATGTCATCTCTCTCTCTCTCTCTCTCTCTCTCTCTCTCTCTCTTCTAATTAGCATATTCGCTTAATCCATTTAATAAATTGGAAAGAAGGATATAACAAATACTTATGGAAGTATAAAAAATAATTAGAAATCTTTAGTAAAATAATATATTAATGATGTAAAATACTTTAATAAAATATAATGATCATATATAAGGTTTAATAATAAAATTAAAAACTTTAGGGGCTTAACAAAACAAACATACAATTTTAGAGACTTAATAAAATAAATAATAAATTTAATGAAACTATGTTTGAGTTACAAGGTCAAAATAAAATATTATTTAATTTTCACTTTAACATCACTCTCTCTTAAAGTGTTAAAATAGAACTTAATAATAATAATAAAATAAAATGTAAAAGGAGTTTATGGAACAAAAAAACAGTTGGAGGTCTTAATGAAACAAAATATAATTGTTAGCGGTTTAAAAATAAATAGAACTTTGCTTAAACTAATCTTGGAGATGCATATTGACAAAGGCACAACAAAGTAGTAACAAAAAGGCATGGCCATCTAGAGCATACATCAACTTTTGGTTTGGGTGACTTCCATTTTAAATTACCCATCACCATCGGCAGCCATGTATGAATTTTGAATTCTAAGTGATGTCAACCCTGTTCGCCATTCCTTCTAAAGCATTACCCGTCTCTTGTTTTCTCTACTCTTTTTCTTGCATACATATAGTTGAGATAAAATAATTATTATGTTTACGGAAAAATCATTTTATTATAGAAACATTATTTCTTTCTTTTTTATTTATTTATTTATTTATTAGGAGACAATGTAACATTTTTTCTTCTGATATTAATTTCAGTTGGATTCTCCAATTCTTACTAGAATAAGAAGGAAAGCTGGCTCTAAGCCTGTTTTCTTTAGGTGACAAACTAGTATTATCAATGTAATAGCAAATCATTGTTATTATTATTAGTAATATAATTATATAGTATTTGTCATTTTGTTTGACAACGTTTTATCGTGTCGTGTGAGGGATTGTCACTCTTATACAATAACTTAATAATTTTATAAAAATGTAAAAATATTTTTTGAATAAAATGGATAAATTTATGAAATATATAGTTTAATTATATTTTATTTTATATAAAATTATTTTAAATATCAAAATATATCACAATTAGCCCAAGAGTTTTTTTATTATTATTATTAAAAATAAGCTGTCATTTGTATATATGAAGCGTGCATCAAATTAAAGATCATGAAAAAATAATTAATTTAATATATTTGTATAAAAAATAAAAATGAGACAAAAAAATAACTTCTAAAAATTGAGATGAACAAAAATATTATGGATAAAATAGAAAATTTAATTGTATATGGTTGTATTGAGTAATCTACAGACTCTGAATAGAATAGTATTGATTAGGTAAGTGCCTATTTCTACGCGTGCAACATGAGCGACAAACAATTCGACTTGCTCTCTCCCCTTTTTTTAAGGAAATAAACTTAAATAAAAATAACAGTTATATAGGAGAAAAGCGAAGCAACCGTCCGCATGAGATTACATCCCCTAGCCCCACCCTTCTGGAATTTTTCTTTTCTTCTTTTTCAACTACCGAACCCTAACCCATCGGCTGATGCTACAATTTTGGCTTCGATTGTAAATAGTTAATTTTATTCGGCTACAATCACTTTTATCTATTTTTCCAATAAAAGAAGACCTTATATAATTCATACTTGTTGTTTTAAATAGAGAAAATGATTTATTCCAACTACAAACAATTAATTTTATTCGATTACAATCAATTTTATTGATTTTTCCCACAAAATGAGAAAGGATCTTTGTTTGGAAAGCATTGTCTCAAAAAGTGTAATTTTTAACCTTCCTCCATATGTGGAGCATAAGTTCAACCCCAAGGGTCCACCGAAGAAGACATTTCATACAAGGATTGAGCGACCAATTTTGAGGTTTTTTTTTTTTTTTTGTTTTTTTTTTTTTTTTTAAACATCAGATGATTTGGTAAGGACACAAATGTTTGGTGTCTTAGCCAATTCACTGGGGATCCCATTAATTCATGAGTTGAAGGACACCTATGTTTGGTATTTTAGCCAATTCATTGCGGATCCCATTAAGTCATAAGTTGATTCTTTAGTTGAAGTGATTATTCACAAAGCTTTAGTAAAAAATGTTCAGATGTGAGCCATATTTTTGTATTTATTTCATCTTCATGTTGGGATATAAGATTTTCATCGGTACTCTTGTAATGGCATTCAACAAGTGTTCAATTTAATGAGACGAAAATTCTAGCACAAAAGGCCTATATGTTGTTTTGTGTTCGTGACAGAAAAAATATTGTCCCAACAAACTTATTATCATCGTGCATAATCAAAGCATGGTTATGAATGACATAGAAAATACATCAAGTCCAAATGTCAATTAGAATTGAGACATAAAATTCAAAATGATTCAAATGAGAAGAGGTTAAATGGGCTTTTTTTTTCTTTCTTTTTTTTCGTGGATTTATCTAATAGTTATGTTGTAATCACTACTCTAAGGATATTCATTCACAAATGTATCTTTCCCAAATACAACTAGTATGATAGTTGTTGATACTTTAGACCGTAACAATAATTTCGGTCAAAATTGATCTACAGCTGTAACGTCCCAAATTTATACTTGGAACATTACTACTTGACACTTAATTTAAATAATTTCAATATTTCAAAAGGTCTTACTCTAAAAGAAAGAATTTTAATTGAGAAATCATATGGCGGAAATAAACATAATATAGCTCATGCAAGATTTTCATTACACAACATAAACAGTTTTGATAAAATAATTAAATTTGAAAACATTTGATTAATTGGAGAAGCCTATACAGTCGGGGTCGAAACCACGGCCAAGTTCATCATTCATGACCTCTTTACCTAAAAAGGTGAGGGGGTGAGTGCTGGAAAACACCCTGTGGGCTAACTTTTTTACCCACAAGAGCACATACACTCATAACAATGATCATCACATATAAGCACATTGTACATTGAATCACTTACACATGACCATTAATCAAGAAAATCCTGAAATATGTATACTATATACTTATATAGTACACATAAGAGCACATCAATCTTGCTTGGGACGCGCTTTGTCCCGCTCGAGCATTATGAGTTCGGGAGCTATCCAAAATGATTTTCAATCAGAATCTTGTATGAGTCATACCCACAAATCTTAGCCATATCTATGTATGATATTATCCGTATACCTTACACCATGTGCAGCTTTACCGGGAATCTGGTAGATAAGACATCACATATGTATGTCAAATATTATGTTCATAGAATCATGTCATCAAACCATCTTCATGTTACATTTAACGTTCACAATACCAACACATATCATAGATAATTGCCATATAATCATGCATATTTCTCTAGAGGGTAATATAACAAACCACAACACACGATTATTGTGAGAGTATCACCCATCCCTTAAAGTAGCAAGGATGGTATCTTCAATTATGCCTTATCTTAAATCCAAGGTCTCCGGAGCTCCTAAAATGTATATGAATTGTTTACTATTAATCCCAAAATTAAATAAAATCTTAATCTATAAAAACTGAGGTGCTATTGACTGGAAACTTGTATAAATTGACTTAAAATATTTTAGGAAGTGGAAACGGGGACTAATTTTTATAAAGGTTTTGAAAACGAGCTTCCTATTCGAACTTAGTCACAATCTGTTCTCGAAGTTTTTGCATAGTATATAAATCCAAAAAATTATCTTTCTCAATACCAAACTATAGATGATGAAACTTGTGACATTTTTCCACTGATTTGAGCCCAATCGGACTTAAAACGAAGATTATATGACTATTCGATGTGTTTTTTCATTATACAACAATGAATGAACAATTTATAAAAAAAAAAATATAAGGTGCAAAAGGATGAATTTTGAACTGTAGAAACTAGACTCATATGGGAGTATCATATAAAAATTTCGAATCTTTTTAAGAAAAATTGCTATATATTTTAAATTTTTAAAATCGAAATATCTGAAACTGTAAATCTTGCACAACCCTAGGAAAAAAATCACCTATAGGAACTAAATATTAAAATTTCAAGAGACTTGGATAACTACAAACCTATATTTCAAATTTCCAAATCAGAAACGTAGGACTTTATAAATATGGATCAAGAGTAATAGAAAATTCATATAAAATAAAATCGATATCCAATTAACCTAGAATTGTAAATGTGAATTGAAATCATAGGAATGAAAGACATATTCAAAATTCATGAGATTTGGATATCTCTAACCATATATTCTGAATTTTAAAATCATAAATGCTGGAATTTGTAAATTTGCATAGCAAGAGGTAGAAAATTCGTATAAAATAGGATACATTTGCAATCTGATTGAAATTTTAACCATGGCTCAAAATCATAATAAGGAACAACACATTAATATTTCATAAAATTTCGAGATGAATAAATAAGACTTTCGAATTTTTTACGATAAGAGTACCTGAAAGCTGGAAGGAAAGAAGAAAGAAGGAATAAGGATATTGAATGGATGATCTCAAATTGATATACCCTAATTTATGAGTATTAATATATAATTAATCCTCCTATTCCATATATATCCAGACTTGTCATCCTTTTGGGCTCCGGGCCTCAGTTTATGGACTCTTAATATTAAATCTAATTTTATTAAGCTCAATTATAGCTTAATAAATTCAAATAATGGCCCAATGTTAATCAAATAACTTAATCATGTTCTTTCTCAATTTTGTTCCACATAAAATTATATCATCATAAAAAAATAATCTAATTACAATAATTATATAAGTTACAAATTAAATCATCGAATGATTTTATAAAACCATGAAATCATAAAATTTAATGTATAATAATGTTTCATAATCTCAGTTATCATTCTATTAATTTAATTCAATTAATCATACATAAACCGTGAAAATCAAGATCTTATAAGTGCACATAAAATCATGAAAATTTCTATTGAATCACTTAATCATACCTACCTTCAATTCCACACCTAAAATCATAACGATATCAATTAGAGTATTTCATTATGAAGTTATGGAATTCTCATATGAAATCTTAGAAAACTTTCGTATTATGAATCATAAAATTATGATCATTAGTACTTTCATAGAAATAATTTTAACAATGCAATAAAAATTCAGGTTATCACAACAACAGAACAAATAAGTTTAATTTTAGGTTTCAATTTCACCAATTTAAAAAAAGGTATGCAGTTGTATCTAAAAGGGTTCCACAACTAATACCTTTTCATTTATTGAAAAATTTCCAAATTAATACTAACAAAATCAATCTAGCTTACTTAAACTAACATATACGAGTGATAACAAAAAATTCTTCTCTAAAAAGCAACGTTACACCTTATAGTGATAGGTTCCTACAACATATATTGTTGGATCCTGCAATATACAAAAAAACTCAACTTAATAATTGTAAAATAATACTTATGGCTAGAAAAATTAAGTGAACATAAAAAATTTCCTAAAACAAAGACAAAATCCTTCATTGTATAAGTCTTATGAAGCAGTGTTATTTTTATTTATGGTTGATCTGCACATGTAAAATAAATAATCGATATATTTAAATCAACTCATGTACTATAATTTCATGAAAGGAAAATAAATGCAACCTACTACATATGTTAAAAAGATTAAAATTTCCTTCCCTTGAAAAAATGAGATAATATATATATATATATATATATATATATATATATATATATATTTTCCAATGACACATGACAATTTCGTTTGTCATGTCCTTCATCACCACAACTACAACAAACTCTTCTAATGGAAATTGTCTTTTTCCTTGATGATTTCAATCTTCTGCCACATCCTTTAGCTCTAACTTGTGACGGATCATTAATTCTTTGGAAAAACACATACATATGTTTTCCTCCCATAGAGGATCTTTGCACAGTTTGACCAATGTTTATCTTCTTTATTTCATTGTGTATATAAGCTAATTATTTCGTCAACAACTTAGATCCTTCTACAATTCGAGACACATCATCTACTAGAATGGAAACAATATTTGACAGCTTGGAATGTCTCATGAGAGAGGCCTTTCACGAACATCATTAATTTCTCCAACATGATTACCTTGCAATCTCCCATTTTTCGTACTTTTTGTCCATCTTGGTAGAATATATTTGTATGAAAACTCGGAGGTTGTGTTCACATGAAAATAAGCCAAAATGTATCTCAACACAATACCTTTGAACTCAAATTTTCTACATTACATGACATTACGTTTATAATTTTATTGTAAGTAAACTTTTGTAACCCTGATGAGCTTGTTTAAGCCTTATATGCAGTGTGAATGTCTTGTAACTCATCTATATACAAAATAGACATGACTCTGGACATTTCCCCTTGGAAAAAGTAAAACAATTTTCTTGTATATATCTTTGCTATTTGTGATTCCATTTGCCAAGATGATTTCAACTTTGACTGCTTATTGATATCAACACGATTAACTTCCAATTCCTTATGTCATTGCTGTCCGAGGGCTCTATTATAACGTATGATAAAATCCATCAAAGAGTTTTTAAGAAAAATATTCCTTTCGGAAAAATATGACAACTCTATGCTCTTTAACTACTAGAAACTCTAGCACTGAAAACATACTTAATGTAAGCAGAACCCACCTCTTACACAACTTATACATATTATGTAGCCAATCATTATTTATCAATTTTGAACCATTCATGACCTCCATCCAACATTCTTCAAATTCTTCTACATACTCAGAGTTCATAATGACATTTTATAAATTATGATACTCATTTCGATGTGTTACAACATTGATATTTTTAGAAAAAATATTTAAAATATGGTACATGCAAAATGATGTAGAGTGGTTAGAAGCACTTGTGCAGTAGCTTTCGTCATTACAACATCTTGATCGATAACAATCACAAGAGGTGGACCGCCCGACATTACCTCGAGCCACTTATTAAATAACCAAATAAATGAGTCTCTTTTCTCATAACTTAGAAGGCCACATCCAAAAGCAATTGTTTGACCATGATGGTTGATCCCTGTTATTGGAGTAAAAATCATATTATACTTGTTTGTGCTATTTGTTTTATCAAACACTACAACATAACACATAATAATAATAATAATAATAATAATAATAATAATAATAATAATAATAATAATAATAATAATAATAATAATAATAATAATAATAATAATAATAATAATAATAATAATAATAATAATAATAATAATAAATTGTATGAATTTTTCCCAATAGCATATTCCCAAAAACATCTCACAAGTTTATTGTCCAAATTTAGCTCAAAGTTAAAAAAAAAAAAAAAAAAACAAAGAGAAAGATTTTTCTCTTTCTCTAGTGTGAACAATTCAATTAATATTTCTACATCAATTTCTTTGTGTTTCTCCTTTAAACATCTCTTATAAATACCAAATTCAATTTTCATCAATCATAATTATTGACACATTGGAAGATTAGCTTCAGCAAACTATTAACCCAATTCTTTCTTTGCAACCAACACATGATGATGTGACCGCAATAGACGTACTTTTCTTGGCCTTGTAAGTCCATGACTATGATTCTCAATAAATTAACTCACAACCAACTTTGATCATGTTTGTCACTTTACAAAAGATAATATTGCCTTGTAACCCACTCTAACTACTCCCCACTTTTTTCACCGCCTCCTCGATTTGATTCATTTGTTTGTCCTTTTTTTTATAGCAAACAAAAGACTTCCAAACAAATTTTCCTTTGTCTTTTTTCTTCTCACTAAATCCAACTTCTTTTGCATAAACATTATATAATTGAAAGACTTTTTCAGTTGTATGAAATTCCTAACCAAGTTTAGGTTTAAATTCTTCTTAAACATGTGGGCTGTAAAACTCACATGAAAAGTCTTCTCCATCTATGTCATTACATAAAAAAATATCTAAGTGATAATGAAAATACTTTAATGTATGAGCACAAAAATGTGAGTTTTGTTCCAATATTAAGCAAGTTTAGTTAAAAATAAATCAACTAATTGATAGTAGATAACAACAATTTAATGAAATAAAATTTTTGATTACATCAAACATAATCCACAATGCTAGATCAATCAAGATAAATAAAGAATATGGATGCTATTATGATGGCCCACTTGGTGTGACTTAATAATATATTTTTCTAATCCAACTCAAGCCCATGACAGTCCTAGACAACTCATATACCCATATATATGTGATGATATTCACTAGTCTCAATATACAAAAAACCAAAAAGATATTCTATTGTCTTCTTTATTCTCCCTTTTCTTACTTTGTGTTTGACTAGTTGGAATACACTTGTGTGTGTAAGAGAGTGATAGTGAGTTATCGAATTTTGAGTGTGATTAGGATTGGACCACATCGTACACTAATCAATAACAAGGGGAACCACAACCTGAGCCGGATGAAGGTCTCGACATCATACCCAACAGTGGTATCAGAGCCACGGTTGTATCAAGACAAGGATCTTCTGTTATTTCGAGTTACAGTTCACGTGAACAGTAACCAATTTCCCTTTTATTTATTTCATTTTTTTTGCTATTTTGTTTTCGTTTTTAGTTGTTGCTTCGCTGATAACAATAAAAAAGAGAAAAAATGGAGAACTAGGCAGTGCTGAGAAGAACAATAATCAAAATAAAATAAAATAAAATAAAAGAGGAAAATAAAAATAAGGGTGAAAAACTAGGGGTGGTATGGTACGGTATACTGAAAGTTTCACGTCGTACCGTATTTATTGCACCGAAATTTCAGTATATCAAAAATTCATATCATTATTATACCAAAACTTTTGGTATACCAAAATATCGGTACACACCACTCATACCATATCGTACCGAAATTTTGGTATATTGTTTTATACCGATATTTCGGCATACCGTTTCCTGTTGGAATTTTTGGTATCCTGTTTCATAACAATATTTTGGCACACCATTTCATATCAAAATTTTCAATATACCTTTTTTCATATCAAAATTTTGGTATACTAAAATTATCTAAACTTCTACTCGATATCGGTAAATACTGTTTCATACCAAAACTACCATCACAGTGAAAAAAATGTATGTTTCACAATGAATTTACTTATAGTTCAACCTAACATGTATTAGATCAACTAGGCTAACAATTCATTTCCCCAATTCCAAACAATCTAACACAACATATATTTAAAAATAATCTAACACTCCAATTGTTCAAAAATTGGACATCATACAATCCAATCTAAAAAATATAAAAAAATACAATTTATGTCGAATACAACAATACGAAATATTTTCAAATTTCAACATAGCAACATCTCAAAAAACCTGCAAAATTTATAAATTAACTTGTTAAAAACTTAAAATGGTGGAGTTAAAGTAAATAAACATAAACGTAATCTTACTTTTCAAACCATACCATAGACAAAGTGGAGGTTGGAGTTTGAGAACGACTTTGATTGAAATTTGCGGCTGTAAAAGAAGCATTGGAAAGTATTAACACACTTCATATTAAATTAACAATAATATATATATATATATATATATATATTTTTTTTAATTGTAAACTTATTAAAGAAAAACAAACTCTTACTCTTTTAATTTCTTCAATTTCCTTGTAAAATTCAAGGTCATCATCGGTTGGATCCTTATAAATATTTAACTCCTTCGCTTTAAGCCAATCATCAGAGCACACCAATGTTTCCACCATTTTAGGATTCAAACTACTTATAAAAGGATCCACAATCCTTTTGCCCAAACTAAAAGCGGACTCACTAGCAACGGTTGAACTTGGAATTGCAAAAATATCCTTGGCATTGATTGAAAGAATTGGATATCTAGTTTCACTTTCTTTCCACTACTCCAAAAGATTGAAAGATTGATTAGATCGTTTTTCAATCTCATCGGCTAGGTACTTATCCACTTCATTTGATATCTCTCGAAGTTGTTTTTCTTCATTTTGTGCTTTCACTTCATTGAAAAATTCACCCAAAAGACCACCACCACAACTATTAGTATCATCTCCTCCTTCACACTCTATTTGCATACTTCCTTTGTAATCCATCCACAAAGTCACCAAATCTTTTTTTAACCTTATCAACAAAATCTTGGATCATTGCAGAAGCACATTCCAATTCTTGATGCTAACTTTGATCATCTGAAGCTTATTTCTCGAGTCCAAAACATTGGCAATGAAAATCAAAGGGTTCATTTTACTCCAATTCCCCCAATACTTGTCAAATTTCAATTTCATTGCACTTGCAACTTTTTAAGAGTTGGATCCGAATCATCATTCTTTCTTTTCTCAATCTCAGTATGTAGTACAATCATTAATTGATAAATCAATTGGGAGGTAGGAGTTTTTGTTACACTTAGCTCTAAAGTGGCATCATAGAATTTTTTCAAAAAGTGTACAAAAGCTTTTGCTTTCTCCCAATCATCTTCAATTGGAGGCCTTACCCTTTCTATACCTTTTCATCATTTTCACGAAAATAATTCATAAAAGGATACCATTCTTCGGCCATTCTTTCAAACACCCTTCTATACTTCAATGCAATTTCAAGTCTTTTTAAAGTTGTATTCCACCTAGTTTTGACATCCCTATGTACTAGGCTAGCACGACAAATTACCTAAATTTATTCAACCTAAAAGGTGAAGAATGAATAAAGACAACAACATTCCTTATAGCTTTAATTGAAAAATTAAGCTCCTTCAAACCATCCTTAACAATTAAGTTAAGTATATGACAAACACACCTCAAATGCAAATACTTCTCTTCAAACAACAATGTATTTTCACGTTTCATATTTTGTTTCAAGTAATTAATCGCACTATCAATAGAAGAAGCATTATCTACAACAATCAAAAATATTTTTTCTATCCCCCATTCCTCAAACAAACTTCAACTATCTTTCCAATTTCTTCGCCGACATGACTAGTGATTTTTGTGAAATTAATTATTCTTTTATGCAACTTTTAATCACTATCTAAAAAGTGGGTTGTGATAACCATGTAATTTATGTTATGAATGGATGTCCAAGTATTAGTGGTAATACTCACCCTTTGGCCACCAATCACACTTTGATCTTAGTTTTCTCAACTAAAAACAAATCATAAACCATACTTGCAACTTTCTTTTGATAAAAAATTCTGAATCGAGGTTGTAATTCACGTAGAAGACTTACAAATCCCTTTCCTTCAACATCCCAAAAATAACATTTCATCGATAATCAAATACTCTGTAACCTTCAATTCACACCGTTTTTTATTAAAAGTATGAGGAACCAAGACACTTCATTGCCCTATGGTCTCATTCGTCGACACGATTTTACCTTTCTCACTTTTACTCGCTTCATAAAGTGGAGTCATCTTGCACTTCCTCTCCAAGTGGTTTTTTAACACACTAGTACTTTCGGAAGCCGCTGGTATCTTTTATTTACAATAGATGCATATCCCTATTTGGTGTACGCTCCCATCATCCCACTTCTCTGTCTCGTTTTCACAATGTGGCCAATATGGACTTCTTACCCTATGAGCTACAAGAGGTTTTCATTTGGATTCTTTTCTTGTTTGTTTCCGACTCCTAAACTCATTGTGTGTTTCAAATTCTATAGTGTTTGGTGTTTCAGATGGACTTGGCAGCAAATAAGAAGATTCAAATTCCATCCTGCAAAAGAACTTTCATTAAGTAAAATAATCTGGAAAGTTCATCAACATTCTTCATCATAAACATAAAGTCCACAAAATAGTATATAACTAATATTTTAGATTCACACATAAATTAAAATTTTTTAGGAAAATATTATCACACATACAACCAGTCCGAGACAAACATATTCTTTGCAATTATTGTAAAGCTAGAGTTCTATTTAAGGTTTTTTGCTCTGACATATCTGAGATTTCAAAATTGACAGGGTACAAGTAGACATGGGCATGGTTCCAATTTGGAACCGAAACCGCCGGTCAGCGGTTTGGTTCAATCATTGACCCGGTTTCGATTCCAAATCGGAACTAAAGCCGTCGAAGTAACGGTTCGGTTCTAATTCTCAATTTTTTGGAACCGGAACCGCTGGTTCTGATTCCGATTCGGTTCCAAATTGAATTTGAAAATTATAACCGTTGGAGATCAACGGCTGAGACGGAATAACCGTTGGGAACCGCCGATTCCAATGGCTCTTCTGAAAGTTGTTAATAATAAAAAAAAGAATCGTGGAACCGGAACCAGAATTGGGAGAACCGCCGATTTCAGAACCGGAATCAAAATCATATATATAGCGGTTTGATTTCGGTTCCGTCCTCCACGGTTCCAAAAACCGCCGGTTCCGAAATCAGAAAACGAAAATCAAAAAACCGTGCCCTTGTCTAGGTGCAAGCACTATTTCTTTGGTCACTAAAAGTAGATATGATTAATTTATCAAACTTGCTAAATAATTATATAATAGTGAGGAACCTCACTGGCTGTATGTCTGAAACTAAACATAGCCATTTTGTTAGCCAATAATAATGGCTCTACTACAAATATTATGAATTAGGTAAATGATTAATTAGTGTAGTTTTCCTTCCATGATTTAGATTCGGAATTCAACATGAATCTTGCCAAACCATGCTACAAATATCATGAATTAGGTAAATGATTAATTAACGTAGTTTTCCTTCCATGATTTGGATTCAGAATTCAACATGAATCTTTCCAAATCATGGATTCATTCTTAGGTAATAAATAGTGTAGATAGAAAAGTCTAACAACATTTTTGAAGAAGCCCGACAAACAGATTTTGAAGAAGCTCGACAATATTTTTTACCCTATTATTTGGGGGGTAATTAGATATAAATTTTACAAAGCAAAAATATCTTAAGCAATAATTGTACTAATTGAAAATTAAGAATTTGCTCAAAATCCTAATAAAATAAGAAATTGATGTTACCTTGTTGGGAGAGCCGAGGGCTATGACCTAAGCCGCTATCGCTGAGGTAAGGATGCAAGGTGCGGGCTGCGGGCTTCAGGCTCCGTGTGCGGGGTGGGAGGGGGCTGCGAGCTACAAATCAACAAATTCAAGGTGGGAGGGGGTTGGGGGTTGGGGGTTGGGGGTCGGAGGGGGCGGGGCTGGGGCTGGAGGGAGCTGAGCCACTCAGGTGGTCACTTGGGGTGGGGTAGGGGCAAGGGAAGGAAACTCACTAGACTACTGGAGCTGCAGAGTGCCGAATGGGATAGCAGACAATTACAAATCAGGGTTTGGGTCTTTGATTCTATAGGGTGTATATAAAATTTAAAATTAATAAAATTATAATATTTAGGGAGTACTATTTTGGTATTTTGATACATACCGAAATACTGGTATACCGAACAATATTTCGATATATCAAAATTTTTATATTTCCATACCGTTACCATACCGAAAATTTTAATTTTTTCAATACGGTAGGTGCGGTACACCGGTATTTCAATATTTTTCCCGTTGTTATGAAAAAACCTTAATTTTTGAATCACGCTCTCTTGTGCGTGAAAGTTACCCAGCAGCGCCAACCATCACCAAACAAGTGTTAACATCAGCACCGACCATCCCACGCACAGCGTACCACCAGAGGGCCGAACCCTAGCGCGAGACCCTCGTGCACCTAGGCCCATCACTTCGGCCCCCTCCCCCGCACCGTTGCGTCCCTGCACCTGTGTAGCCCGCATGCCTCGCCTGCGCTCGTTAGGCGTGACCTCGCACCGCCTCAGTACATGGCACACCGCCCGAAACCTTTCCACCAGCGCATCTCTTGAATGCCGGTGACCCAACGCAAGCGCAAAACTAGCGCGTCTGACCCAGATTAGTGCGTGGGCCAGATTCCATACCCAATCCAAGAAGGTAGCCTCTCAAGTTTAAAGAGTCGCTTGTGTGCGTGTGATTGTTTTTTCTAGTGATGTTTTTCAAAAGATTGTCGTGGACCTAAGAAGAAACAGGATAATAACAATGCTAATATTGATTTGGATGATTATGGTGAAGTTCTTATGGTGACTCATATATGTGAGAAAATATCTATGAATTCTTTGCATTCTAACAAAAATGAATTGCTGATAAATTCTGAATACACATTTCGTACATCTCCATTTAAATTGTCTTGAATGTCTTTCTGTAACTGTTATGTTAGATTTCATGTTTACCCATTACTCATAAGATTATGTGTGAATTTGTTGTGGTTATTGTTGATTTTTGTGAAAACAACAAGGGGTGGAATATGAAATTGTATGTGTGAATTCGAATTTTGTGTGAATGCATGTGTTTATTTGGATATTTTTATCTTGGTGATAATTGGATATATCTGTGCTTGCATATATGTGTTGATTGCCATCATGTGATTTGGTTCTTGGTAAGCTAATTCGAGGTTAGTAATCATAAACCTTTTGTGCCGTTTGATATATGTGTTTCTAAGAAACATGCTCTCTTTTTTTTTTTTTTTTTTTTTTTGTGGTATCTGGATAGGTAAAAGGCTATAGACTTTGCTCTAGGGTGAACTCCACTATAAGGTGGTAATGAGTCGGTTCGTCATTTTTTCTAAATGAGTATGATTTGTTTGCTTGCCTGGTTATGTGTTTTTTACTTGTTATCTGATACGACTTAATGGAGCAACTCAATGTCCTTGATGGACTGTGTTGGGACAATTGTGCCTCGTATGTGGACTTTGTGTCTCGTATGTAGACTATGTGGCTTGTCTCGACTTTGTGTCATAAGTTGACTTTGTGTCTTATTTTGACTTTGTATCGTATGCGGACTTCGTGTCCAAACCTGGACTTTGTGTCCTTGTATTTCCCTCGGTGAGAGACTGCGTGTCTCGAATTTTATGACATTATATTTTTCTTGGTGATAGACTGTGTCTCGAATTTTGTGTCCAAACTTGGACTTTATATCCAGTGGTTGCTTCATGTATTGACTTTGTGTCATACAAAAGGAAGCCTGTCGATGATGAATTATGTACTTTTGCCTCGTGATCAGTGATATAATGTGTGTCAAGGTAGAAATTGTTATTCTGATGACCCACTTGGTGTGACCCAATAATATATTTCCTTAACCCAACTCAAGTCCTGACAACCTAACTTAACTCATATACATATATATATATGATATCACTAGCCTCAATATACAAAAAAGTATTTTATTGTATTCTCTATTATCCCTTTTCTTACTTTGTATTTGAACGGTTGGGATATACTTGTGTGTGTAAGAGAGTGATAGGAGTTACCCAGTTTTTTAGTGTGGCTATGATTGGATCACATCGTATCATTAATCAATAACGAGGAGAACCACAACTTGAGTCGGACGAGTCTCGACACCAATACCCAACCATGAATCCATGCAGTCAATACAATTTTTTTATTAAACAAATTACCAGCTTCGGCTTCTTTATTATATTCATATAGAGTTTAAATAACTTGAAACCTATTTTTCATGAAAACTTTACATGTATAATCAGAAAAACAAAATCTGGCGATACATGCAAATAGGAGCAACAAATTATTATTAATATAATCAAAAGGAAAAAAATCAGAGATAGTAGACGGGAAGGCCGACAAAAAGATGTGTAGTTTTTTTTTTTTGGGGTGTTAGATAGCAAGGATTGGGCTGGTTGGGGAGGCTTTGAGAGATGCGTTTGAGATATAAGAATGTTTATTAGATTGTTAGTATTTGAGAGATGCGTTTGAGATATAAGAATGTTTATTAGATTGTTAGTATACAAATATGGTGTGTGTATATATATTTTCCAAATTTGACTTTCTATTTCTTAACTTAAGATAGAAGAAAGAATTTAACATTTTCTCAAATATAATTTCTTGGTTATTTAATTTAATTTTAATATTTTAAATTTTAAAAAAATTAAAATTGATGTCTAATCATGTGACATCCTATGGATGTTGGTTCTGGCGTTATACATTACTTAAAATTATTGAAAAATTATTGCATGCTAAAAATTTGAAAAAAAGGCCTTTAACATTGTAAAAGTTAAAACGTAATGACTAAAATGCAAATTTAACAGAATTTTTTGGATTTAGTTTACATTTCAATAAATTACAATTGTAAGTTTTAAACTGTTTAATAATTTATATGATCTTAATTATTATTTTCTTTTTTATTTAGATAATTTTATAACTTTTACTCACCGATAAGTAAATACTTCAACAATGTTCGACATCATTGTTCGAACGTATTAAAGTATATTCAACCTCTTGTGGTTGAGCATCAACACAATATTCAAACATACATGATCCAATAAAACAATGAAAAAAAATAAAAAATTAGAAGGGTATTTTTGTCAAAAACATAAATAAATTGGAGGGTGTGTTTTGAGCAATTTAATTACATTCTACAGTTATTTTTTTCTGTTCTTCGCAGTCTCATTCGTCGTCCTCTTCTTCTTACCCGCGTTCCTCCGCCGTGCCACGTCTAACATCGTCGTCGAATGGAACTTTGCAGAGAAATCCGCGGTACAGTTCCCATTTAGCCGTTCCGGGTAACTATTATGCCGCCACCTTCTATTTTTCCATTCCATGTAACCTTCTTCGTCTAAATTAGGTATAATATGCTATGATTTCCTCAAATGTTGTATATTTATTGAATATATGATGTAATATGCTCTCTATGAGTTCTTCCTTCTATTCTGTATAGTAAGTTATGACTTTTTGAAATTTTGTATATTTGTTGAAATTCTGGAATTTCGCTTGTTCTTTGAGATTGCTATGCTTAGGGTCTTTGTAATTAGTCATCGTAACTTATGGATGTTTGCAAAATATGTTCTTGTTTCTCTCTTTTATTTTTCTTTTTAATAAGTGGTGGCACCAACTAAAATTCGCTGAAAATTTTCTGTAGTGTAAGTTTGAATAGTATAGAGTTGATTTGATTGTCTAGCGTTAATTTAATTATTTATATTTCCGACAAATATCTTGGAAAATAGAATAAGTTTTTATGTAATCTATTCTTTACAGGCATAGTTAAGAAGGTTTTCATTCTAAACTGATCAAGGGTGTTCATGGACTGGTTGAGCTTCCCTATAATGGCAGTGGAATAGCAGGAGTAATTTAACGAAGTGTAATTAGGGGAATGAATAAAGCAAGGCTGTGAAAATGGAAAGCAGAGGTGACCCTGAGAATCAGAAACAGCAGGAGATTCAGAAGGAAAAGAAGACATCATTTGTTGTAAGCATACCTTCGTATGAAGAGGTGGTTGAGAGCTCTCAACCTAAGCCCAAATCTCTCTTCGATCCTTCCCCATCCTTTTCACAGGCCTTCAATTTCATCAAGAAGTCCGAATTCTATACAACCCCACCACCTGAATCATCATCTCTGCCGTCCAAAAGTTCCCCTTCACCTTCTCAGGGAACCCATCCAAGGTCCTCTCTCTCTCTCTCTCTCTCTCTCTCTACACGCACACACACACACACACACACACATATATATATATATATATATGCATGCAATTAAATATAAATATCTATATCTGGGCTCCTCACTACGGAATGATACATTTAAGATTATGGTTATATCAAGGGTTATTATTATGGTGTTGTAGGCAAAATGTTCGGTCTGAAGTTCCATCCACTTCAATTTCATCAGCTGGTGCGAATCGGAATGCCATCCTTGTTAGCCATAGACAGGTGGATTGTTGAATATTGGTACCATTATGTTTGTTCCAGAGCTTATGTTCCAATACATAAGTGAACTAATATGTGCCAAGTAAAATTTGATATGATATTTGTAACTTGGGCATAAAAAAATAAGGTGCTAGGTTATCTAGATAACTAAACATAGCTGGGGCAATCAGCAATGTTGGACATTTACTTGGTCTATATATTAACCCACAGTTGTATATGCCTGGGTTAGTGAAGTAAAATATACATTTTCGCTAAGATGATCTTTAACCAATTGATAAATGAAGCTTAGCTACATGTAATGGACAAGCTCATTGTTGAATACATGAATCTATAATCTGCATTTAAAATCTGTATTCCTGGCCATAAAACTTGGTGACTGCCTAATTATTTGTGTTTTATAGTTTGGGCTGTCTTATGCTGGTATTGTATTTCAAATCCTGAGATTGTAATTCTTGAACCTTCACAGGGAGTTTACGACTGACCTGGTCTTGTATTTTCCTTAACATGAAGTGATCCAGGTTCTATAAAGTTGATGATATGATTTTAAAGTATTCTTCTTTGTCTTGTAATGCAGAAGGGGAACCCTTTACTAAAGCATATAAGGAATGTCCGATGGGTTTTTGCTGATATTGTTTGTGACTACTTATTGGGCCAAAATGCTTGTGCTCTTTATTTGAGGTTTGAAGCTTAACTTATCTAATTTCTTTGATGTGATGCTCACCAGTTATAGGATGTTTATATATTGGGTAACAAACTTGATTGTTATCACACGACAGTATTCATGTTCTGGTGATTAACTAATAACCCCTATCGTAATCATAGACATATCTCTTTTTGCTCTTCATCTGTTTTTGCTGTGGAGTTTGATGTTAGATTATATTCAGGCCATTTTGTTAAACGGTATTCTCAACGTGTGACATAAAAACTGGAGAACAGGACCTTTCATAACTGCCTCTGCGCAATGATTAGGGCCATACTTCCAATTGGGCTGGTTTCTCCTACCTTGGGTTATACTTGTGTTGAAAATGCTTGGTTAGTTTTTTCTTTAAATTCTTATTGGCATCAAAAGACCAAAAGGACAGCTTGTATGGAAGTGTAATTGTCTTCTTAACAGCAAATCAAGTTGTATTGTGCTTTTCTCTGTAATAATTAATTATTGTCTTGAGTTAGAATTGAGCAAATGAAACACACTTCATTATATCTCTTTTTTCAGTATATTTGATGGGTTCTATGTCAATACTAAGTATACTTGAGGGTTTCTCTTTTCCTACACAACTGTATAAGAGAAGCAAATCTAGCTTTTTTGTACCGTAACTTAATGGAAATAACATGGTTGAAATTCCAATAGAAGTACCTTAAAAATTTTAGTGGAAAATCTCAACTTCAGGGTTGAGATGAAATCAGGAAATATTGTTGAACTTTTCTTATATGTGTCTTCACTTGATATATATATAGTAATAAATGCTTATTATTGTTTCCAATCCCCCCCCCCCCCAAACACACACACAACCTCAACACTCCCAGATACCACAAAATTAAATGAAATATTTGCGACACTGTAATACATACTTTCTTCCAATTGAAAGTGTATTATAATTGTGTGGCCATGCCTCAAGCCTTAGGGTTATGCCAGGTTAAGCGCATGTCTTTTGTCATACTTTACGTTTTGCAATAATTTGCATTTGACCCTTCACAGTCACCTATTCATTGATCAGACAATTTATGTAATTGATTTCCCTTACGAAGCATTTCTGTTGCTTTATTAGCTAGCTTAAACCACTAACATATCCTGTTGTCTGGTGAAATAAGAAAATGCCTTGTTGTGCTTGTTTAGGAAAAGCCTATGTGCTGCCTTTGCTTTTCATTGTTTATTTAGTTAGTTAACCGATCCTCTTCCCTGACCCATTTTGTTGTCCTTTTCAGTCTTCGCTATCATCTCTTGCATCCAGATTACTTGTATTTTCGGATAAGGGAACTGCAGAAGAACTTCAAGCTCCGTGTTGTATTATGCCATGTTGACGTGGTAAGCCTTTGAGATTATCAGCTTTGTACAAGTTATGACTTGATATTTGTTTGGATTCTCTGACTTTCTCCCTGTTGTTACCAGGAAGATGTTGTTAAGCCCTTAATTGAAGTCACAAAAACAGCTCTGCTCCATGAGTGCACTCTTTTATGTGCTTGGAGGTATTCTTCTATATGACTACTGATAATGCACGCCATACATTCTGTGTACTATAATATACTGCTTGTTCTCTGGTTTTTCTTGTTGAGGGAAGCAAAGATACGTTAGAATTTTGGCATGCATAGTTTTCTCCACATGTTCTGCAAAGATACGTTAGAATAAGTACATGGGAGAATGTCTCTGGGACAAAGTGATTTTAATTTTTTTTAATTATCTTTTTAGATCTGTAAATCTAAATTTCATAGATAAAAAATTGTTGCTAGGGTAACGCTACATCACAATGAATGAGCAGTTGTTCAAATTGTAATTTGGAATTAGCAGAAAATGTGTAACTGTTAAAAATTTATTTTTAGTTTCGTATGTTTTCTGGAAATTGGAGTACAAGCTGTTCTGGTAAATTCTTTCATGGAATTTCTCTTCACTCTTTCCTGTTTACTACTAATATTGAAAGTCTACACTGATAAATTTCATTTTTTCTTCTCTATCATCCAATTGATATCCATTGTTCTTTTTGTACCTTACTGATTTGTGACTTCTTTATTAGCTTGGAAGAATGTGGTCGGTACTTGGAGACCATTAAAGTTTATGAAAATAAACCTGCCGATCTTATTCAGGGCCAAATGGATATGGACTACATGTCACGGGTATGACTCTTTTTAATGATCAGCTTTCTTAATTGAGAATTTCGCCTGCTAATTAGTGGCCTACATCAAATAACTGTACATTTGAGACTGTTGATTTATTGATCCAACCAGATTGAATTTATTACTTCTGCAGTTAAATCATGCACTCACATCATTGCGGCATGTTAACAAGACAGATGTTGTTACTCTAGGGTCTACATTTGGTGTAAGCATATGATTTATATTTTACAGTTATAATTGTCACCAGTATTTTTGTTATTCTGTAATAAATTTTAAAAAATTCCAATTTCAGTCTCTTTCTAATATCATGGATGCATCAATGGAAGATTTTGCTCGTTGCCCCGGCATAGGAGAAAGAAAGGTAGCCTTTAACGCTTTATTTTTGTGAAAATGTTTGTATCAGTCAGTTAAATATATGAAGGGAGTTTCTGTCCAATGATATCTCACTGAGCTTGCAGGATTTACTGTATCGTCTATTTTTCAAATAGTTTAAACTATAGTGCTGAACCTTTTATGTGAAGATCTGGCCGATTCTGCAAATTCTTGTTAGCTTATGTGTGATTGGCTGTTCGAATCTTAAATATATCTCAAACTGAAGATACTGGAAAAATCTGTGACTTGAATATCACCCCATGAGCTTTTTACTCTTACAATTAAGGGTTGTAACTGAGCCTAGTTGAGTTGATAAGACCAGGTTTGATCTCGACTTAATCTTGATCGGTCTTATCTTTCTGAGCTTGAGCTCGATTCAGTTGCAAACCCTTTCTTACAATACCATTCTGTTGCAGTTCTTACAGCTACTATTATCAATCATCATTTACTCAACAATTCTTCCGGATGTCAGGTAAAACGCTTACACGACACCTTCCATGAACCATTCAAGCGTGCAGTTCCCAACCATGCACCGCCGATCATTCCCGACAGTCCTGGAGTTGCATCTCAAAGCGAAAAACATGAAGATGTTGAGGAAATTCAGGATTCAAACAAACGGCAAAAGAAAGAAGATGAATTAAGCGTAAAATCCGCTCTTAAGGCTGCATTCGCAAAGTATCCAGGTAAAATTGGTCGAAAGAGAAATAAAAATGAAAAGGAAGAGAACAGCGCTGACGCTCAACAAGTGAATAACAATGAAGACACTGCAAGTTAGTTTTTGTGTTTTTTACTTCTTCTCCTTCGTAGTGATGAATGAAAGCTACTGTATTAGGATTAATTGTCTTTTATTCCATAAAATTTAAAATGTGTCAAATAGCATAAATGAAGTTCCTCGACCAGTTCAAATTTGTGCCATGTCATCATCCAATTTCAAGTCATTATTAATATATAAATATTTTATTATTAATAGTTATCATTTTATTTATGTTCAAAATATGATGATTAAGTTTGGTATGTAAATTTATTTTTGGCAAGTTTGACCATTTGTATTTAATATATATAAAATTATATTGTAAGTTTGTCATATAATTTATTAAGACTTAATAAATAATTAAAATTGATAGACATAATAAAAAAATATAATTAATATATATATGTTATTAGCTATGTTAATAAAAGTTAGTTAAGGATATTAATGGTTTTTATTCATACATATTTGTTGATTCAAATAATTGTTTTTATGTTTTATTTTCATATTAAAAACATTTTTCAGGCACTATAAAAAATGTCGCATATGTTATCTTTTACTTAGAAAGTTTGACAATTAGTATTTATTATGTATTACATCGGAAATTTAACATATAATTTATTAAGGCTTAATAAATAATTAAAATAAAATTATGTTAACAACAAAAAAATTATGTATACATTTATTAAAATAAATATATAATTTGTATATGCATTGATTATGGATATTATATATTATTAATTTATTATACGTTGAACGATGTTTAAGGTATTTACAGATATGAATTCATTTATTGCTATTTTAAATTATAAATGGGAATATATATTCATTGTCTATACATAATATAATTATTATTAATAATTAAATTAGTGTTACTAATCATGTTCAACCTTTCCATAAATAGATGGATGGAATAGATATGGCCCCTTTAAAAAAAAAATTCTGGTCTGAATTTTATTATTTATATTCTAATATGACAATATTAATATTCTATAAAACTAATCATTGTACGGCACTTTTCATAATATAATATTATTTCAATACTAACACCCTTACCTATTCTACTTTATATAATCCTGAAAATATACATTTTTTGAAGATTTTAATGATTAAAAATATTATTAAAAAAAAAATGCGATATTCACTTTGGACTTTTTAATAGTCCAATATCGAACCTGTCGCGTAAATATTAAATAGTCCAAAAAATATCGAACATCTTGCCTAATTTCATACAAAATGAAATTAGTTCTTTACTGGAAGAGTCTTGGCAGAATTGTATGTCTCAACATAGTGGGCCAGATCTGTAGTTAGGCAAAGGAGTCCATCAACTCAGGCCCATAAAAGTTAATAAGTTTAAGGGCCCAAAATTTGCTTATGTTATCCATGTGAAGAAATATAGAACTTTAACATAAAATGTTGTACGTTGGTGGACTATGTTAGCATATTTATATTTTCTACTAAAAGGCATGGTTTCGCGGGTCTGCTCGTTTAGCTTAAAAATTTATAAAATTAAGATTTGATTTTATTAGTTTAGCTTAAAAATTTATAAAATTAAGATTTGATTTTATTAGTTTGTTTAAAACTAATTCAAACCTAATTAGTCCGAAGTTATATTATTTTAGAAATTTTTATACATATTAAGAAATAAATTAAGTGTCAATTCTACCCTTAATTAATGAAGAAGTAATATTAATAATTAGTGGTAAAAGAACACATTATATGTACATTTACAAGAAAAGTTAAGAATAAATTAAAAAAATAAGATTAATTCCCACCTTAAAAGTTATAAAACATTACTTAATATGCAAAAAATTAAAACTACTAAAACAACACTTATTGTGGATATGAGGGAGTAATTAACATGTGGCGGTCCCTTAGTTTACTTTCTATTTTTCACTAAACTTTAAAATTTTAAATAAGTTTTTCATTTGTAAATCCATCTTTATATATGATTTATCAAATTAATTTTATTTTCGTGATCTTCTTTAATTTGACACCAAAACTGTACATATTAAAATAAATAATTATATTTAAAATAATGAAATAAAATCTTTATAAATGAAATATAATTTTTTTTATGCATTTGAATTATTAATTTTCAAATTTTGATATATGTGATGAATTTGAATAAATAGTATATCAAATTTTTATATTAATTTATGATTATAAAAATATAAAAATAAAAATATTATACTATTAATTTATTGTTTAACTCAAATAATTTTTAGTAAATTAAAATATTTATATTGAGTTCAAGGACAATTTAAAATTCACTTCAAGATTTTGCACAACTTATTATTTAATAAAATTAATTTTAAAAAATAAAAATACAATTTAATATACAAAATTATATCTCAAATATGAATGATATTTATAAAAATATAATTGATATAAATAATAGGTTATTAACATTATTGTAATAATAATAACATAATTTTATTATAAATTATTAATATAATAAAATATATTATATCACAATCGCAAGGGTGGACATCTAGTAGAAACAATAACATACATCATTTTAAATTAATTTTTATATAGATAAAATTTATGTTTAATTACTAGAAGATTCTAAATATTATCTTTTAAATTTAGGACTTAAATAAAACATGATTTTTAAATTTTATAACGTGAATGCACTTAAAGTTAGAATTAAGAGCATGAAATAGTATATATTACTGCAATGTTTGAATCCTTAAATTTTGTACAGTGTTATAAAGGTTATAAAATATATAATTTTTTATGTCATCTAAATTTATATTTTAAACAAAATATGATATGCATTTAATTAAAATTTTAAATTTAAATTTGTAATTTGACTATTTTGACTCATTGTCCAATAGTGGTCCTATTAGTCCAAAAATCAGTAGGGTTAAGTTCACCATATTACAAGCCCGTTTAAAATGATCCGATTAAATTGAACCATAATTAATCAGAAACTTATTATGGCTAGCCAGAAACCGATATGGCTGGACCATTTAATAACTCTGTTTCAAACCCTAATAGAAGTTATTTCTTTTATATATAAGTTTATTTTCCCTATACATGCACATATATTAGTTCTTTATTAATTAACAATTTTAGTATATAACCCTTCTGTATATAATAGAAGGATACAGAAAAGTTGGTTTTTGCTACATCCCACTTCAATAATAATTCTCAATATCTTTTTGCAATGTGGTGCATTGAAAATTTGTAGTGTTAATTTTTTTAATATTTATTCTTTTTATTTTCACACGTCCTCCCTAGGCGTTTTCAAATTTTATTTTTTTTCATTTTAACTTCCACATCTATCATGAGGCTTTTTTTCTTCTCATGACATATGTCTATATAATTAATTAACATGTGTCAGTCTCTTTTTGTTTTCTCTCTCCTATTTTAATATTTCCTAAAATCTAAAAATTCAAATAACTTTTTCATTTTAAATCCATTTTTAATATATGATATATCAACATTTATGTGATGTTTAATTTGGCACCATATTGTATATATTGAAATACATAATTATATTTAAAATTATGAAATATGATTTTGATGGATGAAATATAAAATTTTATACATTGAATTATTAATTTTAAAATCTATATTTAATATAAAAGAAGGTTTATGAGACTTTTTCTCTTCTCATTACATATGTCCATACAATTAATTGACATGTGTCAATCTCTCTTTTTTTCTCTATATCCTATTTTATTTTTTTACTAAAATTTAAAAATTCTAATAACTTTTTCATTTTAAGTCCGTTTTCAATATAGTATATATCAAAGGGTATTTCTAAAGCCACCACTAAATTTACTTTGCACACCACATTAATTTTACTCACAAAATTAAATATACTATAAATGACATAAATATCCTTATTTAAAAATTAAAAACATGCACAAATTTTAATTCTTAATAAATAAATATTTATTTCATCCACACACAAAATTAATAAATATTTATTTATTAAAAATTAAATTTTGTGTATGTTTTTAATCTTTAAATAAGAATATTTATGTCATTTACATTATATTTAATTTTGTAAGTAAAATTAATGTGGTGTGCAAAGTAAATTTAGTGGTGCCTTTAGAAACACCTTATATCAAATTAATCTTTTTTGTGATCTTTAATTTGACACAAATATTGTACATCTTGAAATAAATAATTATATCTAAAATTATAGGATATAATTTTTATGGATGAAATATAAATGCATTGAATTATTAATTTTAAAGTTTTGATATATGTGATGAATTTGAATAAATAATATATCAAACTTTTAAATGGATTTAAGCTAAAAATATAAATAATTTTTTTATAAAAAAAAAAATTAGACTATTAATTTATTGTTTACCTTCAATAGTTTTTAGTAAATTACAACATTTATATTTAGTTGAGTGACAATTCAAAATTCACTTCAAAATAATGTCTCAATTTATTATTTAATAAACCTAATTTAAAAATTAAAATGCAATTTAATATATAAAACGATATCTCAAAAATTGAATAATATTTATATAAATATAATTGATATAAATAATTGATTATGTACATTTTTAACATAACAAAAGAACATAATTTTATAATAAATTATTAATATAATAAATATATTATATCACATGCATCACACGTGGGACATCTAGCTTAATATAAAAGATATATACTTTTTTTTTATATGTTTCCACAAATAATTGATATGTTTCCTCTATATACTTTTTTTCTCTCTTTTCTATTTGTATTTTTTTACCAAAATTAAAAAATCCAAATATATTTTTCGTTATAAATTCATTTTTAACATATAATATATCAAATTAATCTGCGTTTTATGATCTTTAATTTAACATCAATATTGTATATATTGAAATAAATAATTATATTTCAAGTATGAAATATAATTTTTTATGAATTGAATATTATTTCTTAAATTTTAATATATAATGAATTTGAATAAATAGTATATCAAAATTTTGAAATGGATTTAAGCTAAAAATAGTTTGTTTTTTATAAAAATAAAAATATTATAATATTAAATTTATATAATATTATAAATTTATTATTTAACCTCATTAGTTTTTAGTAAACTAAAATTTGAGGAACAATTCAAAATTCACTTCAAAATATCGTACAATTTATTATTTAATAAAACTAATTTTTAAAGAAATAAAATACAATATAATAATAACAAACTATATTCTAAATAGAATAATATATATATATATATATAAAATTGGTATAAATAATATGTTGTACATTTTTTATAATAATAATAATAAATGTAATTTACTATAAATTCTTAATATAATAAAATATATTATATCATGTGTATTGCACGGGTGGAGATCTAGTTATTTAAAAAGAAGAAGAAGAAAGAAGCAAGTATTTGTTCAATTTTTACATTATTTTTGGGTTTATATATAAAAAAGAAATAGAACATACTTCACTACAATCCTTCTCTATATAAAAGAAGGGAGTGTGAAAATTAGTTTTTTCCACGTGCCATTTCAGTAATCATTTCTCAATATGAGAGAGTGGGTCTCCTGTCAAAAAGTTGTACGTGTGACACAAATTAAGGTATTACTTATGTAAGTATAAAATATTACTTGTTTAACTATAAAGTATCACTATTTTTTAAGGTAACTAAACATTAGTAATACTCTTAAAAAAATAGTGATACTTTATAGTTAAACAAGTAATATTTTATAGTTAAACAAATAATACTTTACATTGTGTCACACGCGCAACCATTTCAGATGAGTTTCTGCGTTTCTGCAATATGGTGCATTTGAGTTTTTAACATTATTTTTTATATTTTAAAAATATTTTTTTCATTTTAATTGTTGCATCTATCAGGAGACTTTTTTTCTTCAGTTCTTTTTTTTTTCTCTTTCTCTTATTTTAATTTTTATTGAAATTTAAAAATTAAAATAACTTTTTTGTTTGAAGTCCGTTTTTAATATATCATATATCACATTATTCTTTTTTTTTTATGATCTTTAATTTGATACTAATAGTGTATAAATGAAATAAATAATTATACTTAAAAGGAGTCTAAAAAATTATTGTATATACATATGTCAGTTTCTCTTTTCTTCTCTATTTCCTATTTTAATTGTTTACTAAAATTTGAAAATTAAAATACCTTTTTCGTTTTAAGTCCGTTTTTAATATATACTCAATATTTTTTTTGCAATATGATGCATTTGAGTTTTTAACATTATTATTATTATTATTTTAAATTTTTTTTTTATTTTAACTGCCATATCTATCGGGAGACTTTTTCTCTTCTTTTTGACATGTATCAGTTTCTTTTTTTTTTTTTCGTCTCACTCTTGTTTTAATTTTTTACTAAAATTTAAATATGAAAATAATTTTTTTTTATTTTAAGTCCGTTTTTAATGTATCATATATCATATTATTTTTATTTTATGATCTTTAATTTGATACCAATATTGTATATATGAAAATAAATAATTATACTTAAAATTATGGAATATAATTTTATGGATTAAATATAAAATTTTATACATTAATTATTAATTTTAAAATCTATGTTAATATAAAAGAAGGATGATAAGACTTTTCTCTCCTCATTACATCTGTTTATACAATTAATTGATATGTATGAGTCTCTCTTTTTTTTCCCTCTCCTATTTTAATTTTTTACTAAAATTAAAAAATTCAAATAACTATTTTGTATTAAATCGGTTTTTAATATATATATATATATAATTAATCTTCTTTTTGTGATCTTTAATTTGACACCAATATTGTATATATTAAAATAAAAATATCCTTCTCAATACAAAAGAAGAGGGTCTCAAAAGTAGTTTTTGCCACATGTCACTTCAGTAATATTTTTCTGGAAGAGATTTTTCTTTATTCTTCTTGTTTCAAAATATATTTTTTTTCATTTTAACGACCACTTTCTCTCTCTTCTATTTTAATGTTTTACTAAATTTAAAAATTCAAATAATTTTTCGTTTTAAGTCTGTTTTTAATATATGATATATCAAATTATTCTTCTTTTTGTAATCTTTAATTTGATACCAATATTGTATATATTAAAATAAATAATTATATTTAAATTGATGGAATATAATTTTTACAGATGAAATATAAAATTTTATACATTAAATTAATAATTTTAAAGAAAAATCCCTGATTTTTAGGAATTGTACAATGTCAAACTCACAAATTTTGTGAGATATTTTAATACCAATAATATATAAAAAATTAAAGAAATATTTTAAAAAGAAACTGACGCACACATACTAAAGAAACTGCTCCTTAAAAGTCCGGCTACTTTCCAACAATTGTGCTTCTCTTTTTTTCTCCTTTTTTTTTTTTTTTTTTTAATTAATTGAAATATATTGATCTTGGTACTCTCTTTTGTTTTATTATGAAACATTTTTTTTTGTTTTAAACGAAATTCATTAGCTTTAGTGTTCCATCAAATATTGCGTTTTAATTTATAACTAAAAATTTTCTATCGCGACACATAATTTATAATATAATAATTTATAACAAAATAAAAATCAAATTACAATACTTTTTTAATAAGATTTATAAATTATTTAATAAATTTGTATGTCATATAAAGTATTTAATTTATTTTTATATGTAGCTCAAGTTTAATACAAATAATCCAACCCATAATGAAAGTATAAATCTAACTAAAATAATCAACACAAATAATAGGTCATTAAATATATAAATTAGTCCTGTTTTATCATTTAATCAACGTGGGACAAATCAAAGTCTAGAAGCTATAGTAGGCTTATTATTGTTTGTGACTGAAGTCGAAACTGATTAGGAGAGAGAGAGAGAAGTGGTGAGATATATGAATGTGATGTGGATGTGAAAAGGCTGAATTGTATGAGAAAGGGTACAGCTGAGCTGAGCTGAGCTTGTTAAATTAGGTTGGTTGGGATGAACTCCAATAAAGTCAATATTTCTAGTTTCTCTCATTCATATATCATAATATATAGCTACAGCCTACATAGCATTTATATTTATTTCTGACACTGAAAGCTAACTCACCTACATTTAGGTTTGGGCTTTGCCAGATATTAAAATAATTTAGGCCGAAGAATAGTGGTCATTAATGTCGGATGTGGTCTTTGCTATTATACTACACTATTCATCATTTAGCACGTGCAACTACAGAAATGAAATAAAATGATTTTATACTAAATATATTTTATTACCTCACACAACACAATTGGACAGCCTTGAACATAAACAATAAGAATAAATTTTCATTTAAATATTTTAATAATTCAAGGATCTTTTCAAATATTCGTGAAGAAACTTAATATACATTTAGCCCACTTTTTTATGTTATTAAAATTGTAAATATGCTAAATTTAAATTTTATGTACATGTGGATTCTAAATTATAAATTTTATTAAGGGACAATCTTGAATGTATGGATTAAAAAAAAAATTATAAATATGACATTGGTAGAATAATTCAATAAATACAATTTAAATCGTAGAAGTTAAATGTCCCCTTTAAACATATATGTGATGTTATTCGAGAAGAAAATGTACAAATTAAGTCATGAAGTAGTACCTTAGTTACAAATTAAACCCTAAATTAGTTTTTGTACAAATAAAAACTTTAACTTTTAAAATGGGTCAAATAAGCTCCAGAACTTCTTATTACCAAATAAATAAGTCATTTCAATAAATTGAAATAACAAAATAAATCTAAAAAATATTTAATCAATTACATAAATATTTAGATAAATAAAAAATTATTAAAATAAAATGATAAAATTTAGTAATATATAAAAAAATATTAAAAGACCTTCAATGATATAAATATAATAAAGAAATAGAATATCTAAAAAACATAACAAATCATCCCATCTTAAATCCTTTTTTATATTTAAATTAATAATAAATTTTACTTTATTAATTTATTTAAGTATATTTATGATTTAATTTGTTGATAGATTGGCTAAGGTGTTCAACTACAATGCTAAGGTGTTCAACTATAATGCTAAGGTGTTCATAGATAGGCTAATCGATCGAATCGAATCGAATCGAAATTGAAAATTCATTTAGAATTGAAATCGAATCAAAAGATTTGATTCGCCTATAAACTTCTATAGATTTTGATTTTTGGTTCGTTTTCAATTTTAGGAGCAAGTAACTAATCCTAACAAGGTATTCATTTTACTTTGTTTTTTTTTTTTCTTCCATTCATTTTTCAGTTTCAAATCCTACGAAATAAACAATATTTTTCAAAATTCTAAATTAGTCAGTTTTGTATTGCATTTGTTTGGACTGTTTTTTTCTTTTTTTCTAAACTTACTTTTGCATTATTATTTTATTAAAAATTAATTTTGATATATTTGTGTGTAGCACAATAACACTCAAGAATTAGTTAGCATAAACACAAGTAAAAATCCCACCAAAACAAAATTCTAAAAAAACACGAAGAAGAAATGGTTAATCGAAAATCCAACCAAAATAACTAATTTATTTTTTATTTAAACGAATCGAATCAATATAGTTCTGTTCAATTTTCTATTTTAATCAATAATTCAATTCGATCAATTGAACATTCCAATATAATGCCCCTATCATCTTCTGTATTTCATTTTATTTATCTCAAAAGCACAAAATCAACTCTATGATTAATGAAGTATTTCATTTTTCCTCGCATGATTAGTAATATAAAGAAGAAAAACATTAAATAAAAATTAAATCAAATTAGATATTTTTATTTTTCAGAAAATAAAAAATTATAGAAATATTTAATTTATTTTTATATATAGCTAAAACCCATTACAAACTCTACAACCGACGATGAATATACAAATTTAATTTAAAATATCAACAAGTAAATTATTATATTTTTAAATTTAATATTTTATTTTAAAATATGCAATATGGAATAAAATTAAAGATTTTGAATGTTATCAATTTGATATATCATACTTTAAAAATTTTAAGAAACAAAAACTTATTTGTATTTTAAATATTGAAAAAAAAAATCTAAAATTGAAAAACAAATTATAAATCAATAAAGTTGACGTCTTTTTTTTTTTTTTTTCTCTATACAAAAAATTTTCCAAAAAATTCTGTAATTAGAAAGTCAGTTTTGATGGAATTTTATTATTTATATGTAATTCTATTATTATATTATAATTAATTGAAATTTAGTTTCATACTCGTTTTTATTTACTGTATGTATGGAGGGTCTCCTAATTAAGTCAATTCCTACCTTATACCTTAATCAAATAACAATTGGATGTATAATATTTATTATTTACTTATTTAGAAAATATTATTCACTACTCTTATAAATATTAATAATTTATTTAAATAATTTAGTAATAATATATTATTTATTAGATTGTGCGCCGTGCTAGGAATGATTTACCCCCTTAATCATTTATGAACACATAGTGCCCCCAAAGTGGAAAATCTGCAGATTTATTAATTAAGGACATCACAAATTAATCCTATTAAGGACATCACCAATTAAATCCTATGGGATAAAACTTCAAATTAGGGTTACTTTGCATTAAATAAAATCAACTTCTTAAACTAAAATGCTCTTCCTTATTATCTATTTACTTAATTACTACTATTTTTTAATATAATAATGTAATAAGTTATTATAAAATTAACAATATAATTTTATAAAACATATTTTTCTAATAAAATTTGTTTAAAATAAAATATCTCATAATATAAAAATATATTAACATTAAAATATACCACAATTAATCTATGAAAGAATATTTTATATCTAAAAATTATATTTTTTTTATATATGTAATATGGAGATCAAATTGAAGATTATGAAAAGATGATTAATTTTATATTTAAAAAATTGAAGTTGAGATAAAAAAGTTAATAAGTTTTTAAAAATTAAAGTAAAAAAATAAAGAAAAAAAATCTAATTGGATATCATACTTTCTAAAAATAAAAAGATGATTTGAATGGGAAAATAATATTTCTTAAGTTTTTTTTTAATTATCCTATTATCATATAGTTATAGATTATATATCTAAAAAATATGTTTTTATTAGAGATTAAATATTATTAAAAAATGAAGTAATAAATTATGAACTTAAGCTAAATAAATATAAAACAACAATTATATAGAAACACGGACACCTTCTTTTAATTTATTAAAAAAACATTTTTTAATATTTATTGGGGGACGGGATGACGTCACAAAATTGGGATTATGGATGATGCCTTGACCGTGTTTGGTTGCCACATCCTGCGACCTACAATAGTGGGTAGGCATAGTTACCTCTTCAATCTTATCTTTGTAATATATCTAAAATATTTAAGATTAATATATTTATAATTTAAATTTAAGTGAATTAATATTCAATAATAAATATTTAAAATATTTTATTATTTTATTGATAAATACGTGCAAAAAATATTGATTTTATTAAAAAATATATTTCTTCCATCTCAAAATAAGTATCTTGTTCTTATAATAAATTGATTAAATGTATTAAAAATTAAATATTTAATAATATTTTTTAAATTAATAGTTAATATTTATTTGAAGCTCAATTCCAATACAAATAATACAATATTCTATAAACATTCAAATATAACACAAATAATCAAGAAAAAATAATTTTTGAACACAATATCTTATTGTAATATATATGATATATGTGTAAATTTAAGATCGTGAAAAAAAGATTAATTTAATATAATATACTTTAAAAAATTTATTTCTATTTAAGCAAATTGAAAAAACTATTTCACAAAACTAATTAAAGTCTAACACATCATTTTTCAAAAATATTTCAGTTTTTGTAAACATATAAATGAAAATTTAATATTTTTCAACTATTATATTAGTGTAAATATTTGAATTAGATATAACTAATACAAGCCAACTCATTAGAATCCATTATTCATTTTTAGCAATATATATTAAACGAAAAACTTGAGAACTTTTATGTATACGATATTCACTTATTATATTAATATTAATATATTTTTATACTATAGATTAAATACCAATAATTTATCTTTATAAATGAGCATTATATATTGGGCCAACCACCGAAGAGATTAGTTATACATCTCCAAAACCTCTGGACTAACTAACCAGAATGGTCTGTCGTCTGCGATGAACAATATGAATTACATTTATGTATGAAAAATCAAATAAAATAAATTGAATAACTCAGTGTTAGATCAGAATATGTGCGCGTGTGTATGTGTTCAACAGTAGTTCGAACTGTAAATGAACATGCGGAAGCTTAAAATAAAGTTTGATTTTAAGCGAAGAAGAAATATCTTCTTCCTCTCAAGTAATTTCATTAGAAGACATATTTGTTCCCACAAATGTTACAGTAGAACTTACACGTATTTGGCTCCCCCTAAATACTTGTCTACCCGTGTAACTTAATCTTCTAAAACACTTACTTGACCATCTAGTCCCCTAGATGGATTTGAATACAAACTCCCGTTTGTACAAAGTTGAAATCTCCCGAAATCAATGTGTAGTGAATTTCCAAAGTAATCCAAACTCTGCGAGGTTCGCCTTCGGTTCGCCCTTGAGTTCTTCTCAGTCTGTTGTATTCTCATGAATATAACAACACACTCATCAGCCTCTCTATATCTCTCTGCCCATATGATGGTAATTGAATAATCTTGGAGAGTTGCCAGCCTCTACAGCTTGAGGTTGTATTTATAGTCTCTCCATGTCCTCCAAGAAATCTGCCGGTACCTTCTCATATCTTGGTTGTGATATGCACATCTTTGTATAGATGGCCTTGATATGCATATATCATATCTTTCAAAGATTTGTTACCGGATTTCTCTTGATTCTCCTTGTATTTAGCCGTGTCTTCCTTCTTTTTCTCTTCTTATTTAACCTTGACTTTCTTCCAAGAATATCTCTACAATATCTGCAACCAATAATAAATTAATTAAAATTTTCGAATAATATTGACAATAATTACCTTATCAATCTCCCCCTTTGGCATGTTGTTCGAAAATTCCAGGACCATCTGCTACCTGTAAAAAAAAACAAGCATGAGAACTGTATACTGACAGAAGGATGTTCACATATAGCAGAAGTATCATCCATCAAGTTCAAATAGCTAAACTATAGATATTGTTGTTAGCATCCTAGAAAAATTGTAGTATCAATATTACAGACCCATAAAAATTTGTTCAAATTGTTTAATAAAAACATCCCAAATTTAATCAGAATCACTCCCAGATTCCCATTCTTCTACTTTCTCAGTATCTTCCGCTTCAATCTCCTCGGCCACCCTTTTTCTTTTTGTTACCTTGCCTGACACCTTCCTCTTCCCTTTATCCGCGGCAGATGGTCTCTTCTCCCCCGTTTTCGAGCTGCCTGCCAAAGGAGTGGAACCTCTGTGTGGTGCTCCCAGAGAGGGAACATCCAGAGATTGCAAGACATTAGTAAAATAAAGATTCTGGGCAGCTACCTCAACAGTTAGAGTATCAAGAATTTCTAGTTGCTGATGTAGAAAGAGTGAAAGATTGGCTGCGACTTCCGAGAGAGGAAGTGTGGGTGCAATGGTGCGTGGCATATAGGCAACATTGGCCTCACATGAGGCCATGTTCAGCGGAGGGGCAGCTTTCTGAAGGACATCAGTGGACTGAGTCTGGATGCCCTAATGCAATAAGAGGCGCAAAATGAGGGTAGGGAACGGAAGCTTCTTGCGAGAGTCGGGCTTCTCGGCAAAACTCATGATGGCCTCGAATGCTATCCTCCCAAAGTCAATCGGTATGGCCTTCAGGACTTTGAAGATGACCTGACACTGGGCCGATGTTAGGTGAGACTTGTTGGACGTGGGTGTCCAATTTTGCCTCCCTATTTTATGAAGCCAGTTGGCCTCCTGTGTCAGTATCGAGGGAGAAATCCCAGGTTTAGTCCAGCTGGTGAGCTTCCCGTCACTGAGGAAGTTGACCACCTCCCCAAGGTTGACTTCAACCTCCTCTTCCTCATCCAGACCACTCAGTTCCAAATAATCATTAATGGCATCAGAACTGAAATTAACAATTTTATTGCGGACAAAAACTCTGCCGAACCGAGGGGATTTGGGATCCTGAATGCCAGTGACCAAATTAGCATAAAACTCATGAACAATGGAACAATAAAACCTACCCAATTTTGTCACAGTAACCTCTAATCCAGACTTTTTGATAAACTCCATAACAGATGTTTTCGCAAAATGTTTAAGATCAAGATTACGTTCAGGCTAGAAGTCCATACCAGAAAACAATTTGTAGCGGTCGGAAGCTTCCTTCGTGTAGAATGACTTGGAGAAGGCCTTACCTCGGACCAGTACGTCATTTTCGTTGCGAAGGTGCCCTGGAGATGACCCAGTAAAGGCAGCAGGAGAAGGCTTTTTGTGACGGTGCGAACGGTGAGGCGGAGATCTTGCCACTTCTTCCTCGGATGAGGACTCATCAATGAGATGTCGACGCCGTGGTGTAGGAATTGGGGTTTTGCCTGTAGGTTTTGCCTTGTGGGAAACCTTGGACTTTGGAGGTGGATGTGAGGTCGTCCTGGAAGGGAGATCTTGAGGAAGAAGTGGAGATTCCTCCATAGGTGAAGGATCCCCTTCTTGTGGAACTGCTGTAGCAGGGGGGGCGGAGTAGTTGCACTGGGTTGCGGAATATATGTTGGAGCGGTTTCGGTCGGCGGGGCATCGGTGCACGCGGAGACGAAGGACCAGGCGGGGGCGGGTCCTTACCCTGGTCGGCCGATGGCTGCTCATCAGATTATGGTAGAGGGATTGTATCTAATGGTTCTGGGTTAAATAATGGAACCAAGATCCCAGCTTGGCCGTCTTCCGTTGGGTGAATCTCCTTGGTCTTCCATGAAAACTCTATAAAGAGATGTTGAAGAAAGAGCACACAAACACAAATGTGAAGGTGAACTTTGAAAGAGGTCAGGCACGGTCAATCATTAACTGACAAAGATATGAATTGAGGGCGATTGACGTCTCGATTCCTGTCAATGTTGCGAAAATAAATTACGAATGGATAATCATCATGGCCCCATTTTGCATAAAATAATTCATATAATCCCAGGAGAAAAATAAGAGAGGCTGAATTTTTTTTTTTTTAATTATTGGAGGAATGAAATCATAGATCACCATATTAAACACAAGCCTCAGTCAGGCAACAATGTTTGAATATGCACTAAGAAAAATTCGCAAGTCTTCTCTTCCAGTATATGTTCACCCCATTTTGATTGCTAAGTGAGTTATATGATTTTTCCTTATTGCTTCTTCTGCCGAATCCTTGTATAGTAGCTCGCAAACCACACAATAAAGTACCACACTAGGAAAACCCTGTGTGACGAGCTCAGAACCTTGTAACCCCTATATTTGGTGCAACTTAGAGGTGAAAATTATTAAGGAAGCTTTCACTGACCTGTCATTTTCTGTGCTTGGTGCTCTATCACATTGGTGACAGCATTCCACAGCATCATTTCAAGGTCGTAGCTCTTTTCCTTATACTGGGAGAAGAAATAATGGATTCAAAGTTCAAGACAAACAAAGTTTTGAACATGTGCGAGACTTATTGTTATCCTAGGAAATCTGAGACTTCCATCCTCCCCTTTATTTTTTTTATACAACATTTACATAGCATAGCAAATCCCTAGAAATTTTCTCAGGGATATGAATTTTTGCGCATCTAGGGCCTTTGTGAAAATATCAGCCAGTTGACTTATGGTAGGAACATGTTCAAGGGTAATGACTCCATCTTCAGCTAACTCTCGGATGAAATGGTGTCTAATGTCTATATGTTTAGTTCTGGAGTGTTGCACAGGATTTTTAGACATATTAATGGCACTCATATTGTCACAAAATAGAGTCATAGAAGTCAAGTTCATACCATAGTCGCACAACATGTGCATCATCCATACCAGTTGAGAGCATGAGCTCCCTACAGCTATGTATTCAGCTTCTGTAGTTGATAGTGAAATGTTGTTTTGCTTTTTTGCTTAGCCAGGATTCAAGATTGTTTCCAATAAAGAAGCATCCTCCTGAAGTACTCTTTCTATCATCCACGTCGCCGGCCCAATCAGCGTCACAGTATCCTGCAATGAAAGGTTTAGTCTCAAAGGAATATTTCAAGTCATAGTTAGTAGTATCTGCCACATATCGTATGATACTTTTCACGGCTTTGAGGTGAGACTCCTTAGCATTTGATTGATATCTAGCGCATAGCCCAACACTAAAGCTTATGTCAGGTCGACTAGCAGTGAGGTACAGGAGACTTCTTATCATGCTTCTGTAGAGTGTTGGATCAACACATGTTCCACCTTCGTCCTTGGATAATTTGGTATTTGTCCCCATGGGTGTGTGTGCTACTTTGCACCATTCAAGTCCAAATTTCTTTACCAGGTTCTTGGCATACTTTTCTTAATGTATCGTGATTCCACTTTTGCATTGTTTGACCTGTAAACCAAGAAAGTAGGAAAGTTCACCAACCATGCTCATTTCAAATTCACGAGACATTACCTGGACGAAGTCATTCACTTTTTGTTTGGATGTGGATCTAAACACAATGTCATCTACATAGATTTGTGCAATAGTGATATCATTGTTCGACCACTGGATGAACAGAGTTTGATCGACTCCTCCTCATTTGTATCCTTGACCGATCAGAAACTTTGTCAGTCTTTCATACCATGCTCTTGGAGCTTGCTTCAACCCGTAAAGGGTTTTCTTCAGTTTGTAGACATGGTTCGGAAAGTGTGGATCTTCAAACCCCTTTGGTTGTTCAACATACGCTTCATCTTTCAAGAAACCGTTCAAGAATGCACTTTTTACATCCATTTGATAAATAATAGATTTCTTAAGACATGCAAAGGAGGGAAGGATTCTTACTGACTCCAGTGGTGGAACTGGAGCGAATGTTTCCTCAAAGTCAATTCCTTCTACCTGTGTGTATCCTTAGGCTACGAGTCTTATTTTGTTTCGAGTGATGTTACCTTGTTCATCAATTTTGTTCTTGAAGATCCATTTTGTTTCGATGATGTTCGCACTGTCAGGTCTTGGTACAAGTGTCCAGACATCATTTCTGGCAAATTGTTCCAATTCCTCCTGCATTGCTAGTATCCAGTTATCATCCTTGAGCACTTCTTTGACATTTTTGGGTTCAACCACAAAGGTGTAGCAAGCATGGTGAACCAGTCCCTCCATTTTTCGATAGTCAGGTTTTGGTTTGCATCGTGTCTTTATCCCTTCATTAAGTTCTCGAATGATGAGTTCCTTGGGAAGTTCTTTTCGAATCTTTGTTGAGGGTTCACCTTTATCACTGTTTTCATTTGTTGGTTCTTGGTCAGTTTATGTGATGTTCTCACTATTCTGGTTTCCCATTGGTCGACCTGCTGATGAACCTGCTTCTTCCAAGTAAACTTCCTTTCTTATCAAAGAATCATCAAATACAATGTTAGTGCTTTCAATGAGTGTTTGAGTTCTCAAATTATAGACACGATAGGCTCTACTGTTGGTCGAATATCGTAGGAACATACCAACATCACTTTTGGCATCAAATTTATATACATAACACTTACAACCAAACACATGGAAGTGACTTAAATTAGGAGTTTTTCCTTTCCAGATTTGATAAGAAGTCATTCCCATTCATTTCCTAAGATATACCCTATTTGTAACATAGCATGCTGTATTTATGGCTTCAGCCCACCATTTTTGGGCTACTTCCTTGCCTATCATCATAGCTTTAGCCATTTCTTGCAATGTGCGATTTTTCCTTTCTACTACTCCATTTAGGTGTTTTTGGTGAAGAGAATCAATGAGCAATACCTTGAGAGGCACAAAAATCAGTGAATACAGTATTTTCAAATTCTCTACCATGGTCACTTCGTATTCGAACAACAGAATCCTGTTTTTCATTTTCTATCAGACGTATTAATTTTTCAAATTCATCAAAAGTGTTTGATTTATCACGAAGAAATCTTACCCATGTATATCTAGAGAAATCATCAACACAAACAAAAATATATCTCTTACCTCCCACACTTTCAGTTTGAACAGGACCCATCAAGTCCATATGTAGCAAGGCCATGATTTGTTTTGTGCAAACGTCTTGTGTTACCTTGTGTGAGCTTTTTACCTGTTTACCAAGTTGGCATGGTCCACATATACCTTGATCTTTGCTTGGGAGTTTAGGCAGTCCTCGTACACATTGTGATTTTGACAAGGCAATGAGGTGTTTGTATCCTATGTGTCCCAACTTTTGATGCCATATTTATGTTGCTCCCGAGCTAACATTGTAACATTCATGACTCTTGTCAAGAAGATAACAGTTGTTAGTGGACCGAGTTCCGGTAAGCATGCATTCATTATTTTTGTTTAACACCAAGCATTTGTCATGAGTGAAGTTTACTTCGAGTCCTTGGTCACAAATTTGGCTAATGCTCAATAGATTTGCCTTAATATTTTCAACAAGATTTACATTAGACAATTTAGGCATGCCATTAATATTGAGGGTCCCTTTCCCAATGACACGCTCACTCTTACCATCTCCAAAAGTCACTGACTCTCCTTTTATTGGGGTGATATCAGATAAGTATGATGCATTACCTGTCATATGTCGTGAGCATCCACTGTCAAAGAACCATGTTCCAGTATTGTTCGCCCCAAGTGAGACTACTGACGAAGTAAGACACATGTTTTTCTTGACAACCCAAACCTTTTTCACATTTGATTTTCTGTTTTTGAATTTTCTTACTTTTGAGGAATCCAGAGGCCTATGGTCTTTTACAGGAACACCATATAAATTTCAAGTTGAAATATTACCTGATTGTAGGTCTCGTTTCATTCTGTAGCATCTTGGTCGGATGTGCCTAGGTACATCACAGTAATGGAAAATATGAATAAATTTTCTCATACCTTTTGTGTCTTGTTTCTCAGGTTGTCTTGTAGTATTCTGTCCCTCATGGTCGAACGTAGGAATTGTAGCTGGTACAAAGACTGTTGATCCCGATGTTCTTTCTTCAATATATCATATTCCTATTTTATTGTTTTGTGGTCTTCCATATGCCAGGATTTTGTCAAATTTAGCTTTTCCCTTGTTCAGTCCTTGTATGGTTTGCACTGCTTTGTCCTGCTCAACTCGTAACTCTGCTAATTCATGATCCTTATCCTGTAATTTTGAGAAGTAATCTGTTAGTTCATTTGTAAAGGAAGAGTTTACCTGGTGATTGCTTGTTGTAGTTGTCCGGGCTGTTTCAGAGTTGGCTTTAAGTAACTCAATTTCCGTCTCGTGAAGTTGGACCTGATGTTCGAGATTCCTCACATTCTTTTGGGACATAATCAAGTCATCTCTCAATCTTTCATTTATTTCCCTACTGATGTACAGTTCCTGTTTGACTTGACTGAGTTCCTGATTTTCCATGCTCAGTGCGCCTTTACTTTTGTATTCCCTTATTTGATTCTCCAATGTGGTACATCTGGTAGATACGTCTAGATACAATCTCTCTAGATCTTCCAAAGTTGGATCGTCAAAATCAGGTTCCTCGGTGTACTCTAGTTCCTCATCAGTTCGAACAACAGATGTGAGACATCCCAGGTCCTTTGATGATGTATAGATGGTAAGGTTACTGGGGTATTCTGTCTCTTGTTCGTCAGTTTCTTCTTCTCCTTCAGATTCAGATTCACTCTAGGTGGCTTTTAGTGCTTTGGTCTTTCTTAGAAAATTTGGACATTCCGCTTGATAGTGTCTGTATCCACTACACTCTCTGCATTGTTCAGAGTCCTTCCGATTTACCTGCCTAGTATTCGAAGATTTGTTTCCATTTTTTCTGATGTTCTCTCCAGAGTTCGGACTTTTGTTGAACTGCTGCCTCTGATTGTATTTTTCCACTTTTTCACAAGGTCAGCAACTGTTGTTACATAATTCTCGAATTATTCAGTTGTTGTATCCGTCTTTAGGGCTATCCCTTTGTTTTTAGGTGTGTCCATGCGATTGTTCAACTCAAACGTCCTTAACTCTCCCATCAAGTCATCTAATGTCATCGATGTGACTCTCATAAATGATTCTAGAACTGTGATTTTTTCTCTGAATCTAGGAGCTAGTGTTCTCATGATTTTCATGATTTGAACATCTTCCTTGATAGCATCACCGAGGGTGTAACATTGATTTATTATGTCACTGAACCTAGCATAGTACATCTCAATGTTTTCATCTTCGTTCATTTATATTCCATCAAATAATGCGGCCAATCTTTGCAACTTTGATTTTCTTACGGACTCATTTCCTTCAAATTGTTTTTGTAGAGCATCCCAAGCATCTTTGGCGGTTTGGCAGTGTATAATCAACTTGTCTCTCATGATATCAACCAAAGCAAGAATAGCATACAATGTTATGTAGTTTGCCTCTTCGGCACACTTTTCGCCCTCCGTCCATAGTGTTCTTGGTTTGTTTACAACCTTAGTTATATCCGTTCCATCCTGCATCTTAGGCCACGTCCACTTTGTTTGGATTGCTTCTCCACATCATTTGGATCTTAGATAGATGATCATCATTGATTTCCAGAACGGATAGTTTTGTCCATCAAGCGAGGGTGAGCGTAGTGTGGTCCCTTCATGTGAACCCATGTGTCTGTCCCTGGATCTACCTGTTTAAAAAAAACTGGAACTTGCTCTAGTGCCAATTGTTAGATCAGAATATGTGCGCGTGTGTATGTGTTCAACAGTAGTTCGAACTGTAAATGAACATGCGGAAGCTTAAAATAAAGTTTGATTTTAAGCGAGGAAGAAATATCTTCTTCCTCTCAAGTAATTTCATTAGAAGACATATTTGTTCCCACAAATGTTACAGTAGAACTTACACGTATTTGGCTCCCCCTAAATACTTGTCTACCCGTATAACTTAATCTTCTAAAACACTTACTTGACCACCTAGTCCCCTAGATGGATTTGAATACAAACTCCCGTTTGTACAAAGTTGAAATCTTCCGAAATCAACGTGTGGTGAATTTCTAAAGTAATCCAGACTCTGCGAGGTTCGCCTTCAGTTCGCCCTTGAGTTCTTCTCAGTCTCTTGTATTCTCACGAATATAACAACACATTCATCAACCTCTCTATATCTCTCTGCCCATATGATGGTAATTGAATAATCTTAGAGAATTACCAGCCTCTACAGCTTGAGGTTGTATTTATAGTCTCTCCATGTCCTTCAAGAAATCTGCCGGTATCTTCTCATATCTTGGTTGTGATATGCATATCTTTGTATAGATGGCCTTGATATGCATATATCATATCTTTCAAAGATTTGTTACCGGATTCCTCTTGATTCTCCTTGATATGCATATGTCGTGCATTTCCTTCTTTTGCTCTTCTCATTCAACATTGACTTTCTTCCAAGAATATCTCTACAATATCTGCAACCAATAATAAATTAATTAAAATTTTCAAATAATATTGACAATAATTACCTTATCACTCAGTTTTCTTAAAAATATTTAAATTATATAATAATTTTCTTTTATAAAAAAATATGTAATTAATTTTTATCTACAGCTCAAACTTAGTACAAAGAATTAATTTTGAATTTGGAAACTATGTTTTAACTTAATTTTACTAAAAATAAAGAATTTTATATTAGCAAGATGTTTGAAGCGCCCCATTTTCTGCTGATATCTAAAGTTAATTTAAATAAAATCATGATGATCATAAAATTATAATTATTGTGGACTCACTCTATTTTATGGTCGACACATTAGTTTTTTTATATTTATTTATTTTATTCAAATTAATTCTAAAAATAATTATATTTTATTTTATCAGTATATGTTGTATTTAGATATAAATTTGGTGAGATGAATCAAATAGACGAACACAGTTGCTGGTGGCCATAGCCTCCCCCACTTAATTTTTTAAAAATAAATATTAATATATATATATATATATATATTTGCACCTATTATTTTTGTTTTTATTTTTTATGCAAATAACCCTTAAATTTTTTTAGTTTTATTTTAATAAGTTAATTTACTAACATTAATAATATATATATATATATATATATATATATATTTCTCTTAGAAACAGTTAGATTATTTTTTGTTGAATTAAAATATATATTTCATATTTTTTCTTAAGAGGTTGTATATATTTTTCTGCCATTCAATTTTGTTTAGCTATTCATATGTTTTTTATACAAAATATTTTAAAATTTCTTATATACAACCTTTCTTCCCCTCCTAATTTAATTGTAAATTATATTGTTTCTTCTAACACTAAAGAATATATGTAATATTATGTTGCACAATATATATGTTGTGTTAATATTATAATAAAAATATTTACGATCAACTTAATATTAGTTCTCGTCGATAGGACTTTATATTATACAATTATATGTAATAATTTATTCATAAAATTGATATTTTTTAAATTAAACTGTAATTAGGAGACTTTGACTTTTAAAAATAACTTTATTTTTTAATAAAAAAACGTTTAAAAAACATTTAGATAGAAAGAATAGTAGCATATATAAATAGAGAATCTCCTCAAGAAGTTAAAATTAAATTAACACCACCAACCTGCATCCAATTCATTCATCTCTCTCTCTCTCTCTCTCTCTCTCTCTCTCTCTCTCACATATGGAGGTCGCCGGCGCAATTGTCCTTTTCTTCCTCTCTCTCTTCCCACTGCTCCGCCTTCTAAACCTGTTTCTCCACAAAAGACACGACGGAGCTTGCTACATGCTCAGCTACGAATGCTACAAACCCTCCGACAACCGAAAACTAGACACAGAATCTTCATGCAAAGTAGTTCTCCGAAACAAAAACATGGGGTTGGAACACTACAAATTCCTCCTGAAAACCATTGTCAGCTCCGGCCTCGGCGAGGAAACCTACAGCCCGGCGAACGTGATCGCCGGCAAGGAAGAGGACCCCCGTCTTGCCGACTCGTACGAGGAGCTAGACGACATCTTCTTCCAAACCCTGGACGGGATTTTTCACAAATCCGGGATTTCTCCTCAGGACATCGACATTCTTGTCGTGAATGTCTCTCTTCTTTCGCCGGTGCCGTCGCTGGCTTCGCGGATCATCAATCGGTACAGAATGAGGAGTGATGTTAAGGCGTTCAATCTCTCCGGCATGGGCTGCAGCGCCAGCCTCGTCGCCGTCGATCTCGTCCGCCAGCTTTTCAGGACTCACAAGAATAAGCTGGCCATTGTTGCCAGCACCGAGTCGTTAGGCCCCAACTGGTAATGAGCCCCGGACTCGGTTAAAAGGGTTACGCCCAACGGTTAAAATAGCATTTTCACGTAATATATTTTGATATCTTCACCAGGTACCGTGGGACTGAGAAATCTATGATGCTGTCAAACTGCCTGTTCCGATCAGGCGGTTGCTCCATGCTTCTGACCAACAACATGAATTTCAGACAGCAGGCAATCTTGAAGCTGAAGCATCTGGTAAGAACACATTTCGGGTCGAACGACGAAGCTTACGAATGCTGCATCCAGGTTGAGGACGACGAAGGTTACAGGGGTTTTCGACTCACCAAGAAACTTACAAAAGCAGCAGCCAAGGCTTTTATCTTGAATCTGAAAGTGCTGCTGCCCAAAATCTTGCCGACATGGGAGATTATCAGATTACTCTTTGTCGCTGTCCGATGGAGCAGAGAGAAGACTCCAGTTCTTCAAGCAGTTGCCAATAGTATGAATCTCAAATCTGGTGTAGATCACTTCTGCATCCACCCTGGTGGCAGGTACGTACCGAACGTTATTTCTTTGGCAGTTAATATTTCGGTAATTTTTACTTCTTTTTGTTTTATCCTTTAGTTCTAGTCCAGTTAAATATGAAAAAAAACACAACTCATTTTATTTTTATAATTTCATAATTGCTTGAATATGATCCTTTTTTACTTGGAATTCGAAACCTTAACGGATAATTGTACGCATACTGCATATGATCGCGCACGTTAAACTTGAGATTTTTAGTTTTGCGGTAAGTTTATGGTTCCCAAAGTCGATTTTGCTATATGACCGCGTTACATTGTAGATTTTTTTTTTCTTTTTTTTTGTGGTGAATATATGGTCCTCAAAGTCGATTTTGATATGTATTCAATGTTTTGTTTTATTATTTCAGTGGTGGCGCACCCATATTATTTACTACACCAGAAAAATAAAATATTGAATTAAACTTGGCCATGTGTAGTACACATGTACTTCGTTAATGAAAACTCAAATTTGGCTTAACAAGATCACATTCGAGCAATTAAATAATAAAAGATAAAAATGTAAAAATAAAAAGATAAATCACTAATTTTAAAACTGGCTATAAATTGTGTAACGATTCAATATTTTTAGTTTCTTTGACAAAGAAAACAAGAATTGCCTTTGTTTCTTTACCTCATCCCTTGCATCTCAAACCCTGTCCATCCTATAGGTATAGAATCATCACAAGTTCATATACAATCATTTATATTTGCAAAATTTAGCAATTACCATTTTTGTATATTTCTAATCAAATATCATAAATCAAAATCTTCGTAAAAATGCATGATTTTAGCCACTTTTCAAAGCTCTTACAATATCTGAATGTCTTCAATATATTTCGAAACACACAGCCTTTAAAATATAATATCTTGATGCATCTGTCATTGTTGATTGTTTGACTCATAAATCTAAAATAAATAATATATCTCAAAACTCAAGTTTCAAGATAAATATTCGTAAGTTTTGAGAAGCAGAAAAACAAAATTTATTTTTACCAGGCCATTAAAAATGTATTTTGTAATATTTTATACTTTTACCCCTTAACAATTTATTTATTTAGAAGTACAAGGTTAGGTCATGTTTTTAAATTTGGATCATACAGCACAAATTGTACCGTGGTGGTTAGGTGTGTAATTAATGGTTAGATACTTCGTTGCTTTGAATCTTAAAGTAACTTATTGGCAACCTAATTTATTTTAAATCTTTTAATCTAATTACAACCTTAGTTTGATCGATGAGGTACGTGTGACATATTTGTCTTATTTACTTGTTATCCAAATATCTATTACTTTCTTCGTTTAGAATAGGGATTACAATTTGACTCGTCCCACAGCTGGTTCACTCTAACTCGTCCTATTTGGGATGACCTGACCTGCTACGCACAGCGAGGTGGGGCGAGTCTGGGTACCTCTTCTATCCTACCCTGTTCTGACCTGTTATATATTAATTTTATATTAATATATACATAATACCAGATATAATATCATGTTGTAATTATAAAAATTAATTAATTTCAACATCTTTTACAATAATAAAAATTTAAATCAAAACGAGCCACTTCACCCTGTTCCGTTTAAAAATGGGGTGTGCTTGAGTCTTCAAGTACCCGCCCCAACCTGCCTCATTATCATTTCTAGTTTAGAATAAAAATGAAAAGGCCATGTTTAAAAATGGGGTGTGCTTGAGTCTTCAAGTACCCGCCCCAACCTACCTCATTATCATTCCTAGTTTAGAATAAAAATGAAAAGGCCATGTTTAAAAAATAATTTGCTTCAGAAAACGAAATATGTTTCAAATTTAAGGTCTTGTTTAATAGTTGAAGTTAAAATTTGAAATTTTTATGACCAAATAAGTCAAATAAAAACTGACGCTCAAATTATCTTATCCTGGTTCTGGAAATCAGGGCGGTGATTGATGAAGTCGGAAAGAGTCTAAGGCTGACGGACTACGACCTGGAGCCAGCCCGAATGGCCCTCCACCGCTTCGGAAACACCTCGGCCGGCGGGCTGTGGTACGTGCTCGGCTACATGGAGGCGAAGAAGCGGCTGAAGAAAGGAGACAGGATCATGATGATCAGCCTCGGAGCTGGTTTCAAGTGCAACAACTGTTTGTGGGAAGTCCTGAGAGACCTGGATGATGCCAATGTGTGGGAAGACTGCGTCGGCCGATACCCGCCGGAAAGCCTCGTCAACCCCTTCGTCGAGAAGTATGGATGGATTAACGACGAGTGTTTGAGCTTCGTCAGGCTTCAAGATATCGGCTGCCCTGCTGCTGAATTGACTCATTGATCTTCCAACTCTCTTTTTCTTACTTTGATTCTAACTTTATTTCGATTGGGTCCTGATTCTTAATCAGTTAGGATCATTTTCTTTTTATTTAGTAATGTATTATTGAATAAAGAATTTTAATTTTTCTAATTTATTTTCAGTTTTTAATATTTTTTTAGATTTTAAGAATCTATAATATGACATTTTATGTAATTTTTAGCTTCCTTTTTTTTATTATAATTTAATATTTATTGCAACTATTTTTAAATTTATTTTAGTATTAATAATATTTATTAAGTCAAATCAATATAAAAAATTAAAATTTGAGTATTATATGTTAAGAAAAAAAGGATTTAACCAGTTGGATTCTGAGATATAGCAAGTAAAAAAATAAACTCACGGGATAATTTAAGAAATCCCCAAACTTGAAATATACGTTAACAAAGAGAGCAAACATACAAGTATTCGGGTCAATTTTTCCTTTAAAAAAACAAAATTATAAATTCACACTTAACGATTTTATTTTATTTATTTATTTATTATGCATATATAGTGTGTTTGTGAAATAAAAATGTTCAATTTGCTATCTTGAATAATAAAAATAAATCATAATTATTAAAACGTGACTTATTTTCCTAGTAATTTTTTTTTATTTTTGAAATATGACTCTTTCTTAAGCGGAGGGAGTCGTGTATTGATTTCATAAATTTTTATTTCCTCCAAAGAGAAAAAGAAAAAAAGTTATTTTTCAAAAACAATCGAAAGTCTTGTTTTACAAGTGAAGGTACTTATATTTAATTTTAATTTTATAATATAGAAAGCCGTACTTATGTTTGGTCAATCTTGGGTATTGATTGCCTTCTCAAACAACATTTAAAATAAGGTGGTTCTATTCGAATTTGATATTTGCATATTTGTCAAACAAAAATGTGATTGTACTTGTTAGCTTTCTAAGGCCTCTAGTGTTAACATAATCAAACATGTATAGCACTAGACATAGCCACAATACGCATCTATACGAATCTATAGAGTTTCCTCTATTTTACCAATATATCATATTCTATATGTTTATTTTATTAACTTGGATATATGGTGTTCATTATATTCAACCAGCACGTGTTTGATCACTTATGATCGAACGACGCTGTGTAGGTTTGGTCAAACAAACATGTGGCCACCATCCTCAAGACTTGAGTAAGCTAAAAAAACTGCAACCACAATTATACTTCAATTCCATTTTCTTTTTTCTATGATTCCATTTTTGCAGTGTGTATGCCCTTTGACGGTTGTAGACTGGGATGAACAACAATGAGGGTGACGGCTGCGGGAGATGGGAATTAAAGGAAATGGCGGTGTGGAAAAGCTAGGGCCACTTTTGTCATTTTATTTATGTTTTTTTTTATATATATAAAGAAATTGTTGTGCGTAGAAAAGAAATTATGGTGCGGACAGAAACATTCTAAGAAATAATTAAAGATAAAATCAAATTTCAAAAAAACACTTCTGCAAACAATTCGTTTCTCTCGCTCTTTTTTCTAAAAACATCATAAACTCTACGTTTTGAACTTGAAAATCATTTCAAATTGATAATATATGTTCCCTCTTTTATTTTTGTCCTTTTTAATGAAAGTTTTCAAAATTTGGTGGGATTTTTTTCTGGTTAGGTCGAACATAGTCAATGTTCGATCTAAATGGTCCAACATTTTCTAATATTTTCAATCCTCACGAAACAATTTTCATAATGTTTGACCATGTTGGACAAATAGGTGCAACAATATTCATCCCTCGAAGTCCAACATGCAACTTTTTTTATAAGAAGAAATTGTTGTAAAGATAAAGTTGAGTATTCTACAATTCATGTATAATAAGATTCAGATATATTGTATGAAAAAATGACTATGAAATAATTTTTCTTTTTGGTAGATCAAAGATTTTTTTGTCAACGGTAGACCTCCAGTCTTCAAATTGTGTATACACTAAAATTTACAGCCCAATATTCTATCAGATAATGAAATTCTTATACATATGCTTATGACATGATTGAAATGACTTGGTAATATATTTTAATTTGAAACTTATTTTATATAAATTTAAAATATTAGACAACAAAATATGATCTAAGTTTAACCAACTATTTATTTTAATAAATGAGAAATATATAAGTCACGGCCCACTTGCTTTTGCTCTTAAGATGCTCATTTTTTGTCCAACTTCTTTCTTTTTCTTATTATTCTTTACAAAATTACTAATTTTGATACTTTGCAAAACTTATTTCTAAAGAAAGCTAAAAATCTATTAAACAAGTCGACAGGCCTGTCGATGCTCAAACAATGATGGCTCGACAGATATGCCCGAGCAGTCTAATCGCCATCAGTCAAACATTTAATGAGAGAGAGAGAGAGAGAGGGCATTAGTTGAAGTTGCTGTCCGTGAAACATATGAGAACAAAAGTCGAGCTATTAGGATAAGGACGCAAACTCATGGATATTTGATCTATGTCCACACACACACACACACACACAAATGATAAATACATGCATATTGAATTTTGCTACCATGGACATCTATTGTGAGCTTCAGCCCATAAATCAATTAAATTCAAATATTATATCAACATGTAATCACGATAAATAAATGTGTGTGTTATCATTTCTCGAACAATGATATACTATTTATCTCGTCTTATCATCCAAAAGGAAAATAGATATAAATTTCGTTTGAATTTGTATCCCCTACACACAACAGGTGATGTGAGATACTTACGAGGAGAAATACGAGCACTACCTCATCATTTTTTGTTGGATCAACCGCAATATGTAGTACTTCTCCTTATAAAAATGACATATTGCAGAAAAAAGGCATAAAGTTTTTCATTCTTGTGTCATTTTATCTGTAGTGATATTGTAAATGTACATATTGGATACAGATTATTTGATTGTGAGGATCGAACCTATTTAGAATATGATCGACCATTTGAGTTGAACATGTTTCACTATGTTCGGCCTAACCAGATCAAGAAGGTGCATAGGATATTTTCAAAGCTAAACAGAAAATTTTGATAAAGTCTTGAAAATTATCATTAAAAATAATAAAAATAACAAGAGGAAACACATATTATCAAATTCAAATGATTGATCATACTTATTTTTTTTCTCTAGTGATTTATATCTCAAAGTTTAAGATTTATAATGCTTTTAGGAGAAAAAAGTGAGAAATGAGTTGATGAAGGAGGAATTTTTTTAATCTTAATTATTTACCTTTAAATATTAATAAGAAGTTTAAACTTTTAATAGTAAATAAATAAGAAAAAAGAAAAGTAGGTTGTTAATATTCACCGCCAATTTAATTATGTAAGCCACTGGACTTTTGAGGGGGAAAGTTTCGGGCCAATTGTTGGTGATTGGGTCTGGCCTACTAGTTTCAGGATTGGGCGGCAGATTAATTCTTGAAAAGGCCCAATATACTCTTCTATTGTTTATTCTTTTATGAAACAATACAAAATCTTAGAAATCTCTATCTCAACCAATTTCCACTTATTTTTCCCATGATTCTTTAACTTTTGAAAAGTGAATAAAATTGGAGATTGTGGTTAAATTAGTTATAATCAAAAGTAAGTAATATTTGAATCAGGTAATTTCAGTTAAATTTAAAAGCTGCGATATTTAACAATAAGAAAAAATAATTTTAATTTATTTACCAAAATACCAAGAAAAGTTGGAAAAAATAACTCTTACCCTACTATTAACTTCTGGCTTGAAGCAACTTGTATTTAACTTTTTATACAGAAATTGCAATTTGGAAACAATCAAAATAGTTTTTCCAAGCCAAAAGCTAAAAAGCAAATGAAAAATAGCCCTTAAGAATTGTAGCCAAGCCAAACCAAGCAAAGCAATTAATCAAAAAAAATGTAGAGAAGCAAGGCAACTTAACAAAATAAGATTTGCACCATCTCTCCCAGAAGCATAATTACAATAATAAAACAACTTAAATGCCAATTATGAACAGGGTTGAAACAATGAGCAAACTTAAAGAAACATATCAGTGAGTTGAAAATAATGGGACACACAAAATATTTCATATACATAGAAAGCCACACCTTACAAGACAAAAGCACCCTCATTGTTTCCCTCAGGGCTTCCTTGCCAGAAGTGGCTCCAGATGACTTGTTTCATCTTTCGACGTGGAGATTTCCCTGTTTCCTGACTCCAACTGAGACAGAGACATATCCTCTGGTCTCTGTTTCAATAGTCTCTGGAAAAGACTCGGTTTATTTTCCAGGAAAGAAGATTGTTTCCTAGGAGATTCGTTTAAGCCCTGACAGTGTTGCAGACAAACTTGGACTGCATCATGTACTCGGACGAAGTACCATTCTCGGCCTATCAGATCAACCACCCCAGATCTTGTTAGGGTCAGCAAGACATCGCGATTTGGATTGGAGATGGCAATCTGCAATTTTGAGTGAAACTGTTTTAGGAAATGAATTTCATTGATCATGATATGTTTGGACCGTGAATTCTTTGCCAGTACCTGGATGTTGCGAGACTTGTATTCATGATACAAGTCTTTCAGAGCTTGAACAGCGCTAGAGTCTATGTAAGTCACGGCTGAAAAGAAGATCGATAAGACGAGATGAGATTCAGAAGCATGAATTGTTTTTGAGGTATTTTCTTTTTTAGCAAGCCAATAGAGAAGCTCTTTATTTTCCACAAGCCCTGACCAACTACATCAGTTCATACCATCAAAACCTAGATTGTTTCACCTACAGCAACCTGTATCATCAACACCACCCTCATGCATCCTACCCGTGCTAAGTGCAAATAGAAACCAGGCCATTACTAGGCCGTATCCTACTTCCACACCAGCCTGGACCACTAAAATCAGATGGGCATACTTGGCTAAAAAAAATATTTCTTTTGGCTAAAATCGAGTAAAACTTAAGTTTTGACTAAAAACAAGTTTTCTTTTAGTTTCATCATTGTTCAGCTTCACAGTAAAGTGTAGGTGATGTCCAGAAATAAGATCTGATGTTCAAAAGATAAATTCAAGGACTATAGGAAATTAAGTCATCTAGAGCAAAATACTTGAATAAACTAGATAGAAGTTGCCGAGGATTGAAACTCACGAGCCATCTCAAGAATGACAAAATGAATCCTTGAAACTTCAGGGCCACGTTTCATAGATCCATCACCTTCAATTTCATATTCTCGGAGCCTAGGGATACAAAAAAAGGATGGCACACTATTCAGATGAGAATATGAATATGATGAAACAGTCTCAGATAGACATGTTTCTGCAATATTATTTTCCAATGAAAAACTCTTCTCACCTGTCTTTGATGTAACTTATATTTGCAAAATAGATTGGAGCATCAATCCGAACAATCACAATTCCATTGTATGTGTATGCTTCTGGATACTGCTGAGTATTTCTATATACAGTAGTTCCAGGTAAACGACCCAAGATAGCTGCAAAACATATCGTATATATTATGTATAAACCAATCCTATTTAGGTGCACCTTTTTCACTTCTTTTGGCATAGCAAATGCTTTTAAATTAAAATAGAACTTACCAATATGCGGATTAGCTGATTCATGAATGACAAAAGCAAGTGAAACACCAACCTAGACACCAATAAGGAGAAGCAATAAGGAAAAAAAAGCCACATTGCAATTTGCAAGACTAAAAGCAAAGAGACTGCATGAAAAACATGTTATATCGATGGAATGCATTCAATCACATAAATGCATGCTAGAAAACTGCAGGTTTTTTCTTGTTTTTGCAATCTACCTTACAATTACGTTTTTGTCCTAAAGCATAGAGAATAGTATTACATATGTATAAGTAAAAAAAGAAATCCTTAATAATCTGGTTTGTTTAAGGTAATTTCTTTACATATGATTTGACTTCATAAATATAAATCTGTAAAAAGTTAAATTTGTTTCCATAATAATCTGGTCTCTTTAAGCCAATTCCTTTGATTGAGGGAACAGATTTGAGAAAAACCAAACTAACAAAAACAGTAATAGACTGATAGTAAAGGAAATTAAGACTACAAATCAAATTATTCCTGGAAAATCATCAATATAAACCTATACTTACACCAACAAGGACACCAATCTCTATGCCAAGGAACAAGGTAAAAAAGAAGGTAATGGTCCAGAGGAGAAAGTCCCTCTTATCCACCCGCCATAAGAAAATAGCCTCATCATAATCTACCTGAAAGAGTGCAAGTGTAAGGATATAGATTCAACTGCAATCTGAAGAAACTAAAACAATAAACAGTTTTCTTCTATCTATTCACATATGATTTATTGAAGAGAATCTCACACAATATAAATAAATGAACAAAATGTCTAAAGTGATAACAAGGAGCTAGCATTTGAAAAGCCTCAACGGTCCATGACTGAGCCCATGCATGATAGAAATGGTGTATATCAGGAAACCAAGTCCGTACATATGAGAACTTAAACAGAAAGAAAACCCAATTGTAATTTGTAACTGCTTACAGCAGAGAAGATATCATGCATCTGTATTTATTTCAGATTTACAAGTTATCGAACAACGAGGGCATATCATAGTTGACTGAAAGATATCAACTTGTGCACAAGTGTGCGCTCACAATAAATCATTCATACTACCATATCAAATTATGCCAAATCTTGAAGTAGTAAGAACAAAGATGATGTTATCTAGCAGTCAATTCTTTAGAAATTATCAATAATCATTTTTTGAAATATTTTGAATTTTTAACTAATTCATGCACTAAAACAGTCAATCAAGGCATTATATATAAAGTCAAATAAATAGTTAATCTTAATACTCTTTTAAAATCATAACACCAAATCTAAACTAAAGAAGCATTTATTCTTGCAGTCGTTTGCATCAATTAAGGTGCTTTGAGCAGGTATGAAGAATTTTGCACGGACATTATCCATCAAGCTCACTCTAAGTTAAATTGATTATCTTGCCACCATATTCAAATGTGGATTCTCCGACTATGCTTGGAGTTGGAGCTTCGGTCATGTTTTGTTCACTTATAGTTCTGTTTATCATGAATAAGTAAACTACTCTAACTTTTTACCAAACCCTTGTTCTAGGCACATCATATAATACGAGTTAAAAAAAATGGAGGTTCCCTCGTATACTTTTAAGTGTACAACTCACCAGTCCAATAACAGCAGAAATGACAATGGCAGCCAGAGCACACTGCAAAGAGACATAAAATGGACAAAATGGAACCATTAGCAACACGAAATATTTGGAAAAGAATTAACACTAGCTCCACTGACATCTCAAATATTTATAACTATCCATTATGTGGTTCTAGAAATTGTTGTTTTAAACACCCTGCAATACTAAGATGGTTAATACAGTTCAAGAATTCTACAAAGTGAAAGCTTAGCAAAAAAACGCCAATGAAAGTCCCAATCAAATCATTGGGATTTAGGACAATTAACACAACTTTTTCTAGTGTCATAGTTTAGGCCCCACTTGTGCAGACCAAGTTAAAACTTGAAACTTCCTCAGACAAGAATACTAAAGGAGAAGAAACAATGTCTACAAATCAACCTGTGGTATGTATTCAAACAATGGCGTCAGGAATTGAAGCGCACAGCCCATAATAATTCCCATAACTACTCCAGATAAGCCAGTTTTGGCTCCACTTTCATGATTCACAGCTGACCTGGAAAACGATCCTGCATCATATATGATTGTGGAGTAAAAGAACTTTCAGTAACCTATATTGATTGTAATATGGATCATGCTTCTGAAAATTCTGAAGAAAATGCAAGTATTATCTGGTAGGCCATACAAAAAACCAGATTATTGGTTTGGAGTAGAGAAACTCACCAGTTGTGGGGTACACCGAAAAGAAAGAACCAACAATGTTCGCCACACCAAGACCAAATAACTGCACAAAAACAAACAGTAAATATGTATCCTAATGAGACCGCAAATGGATATAACAATGCAAGGCATTCAAATGTGCTAAGATATTTATGCTGGCTCAAGTTGGCTGCTATCTAGAGCTCATATGATATGTTTGATCTGGTCCATCCCATCCCGACCAGCTTAAGAACCCATGCATTTACACACTCAGTTAATAAATAACAACTCATTCCCCTTTGTCCTTGAAAGGAACTTGAATATCCAACATTAGAAGAAAATTAGAGCTTAACCAATGAAATCAACCTCTTGATTGGAATCCAGCTCATAACCATTCTTTGCTGCAAGTGCTTTGGCGATCCCTACAGATTCCTATAAACGAAAAAAACACATTAAATCCCTCCTCCAAAAAGAGAGCATGTCATTAACAAAACATGATAGCAAAAATGTACGAGAAGATAAACATAACACTGGAGAGTTATAGTATTGATATTTCTCTTACCAAAATGGCCACGCCAGTAATGAGAACTGTTGTAGAAATTAAAGACTCTGCATACTCAAATTTCTTTGGGACAGAAAAGTTTGGCAGCCCCTGAGGTATTTCGCCTACCTAGAGCAGTAACCAAAAACGGTACATATATTTAAATACACCTCATCAAAGTTAAAATTCACCGGCATCATAGTTCATGAAATAACTGATTATTTGGATTATTCTTTACAGTTATACGTCTTGGCTAGCCAGAAACTAATATGGTGCTCACCAAAGATATTGAAGATGGATGAAATACTTTTACAAAAGCTGTACCCAGAACTACAGCTGTAAGGGGACCAGATGCCCGCAAATAACGCATAGATTTCCTGGACTTTCCCTGGAAATAAAACAAAGTCAGAGTAAAGAGGAACAACTGAAAACTTGATACTTGAGTCTTGACTGAACAAACTAATTCGTACCAAGTGCTTCATAGTCAAAAGAATAGCTAATGTAATGGATCCCATGACGAACGGTGGCCACATGAACTAGAGAGAAATGAAGAAACAAGAAAAAAATAGTAAAGGTTAGAAAAGAACACCAGTACACAACTAAACAGAAATCCAGGCATTTACACAAACTTAATGGGAAAATAATCATAACAGTGAGGACCCATATACCACAGAGAAACAAAAAAATTGGAATAAATGGGCATAATTTCATTGAGAATATAGAGCCATCAGTAAAAAAGGAGACCTTGTTGTAACCTTTCACCTGACTAGTAATTTTATATTATATAGAGGCTGCTACTACGTCATTTATTCCTTATACTCTTAAACTTGGTCGTGCACTAAGGTCGTGCAAGTGGACAGAGTAAGGTCCATATATGAAGAGAAGATTAAGAAAAAAGAGATTGCAAAAGTACGTTTTGACTTCTTCGCATCATGGAAAATTTTCAGAAATAAAGAGAAGAACAAAGAAACTAATGAGGTTTCATTTTAATACTCTCTTAAATATCTGTTGAGGTACCCTTTTTTTTTAGAGCTTATTTTGTAAAGGTTGATGTTTTTTTGTCCATCTCTTCAAATTCAATGTTTTTTTATTTATTTTTTTGCCCTCTTTACTGTTCATTGGGTACAAAAAGGACCCTCTTGCTCTTAATGCCCTTAAAAGTAGTCCTTTTACTACCTATGAAACAATAAACAGACTAAGATTCTTTTGGGAATCATTGTATGATAGGGTTAAGAGAATGCCTAAACCTCTTGTTACCAAAGTGTATGTTAGGCACCAGCCTGGCAGCAATAGGAATAACTAACTAACTGAATTCTGTTAGTTAAAGAGTTCTATAAATAAGAACTATATCTGATTGTAAAGCAGTTTTTGGCATATTGTGATTTGGGACTAACTGAATTTAGAGTGGTTACAGAAGTTCAACTGAATTGGGATTCAGCCAGTTGTAATTCCCTATTCTGAATTCTGCTATAAGCAATAAAGATCCACAGGGATTTACCCTCTGTTTTTTCTATTTTTTCTTTATTCCTGATTTGCAGTGTTATCATTGTACAAGCTATTTGCTGGTCTATTTGGCTGGAAAGAAATAGGAGAATTTTTTAAAACATAGAGGAGACTGTAGAAGAAGTACAGGACAAACTAAATAGAACTCTATGGTGGATTTCAAATCACAAGTTATTTAGGGGCATTCATGTACTTAAGGCTTCTAGAGACTTGAAATTTGTAATGCAATATTAGAGTTCCCTTTAGATTGGGGATTCTTTATCCCTATGTAATTACTATCATTATCAATAAAGTTTGTTTCTTATCAAAAATAAAATAAAAAATCAAGGTTCCTTATGGAAAAAGGATAATTCACACGATATCCTGCTGAAATATTGCAATTTATGTTTAAGTTGTTAAAATAACTATACGTCACCACCCACCCTCACTCAAAGATGAAATTGATGAATTAAGCTTTGCCACTTTAATGAATGTTTGTCAAAGACACTACCTATGCAGCTTCATCAAAAAATCCTCGAACACTTAGTACTATCAGTGATGCACAAGGCTGAAACTACAAATTCTTGTGTTTCTTTTATGTCTAGGTAGGAAGCAGCACAAATAACAAGAGCTTGTTCCTTCTGTTCAGATACAAGGCATCTGGAAAACTTGATGAAGCAAAGAAGGATGTGCGGTACTGACACCAGTCACACCACATCCTAATCCAGTGTATTATTAAAGTTGCATGTAGAGTGGTAATAAATTCACGGTTGTAGATTAAATATAAAGATTTAAGGCTAATGACATAAAAACATTGCATGATTTCTTTACTCTAAGATGGAATAGCATCACTTAAGAAGTGCGAAATTTGCAGAAACATAGACATTAGTCTTAGTATCATTGATAATGGCATATAATTATCCCTAGATTGAGAAATTGATAGAAATCAAGGCACAATCTTGGAAGCGAAGATCAACAATGGCCCTCCGGGAAAAAGAACATGGAACATTTTTGGTCAAGAGAAAGTTACTTGTAGGTGCTTTAAGTTTGGATACTGTTTTAAAAAAGTTGGGAGTCACAAACACTTCAGTAATTTTAGAGTCTCTTTACATTTCGGATATTGTTTCCCCAATATGCTTTTAGTTTGATGTCAAGCAATACAGTGTCAGTTTAAAATTTAGCAGTATCAAGTTTTAACTCCCATTTCTTTAGTAGTAGGAGAAGAGGTTTGGATCTACATAGTACATACCCACCGTAATTTTAACGGAGCACATTACTCCTGAGGAATTGTACTGTTTTTGTATTGAGTGTTCATATTCTTGCAAGAATGAAGCTATCATGCATTATAAACAAGAGATAAAACTACACGTTTTAAATTTTTTTCCTCCACACTCATATCACCAGCCGCTCTTGTTTCATAAGTGTCAAGGCAACTTTTCTCCCACACTAAGAATGATCCTATATGCCCAAGAGTTTAAAAAACCATATTGAACATTTGTTTCATGCAGCCCAAAAGCCAAAAAAGATTCAGACACTAATAATAGAATTTTATTGCATTAGCATTATCACAGATGGCTTTTGTACTTTATATAAAAAATAACGAGGAGCAAATAATGAACCCTCCTAGAAGGAGTTTCTTTGCTAGACTTTGTAGCTGGAACAGCATAAGCTAGAACATCTGGCTCAAAAAGGGCAGCTTATTAATAGAACCCTTAACTTCCATGACTTCATTGGAGCAAAGGAGATGTGGCACATATGTGTATATAGTGACGATGCTGAAGATCGAATTAACCTTCATATCACTCAACCACATAAACATAGAAACATGGGATAATTTTAAAGCAATATGGAATAAGATCATTCAAGCACGCCATAAATATCAAAGTAATTTATTGGAGAAACCATCGAACATGAACAGATGGATGAACATAATTTATCGGTAGAGCAGTCATCACAAGAAATTTACCTTATCTGCTCCTAGAATAATGCTCTTCACCAGTGGAATAATTTCACTGCTACGTACAACACTATAGCCCAGGAAATCTTTTGCCTGAGACAAGGCAATTATAATGGCTGAAGCAGTAGTAAAACCAGAAATCACAGAATGGCTGATGAATCGAAGAAGCCATCCAAGCCTAAATATAAAGAAAATCAATATTAGAACCCTTTTACTAAATTGAAAGATGTGTAGAAAAAAGATAAAATAGTACCAAAAAGAAAATTTCAAACTAGCATAGCAAAGATTTGATGGCACACCATTGCTGGAACAGTTTATGCAGTTGCTTGATTTGTATTGAATTATGCAAGAAACAGCTCACACAAGGGAACACATATAACAGATTAGCACTTGCTGAATAATATAAGATAATATGGTTCAGCTCTTCAACACTAAAAACCTATGGTTGCCCTACTGCATAGCTACCCATTTAATGCTTGAATCAGCATATTTCTTAAAGCTCTGTATGATATCACAGTTAATTAGAAAACTATAGTCAGTAAAGAATCTGTATAGGGTTACATAAAACAAAAAACTAAACCTTTTATCCCACTATGTATGATTGATCTATATAATGTTAGGATGTTGCATATTCGTAAAATATCTATATACAACAAAACGTGACTAAATAAGGAAATGAGCATGTCACAATCAGAAGCAAAAGTGAAACGAGTAAAACTAATAGAATGCAGAGAAAAATTCATTCAGATTAGAGATGTATAATCTGAAAAACCATTACAAGAGGAAAGAATTAAACAATTAGCACCTTAAAAGCCCCATGATGCATTCGAAAATGCCAACCATAAGTGCCAATAGTATGGCAAGCTCAGTGTACAACTGCTCTGATGAGTTTACTATGCTCCCCAACACATTAGACACGAGGAGGGACGTCAATGCAACAGGGCCAATAGCAAGCTGACGTGATGACCCAAAAATTGCATACACAAATATAGGCACAAAACCAGAGTCTGAATTACAAAAGTGCACACAAGTCAGTGTAGCCACATAGGCATACAGTATTGAATTTAACAATTGATAGAACTCAAGCTAGCGAACAAAGAAAAACAAAAAAATTGCTAATGATTGGAAAGCATTATCATCGAGTATCTCATCACAATGCCAAAGCATTATTAACACCTTAGCTGGACTAAGTATAACAAATAATAACAATAAAAGAAAATTAACAGCAATACTAAAAATAAGATTTCAGGGAGGGCACTTACATAGTCCATATATAGGATGAAGCCCAGCTAGCTTTGCATAAGACATGGACTGGTGATGCATCAAAAGAAACAAAACCCGCAAGTTACTATCAGGAAGTAGTAAAAGGAAAATGTTACGTGTCAATCAATAACATACCGACCATATGATATAAATATGAAGCCTGGATTTCCATAATTCCAGCTTTAGAGTGATAATGGAAGAAGTTTGCTTCAAACGGAGTTCTTTTTCTATTCTTTATTCCTTTTTTTTGTTTTTTTTTTTTTTTTTTTTGACGAATTTGTGAGCATAATTTCTTAGTCAGTGGCGATCTTGAAGCTATTGTCATATATGCGCTGGAAATGTTCACATCAACAAACCTGGAGTTTGATATAATGAATTATTTTCCAATTACCTGAGGGACAAGCATGACGCCGACGGTGATGCCAGCCATGAGGTCGGGCTGCAGATATTCCCGCCATTTGTAGGTGCGAATCCAACGGTAGCAGGGCAGAAACAGCTCAATCCACTCCGCCCTACTCATCCGGTTCATCTTCGCCCTCCATTTACCGAGAAAGGGAGTCGACGACGCGGTGGTGGAGGAGGATGTGGTGGCGTTGGGGTGCTGCAGCTGGATGATTTTGACCGGTCGGTTCGTGGTTGCGAAGGAGGAGAGGTCGCCGGCGCTGGGCGAGGAGTGGCTAATCCCCTCCATGACACAGGCATCCGCCGGCGGTAACAGAAATGGTGGCGCGTGTGGGGAATCACGTGTTGTTTGCTAAGATTTTGTTCTGACTTGCGATTGGCGGAAAAGAACACACAGACCAATGGTTTCTATGATTCTAAATTAATATGAAATATATTCAAATAAGTACTCCATCAACTAATTAAAATTACAGTTTTATCCAAATGTGCACTGACTAGTGTAGTATTGTGTGTATTTTATTCTTTCATATATTTCGTAGCATATTGGGTTGTCTATATTCAGTGAGTTAATATTTAAATAAAATAATAAAAAATTATATTTATATTAGGAGTACAGTAAAATACAAATTTAGTAGGATTTGGAATAAAAAATAACAGATCCCATCGAGGTAGACCCTATACAAAACAAATATTATCAAATTCTAATTATATGACTATGCTAAAATAACTACAATCACAAGAGACAAACAATCCAAATAATATAAAAAAAATTAAATAATAAAAATTAGTGGTAACAATTTATTCAAATTTAAACCTAGTAAAATAAATAAACTGCAACTACTATGGACAAATTGCAATCTTTTGAGAAAAGCCCGACGAAACAAGCAAAACAAATAAAGTGAAAGCCTTTCAAATACAGTGATAAAATTAACTTCAATTATTAAGACGACAAATACTTCCACCACTAATGTACGACAAAAACTCTTGTGAAGAAAGATCGAAAAAGTCCTAGAAAGACTTAATAAAAACAATGCAAAAATTAAACGGCAACCATTTTTCATTCTTCCAAAACGAAAGATAAGGAATTAGAAATCTACTTTTAGAGTTGAAGTGAGTTTTTTTTTTAAGACAATTTTTTTATTGAGTTTTCGTAACTAAACAAGATGATTATTTATATATGCATTAGAATCAATATAGTCTAATAATATAAATATTTTTACAAATATATTTTTTCTTACACATTATGAATTTTATTTGAAGTATGTCTCTCTTGAGGGACTATCTAATAACTACTTTGTGTGGAATCGTGTCAAAAAAGAAAAATTTGAAAACAGTACAAAAACTAAAAATTTTGAAAAAATAAAATAAAGAACATAAAAGCCTAAACCTTTGAAAAGTGAAGACGAAAAAAATTAGAAATTTGACGAGAAAAAAAACTAAAATAACCTTACAAAAATAGAAAAATAAAGATACTCCAAAAAATAATGAAAATTGAAAAAAAATTAAATTTAGACTCTGACTCGTAAAAATATATTTTATAAGACGATCACATACGAAGTTTCATATATTTTTACGTTTTATCTAAGTTTTACAATACAAAACAATTGCAGAGATGAAAATATATATTAAATAAAGTTAGTCTAATTTAGTAGGCTTGAAATATAAAAGTCTTAAGTTTTAAGGGAATACGCAACCAAAATATTGACAATTAAATTGTACAATACTCTTCATTTTTCAACCTTTAAAATTGACACCTATTTTTACTTTTCTCAATCAATTAAATCAAATTCTCATGAAAATTAGTCTACCAGAATGATCCATTTATTATTTTTATTCAACCTCTAAAAATTATAATTTTGTACTTATAATTTTTTTTAGTTTATTAGTTTTACTTATCTAATTATATATAATTTATTTATAAAAAATATTTTTTTATTTAACTAATTTAACTTGTGAGACGATAATTTTATTTTTTGGAATAAAAATGTTTGAAAATAGATTATTTTTTTCGACAGCGGGGGCAGTTTTATTCGAATATAATTTTTATTAATTGAAAAATAAAAAATAAAGAAAGATTGACGGTTTATTAAAAAAAAAAAAAAAAAGAAAAAAAAACGTGTTAAGCGATTAATGCTTGATGACGAAGCAGTGATAGCATAATGTATGGGGATGTTTTGAAGTCCAGGTTCATTGAGAACCCACAGATGCAGCCTGAACACGGTAGCACGATTGTGTGCCAGCTCAACCAAATTTGTAATAATTAATTATGAATAGTAACCTTTCTAAATATGTTTTGATGGCCACGATTTCTGATTTCAATCCAACTATTTTTAGTATCTACTGCTTTCAGCCAATAACACAGGATGTTCTTTTTTTTTTTTTTTTTTTAAATGTAAATTAAATCACAAAATTTCATTGGAAAGATTTTCAAAAATTATTACAAAACATGGATGGACGTAATACTTTAATAAAAAAACGCAACTGCAGTGGCCAAAAATTAAATTAAATTATTCAATACTTAATTCGAGCTCGTTCGTTAAAATCTTTTTTGAATTCTATTTGGTAGTGAAGTTCGAACATACTTTTACATTTAATAAAATCTAACGTTCAACTCGAGCTCGAGCTTGTTAAATAAAATTTGTTAAAACAAGTGTAATATCAAACTACTTGAGCTTGATTCAAGTTCGACTCGGTTAAAGTTCATTCAAGCTCGGGTCAGTTGATAATCAAACAAGCTCAAATAAAATATTAAAAGTTCGATAACATTTCAAACATTTTAAACAATAGTATATTCGACTCGACTTGACTCATTTACACCCTTAAACGACCACTGACCTTGTTTAAGTGGTGCCATCCTTCTTATATATATATATATATTTATTTATTTATTTATTTATAAATGTGATTAGTGCATAGAATTTCAAAGTATTATTGCAGCCTAAATTAATTAGTGACTATTTATTTACTATTTCAAAACCATTTTATGCAAAGTAACTAATAATCTTATAGCACTTTATTATAAATGTATAATCTTGAATTTTAAAATTAATTAATCTAACTTCACAAGTAATTTTGTATACTTTAAAAATTTTATTTTTAGGAAGCCTCAAATCTGTAAATAAAATAAAACAAAATAATATATATATATATATATATATATATATTGTATCGATTTAAATTGATCAAGCGATACATAGAATTAAAATTGAATCAAAAATAAAAAAATTCAAAATTTCAAAATAAAAATCAAACCAAATTTTTTAATTTAACTTGAGTCGACCTCTTATATAAATTTTGTCGTTAACTAGTACTTCTCTTTTCCTTGTCGATTTGAGAGAGTTGAAATGATCTATGAATCATCCAAATTATAATCATGATTGAATAAATTATATATATATATTTTTAAATACAAATCAGGTTTTATTTGTTATTTGACCATCATCTTTACTTCTTTTGTTTATTTCATTTTTAGCTTGGTTATTTTCTTATAATTGTGTGTAGGTGTGTTGTTATTATTTCTAAGTATGTTACCAAGACAACATCCATCTAAAAGAGTTAACACAAAAAAGGACACAAGTATGTAGATTTAAATGAAATAAAGAATAAAAAATAAATTTGAGCAAACTTGTTATGTGTTGGATATATATGATCCTAAGAATTTTGGGTAACATTGATAATGAATCCATACATCTTTTGATAAGATTTTTTTTTTTTTTTTTTTTTTTTTTTACATTTATCATATGCTCGTTATGTAAAAAAAAATTACCAAATGAAGAAAAACAAGATAGAAAATTATCAGTGTCCTAAAAAGATGCCGACAAAATGTATTGTTTTTGTTGCAAGTCGTTTAAATAAGTCAGGAGCGGCCCTATTCGTACATACACAGGAAACTGATACCAGAAAAGATAGAACGGCAACACAAAGTCTCACATTTCATATCACCTTTAAGCAACACGAGTCTTATTTTGGGATGGAGTGAATACATTACTAACTGCATTACATAAAACTATACATGCATCCCCAGATGCTTCAGCAATCCATATAACGACATACATAATCATACTAAGGGAACTGACATCAGGCATAAACCATTGTCAGTTGGAAGCACACTTACAAATATTCTTGCAGAATTTTTACGATGCAGCAAGTTTGGGCACCCAGCCTGCGATGATATATTCATCTTCAGCTTTTGTTTTTTTGAAAGACTCCCGAGAAAAGAGCAACTGTCAGGGGGGGGGGGTGTAATGAAGAACACAATATCAGTCAATATTTCAGTTTTTTTTTTTTTTGACAAAAATATCATATTAATTGTGACTTTCATAGTGTGCTAGATTACCAAAAATTCTAAGTGTAGTGCAATGTTCAAACATAGGTTCCATGTTATAGATACTTCAAACAGATCTTGGGAGTATGTCAGTGGAATACTATGTAGGAAGTTTTGATGATCTAGTGTCAGAACATCGAAACAGATAATTGTCCACACGAGACAAAGGATCGTGTTCCAAATAGAAACTACTCTGGAGGTTAACATAATTAAATAGCTTGGAAGATCCGTTTAAATTCGCTGTTAGCATTGAAGCTTATCTCACATTGTAATACGTGAAATACATCTATGTATGAACCAAAACAACCAGTTTTGACAGAAGAACCACAAGTTTTATTACAAGATGCTTTTGCTAAAGCATCAGGAAAGTTGAAGTTTGGAAACATGCTCAAGCTAGCAAAATATCATCTCTCAGTGAAAAAGATTGACAATTAATCAAAATAGATTTGCTAAACCAAAGCATGTGTGCTGTCCAACTGCATTTGATTCAATAGTCGATTTATCTATCCATAAGATGAAAATTTCAAGAAACAAAGTATCCTAAATTCCTCCCCATTTGTGAACAATGGTGGCATCTATCACAAATCTTAATCTTCAACCAAATAGTTGACAGGTAAAGGATCTCCATCCCATAACACCTCAAAACTAAAGGCAAAGAAAGTCGAAGTAATAACTAATATTCGAATATTCAAGTAATTTTTTCCAGAGTTTGTTATTTTAAGTATTTTAAAAAGTTTTCACTAAGGGGTACACACCAAAATTCATGATCTACAGAAAAATCATTAGTTCATAACCTGGCACTATATTTAAATTTCATTTTAGATAGTATGCGGAGAAACAATTTCAGTTATAGTATTAGCTCATCTTTTCAAAATTCAAGCCTAGTCCTAAGAGATATTGGAGCTTCTGAGACTACATGAAATGATGCAACAATATAGTATAAAGGGAGGAGAAGACAGAAGGGAAAGATATTGAGAATAACACATCAAGATACCTTCTTGTAGTCGTGCACACGAGTCAAGCTTTCTGGTATAGCCCAACCCTTAAAATGGAGAAGGGCAACATCAATCTGGTAAAGTATTGGTGCTAGTTTCAAATCAATAGCACAAATATTTTCTCCATTAACATATGGTCCCTGATCATACACACAGAAAGAGAACTTCATCAGGAAAGACAGTCAATATACATTATGAGCACCTCTTTTTTTTTTTTTAAACCTTATAAATTTATTTGAAGTAAATTAATGTAATCATAGCAGACAAAATTGACACCTTATTTTTGAGGTGTTCATCCAATGCCTTCAATTCGTCAAGCAGAGCTTGTTCTGATCCATCACTCGGATCCTTGCTCTTCAAGAATTTGAAAAAAGAAGGCAATAATTTGGAGCCACTGTGATTAAAATCAAGGAAAGAGGAAACAAAAAATCAGAACAATATGCCTTGCAAGAATTTTAACTGAAGATGCAAAAAACAAAATAAGATCGTACAATGATCACCACTAAATCCTCTCCTCCAACACTAAACATGAACTAAGAGAAATTTACTTAAATCAACAAATCCAACAAAATTGTTTCATTCGATCAGGAAGAGCCCACAAAAAGTAATATTACATCCAAGAAATAAACTAGATCAGGATACACACACGTGCACGTATGTGTGTGTGTGCGAACAGGAGGGAAGAAAAAGGGATGAATTTATACAGTGATGAAACTTCAGGAGGGGGCGAGAGAGGAGGCTCGGGGTATTTCTCTTCGATAACACCAACAATCACATCAGAATCAGCAATCCACTTGTCATCATCAAATTTTATCACTGGCACTTTGCCTTCTGGGTTCAATTCCAAGAACCTAAAATCCCACAAAAATAAAAACATGAATGAAATCTCACCCAAAAAGAAAAAAGAAAAAAAAATCAAAAGAAGAAGATATCCAAAACCATGGTCAACCAAAATCAGTAGCGTCAGGGAATTTACCACTGGGGCTTTGCATCAAGATTGATAAAATGCATCTTATAAGGTATTTTCTTCTCTTCCAAAGTCAGCAGAACCTTATGGGCGAAGGGGCCTGCGTATCAAAACGAATCATGAGACCAAAAAAAGAAAAGAAAAAAAAGTGAGGAATGTTTTAAAAACGAGCAAATTACAGTCTCCAAGAAGGTGGGGAGCGCCGGCAGCAGCCTTAACGCAGACTTCAACAGCCATCTCCGGATTGTGATCTGTGAAGTGTTTGTGAAACTGATATGCAGAGAGAAAATGAAGAATGTCAGTGTTGCGAAGAGCGAGCAAGATATGTCAAGTGTAAGGATATATATATATATATATATATATATATATATTTGCAAATTGCAATAGCAGCAGGAAAAAGAAAAAGCGTGGTGCACCCAAATTTGTTGCTATTGGCGGACAGACAAGTCAACTTATATAATTTAATCCTACCACCATTACCATCTTTATAATTCCAGCTTAATATTTTAATAATTTCTGAATAAATTACAACTTATAAAAAAATATTATTATATTCTCCATTTCATTAATAATTGCTGATTAAATTACAAGTTATTATTTTCTTTATTTAATTTTTCATCTAAATTATTTTATGTTGCTTTTGAACAGTGACACTATATTTAAAATTTTATACAAATAAAGAGAATTTGACTAAAAGTTTCTATTCACACTATCGTTTCCTCTCTACACAGCACAAAAAGAAAACAGACGTAAGAAAAATGACAAAATTATTCAAACCCTTTTTTTTTTTTTTTCATGTACCCACCATCTCCCTTTTTTTCCTACCATAAATTCCGTTTTGTGGGAGGAAGAGTGGACTCCGGGCGGCCTGGAGGAATTTCCGGCAATGTTGACTTGAGCAGTTCTCTCCTTCTCTTTCAATTTCATTCATTTTCCCAAATGTTTACTAGAAAATTTTGATTTTGATTTTTTTACCTAAATGAACATGAATAAAAAATTAAGTATTGATGATGGGATGCAACTCAAAAGCTCTTCTCCCACCCTCCTAAGTATTATCTTTTTGTAATTCAATCATTAAAAAATATTTTGCAAGACCTAACGAGGGGTGTAGGAATTTGGATTTCTTACTTTAATATTTTCTTTATAATTTATAATATTGAATGGTCATGCCGAATCATTTAGGAGTAGATGTAGGAATTTCTTTATTTATTTATTTATTTTTGCACATATATAAACGCATACTCTATTTTCAAGAGTGTTTCTATTACAATTTATTTTTAAATATATAATAAAACTCAAAATATATTTATTATTTTCATAAATATAAGGAATGCTTTAATTAATAAGTGTTTGTAGATGGATTTCAGTTTTTTCATTTTTCTTTTTGGGTAATCTGCTATTTATATTGTAAAGCAGATTATTTGCATTTTAAGGGGAATTTGTGGGTGCAACCAATCAAGGATATTCATGCAATTTCTGGAGGAGATTAGGGCAATAACTCTGCATCTTTACCTATAAAGCACAACTTCTTCCTCCTACAATTTCAGTTTTCTAATTCAGTCAAAATGTCTCATTGTGTCATCTTATTTACCATTTTGGCCCTCAGTTTCGTCGGCATCGTCTTCCCCTTCGATCCTAGTCCTCTGCAGGATTTCTGTGTTGCAGATCATCAAAGCACAGGTAAAAATCAACGAATTGAAAAACTTTACGGTTGATTATTTGTTTTTACAAAATGCTATATAATTAGTTGTTGTAATAATTCATATATTTTAAGTTAGAGTGAACGGGCTGGCATGCAAGGATCCAGCAACGGTTGAAGTGAATGATTTCTTCTTCAGCGGACTGCATTTACCTGGGAACACGTCTAATCCTTTCGGAGCAGGCCTGAGCGTTGTCTCTGTAAACCAGGTTCCTGGGCTGAACACCCTCGGCCTCTATCTGGGTCGTTTGGATTTTAAGCCCAATGGTTATATCCCACCTCACTTCCACTCCAGGGGAACTGAGGTTGTCACTGTTCTTGAAGGTTCCCTCGAAATTGGGTTCGTAACCTCGTATCCCAATTACAAACATTTTAGTAAAGTTCTGCAAAAGGGTGATTTCTTTGTGGTTCCTGTGGGGCTCATTCATTATCTGCATCATGTTGGATCAGAAAACAGTGTTGCTCTTTGGGCTATCAACAGTCAGAATCCAGGAATTACTACAGTTACTAATGGTGTTTTCGGGGCCAAACCATCAATCAACAGCAGTTATCTTTCTAAGGCCTTTTATCTGGACCAAAAAACTGTGGAAGATCTCCAATCCAAGTTCTAGTTAAATGTTTTAGAATGTATAATATTGATGATTGTGTATTTATAAGATCACTAATCAAATAAATGTGTTTTAGGGTTCATACATTTTTCTTTTTTTCGTTTTTTTGTTTGGGAAAATGTTACATTTTGCATACAATTTTAGTAGGTTTTGTGTGTGTACATCTCCTAATGTACCTATACTTAGTTTCAAGCTACATGCATATATAAGAAGAATAGTAGATAGAATATGGTGGCAACGTCAACGAAAACATTTACAACTACTTTCTCGTTTGATTAAAATATTTATGATTTTAACATATTTTCAAGAAATTCTAGAAATATGTAGTACCATTTAATAAACGTAACATTGATGTACTATTTATAAATTAAAAATGTTGTTCAATTTTCGTAGATCTAGTGGTAATATCGGTCATAGTCAAAGCATGCAAATCTTTCCAAAGATCAATTATGGGCAGATCATCCCATAAATATATATGTATTAAGTTGTATATTTTATTTCGTGTTGTGTTATCGAATTGTGTAAAATTTTGTTAATTTTTATGTAATAAATAAATTATTTTATAAAGATAATCATATATATTTTAAATATAAAATTCATAATATATAAAATATATTTTTTAATAAAATCTTATTTTTTATAAAAATATCTTGCTTATTTTATACCGAATATTTTACAATTAATCAAAAATTTATATTTAAAAAATATATTTTTATATATACAATATGGGTATCAAATTAAAGATTTTGAAAAAATAAATAATTTGATATATTTTTTATTATAAATGAGTTGAAAAAAAAAAGTTGTACGGGTTAAAAATTTATGATGAAAAAGTGAAAAAAAATAAAATAAAAAACCTAATTGGCTAGTAAATTTTCAAATATATCCCACTCACCCTTTGGCACTTGAGGTGCCAATCACAAATGCACATGCACGCGCCACTTTTTTTTGTTTTTTGTTTTTTTTTTTTTTTTTGTTTTTAGATATGGATAGATTATGGAATAATTTCAATCCAAGTTCTAGATGTTGCGGAGCTCATGATAAATTGTAAGTTATACATGATAGATTATGAATGATGATATATACTTCACAATCAAATAATATATGATTTTTACTTGTTTGAATAATAATTTTAATTCGATTCTGTTCCACATGTTCAAATTTCAAGTTAATTATCAAGAAGTTCTAAGCGAGCGATTTCAATTTAATTTTTTATGGTGAAATAGATACAGGCCCAATTTTGTGAAACTTATAATGAGAATTCATTGAAAACAGATGTAACATTGGGATTGAACTGAATCAACGTGCTGATTAATGGAAATCAGAAAAATATATGACATGCATTTGTTAATTAGTTGAAACTAAAAATGGAATAATTTAAAATAGAGGATCCCATGCAACAAAATTAATTAAACCAGCTGTTATTTGAATTAAAAACATAAGTTAAAACATAATCCAGTTAGAAATCTGCTCCAATGCAGGGTGTAATGAACAGTGCTATCGCGCACCGATGACCTTCTTTCAAATTCATATGCCACATATCATTTTTCAAATGCAGAAAGGGAAAATAGTTTCATAAATAATCAACAAGATGTAAATAATAGTGAATTTATTAAACATCTCTCAATTTTTCCAGATTGAAGAATGGTCCCATCACTTTCTCATGTTTTATGCATTCATCGATAAATTAAGTATTTCGAAGATTTGCTATCCTAATATTGATCAAATAAATTTCTACCAACTTCACAGAGAGCAATCATCATAAAATGGTCGGAAGATGAAGCTACTAACATTTATTTAGTAGGGCACGATCAGTTTCAACTCAGTATCCTCCCTGCAAGTAACTAAAATTGGACTGACCGGTTGTAGCCGACACCAAAGACTCACAAAAGCAAAGTTCCATTCTATATGACAAAACACTCATTCTTATCTAGAAGGCCACATCATGATACAAAGGTACATCCAGATGTCCTACATCAGCCCATAGAACTAAAACACATACATGGTACCAAGAACACATCCTAGATGGATTATTATTAGCCAGGAAGCATCACTTGAAAAGATTGTTTACCAGAGAGTGGCCCAGAGAACAACCGTTGCACACTCTATGATAGCTAGGAGTTCAAGCGCTAAGTTTGGGGGCCCAGCCCGAGATGATATGTTCCTCTGAAGCCTTTGTTTTCTGGAAAGACTCCCGAGAAAAGAGCAACTGTTGAGTGGGAAAGAGAGGAATATCTGTTAGCCAATTATGGTTATTTTCTCCCACATTTCGATGGCGATTTTCAGACATTGGAGAATTATGCACAAAAAGTTGAAAGATGATGATTTGGGTGTTGAATTGTGATACTTAGTACAGGCAACACACCAAGTCATATATAATAAGTTGATAACAAGAGAAACAATTACTATAGCTTTTGAATTTAGCAAAAATGGTTCTAATTTTAGCTTAAGCATTCTGCTCAGAGTTTAAAAGTGATACAATAAGACTCCTATTTGGGCATTAAAATGTCTTTGAATTGAAACAACCAGCTTCGAGTAGCTGACCAAACTCATGACACTTATTCTCTTGAAAGAATGACTAAAATAAATCTATCCTATTGCAAAATAATTCTGGTCGCGCATCCAATGCTATGTAATTTTTCCAGCATGCTAGATTACCAAAACACAAATTGTAGTGGAAAAAAATAAAGAGGCTCCATCTATTTCATAAGGGAGTTTTCCGGTGGAAAATATGTGGAAAAAAATTGTGAGCTTTGTTTGAACATCCAATCAGATAATGTGCATATGGAATGGATCATTTTGCACTGAGAAACCACTTTGGAGGATAATCTGAATGTATCTTTGAAGATCCATCCGAATACACACACTAGGTATTGATGCTTATAAGAAGGATGATGTTAACAAAAATCTATAGTTCATGTTTTGATACTTTATCTGAAGTTTATTTAGAATAAGATTTGGTGTAACAATTTCAATTTTAGGACAGGATTAACTTATGTCTTCGAAATTGTTGTCTAGCTCCAGCAGAAATAGGAGAGCTCACATAAAATGTGATGTATCATGTAACTTCAACTAGTCCTACAGCAGAAAAAGGGAAAGAGTTCGATGATAACAACAAATCATGATACCTTCTTGTAGTTGTGCACACGAGTCAAGCTTTCAGGAATAGTCCAGCCCTTAAAATGCTTAAGGGCCACATCAACATGGTAAAGCTTCGGTGCCAAACTCAAATCAACAGCAGAGATATTCTCTCCATTCACGTACGGTCCCTGATTATGTATACAGAAAGAGAACATGAGCAAAGAGAGACAATTCAAATTATAACTCTGTTATTTTCTCACAATTTTACTGTAAATTAACGTAATCACAATAGACAACTTGAAATGCTCACACCTTATTTTTGAGGTGCTCATCCAGTGCCTTCAATTCATCAAGCAGAGCTTGTTCTGATCCATCACTTGGATCTTTGCTCTTCAAGAATTTGACAAAAGACGGAAATATTTTGGAACCCCTATGATGAACATTCAACAACAAAGGAAATCAGAATCTTCGAACAACAAATACCGCAAGAAGTATTATTAAGATGTAAATACATACTTCATGAAAGAAAGTATATAAGATACTTTGTTGAAGACATACAAGACTAAGAAGAGCTTAAACCTTATACAGAAAACCCACTTGAAACAATTCTCAATGACAACTAGCATATTGTAATTAGAATTTGGAAGGAAAGGCAAATGACATTCTTACACAATTCCTAAATCATGGCTACAGGCATAAACGCGACACAAGAAATTGACTAAAGTTGTCAAATCTAACATCATTCTCCTATTACCATCCGCAAGAGATCACCAAACTCACAGAGAGAGAGAGAGAGAGAGAGAGAGAGAGAGAGAGAGATACACAGATGAGACTTCAGGAGGAGAAGACAGAGCAGGGTTGGGGTACTTCTCTTCAATTACACCAACAATCACATCAGAATCAGCAATCCACTTGTCATCACCAAACTTTATCACAGGCACCTTCCCTTCTGGATTCACTTCCAAAAACCTAAAAACCCCAAGTAAAAAACAGATGAACACTTTAAAAAATAAAAGAAAACCGACAAACATACACACCGACAACGTAATGAGCTGAAACCCAGTAGCCTTTAGGCATATACCATTGGGGCTTCGCGCCGATGTCGATTAAATGCAGCTTGTAAGGTACATTCTTCTCTTCCAGAGTCAGCAGAACCCTTTGCGAAAAGGGACCTAGGAAAAAAAGAAACAAAAACAAACGATAATTGCATGTGGTTGTATCAGTATCTGTATCTGATTTGTGCGTGTCTCGTAAGCAAATATATATATATATATATATATATATATATAGAAAGGGAAATTACAGTCTCCAAGAACGTCCGGAGCGCCTACAGCAGCCTTGACGCAGACCTCCACAGCCATGGCCGGATTTTGAGCTGTGTGAAATTGAGGAATCTAGAGAGAGAGAGAGAGAGAGGCTTTAAAGAAAATCTTCTGGTCCTTTCTATTGCATGTTAGCCATTGTAAGTGCGAGCTGATCCACAACAGCCTTCCACGTGTAATCTTCAGTACCGAAGATCAGAATTACTTTTCTTGGGGCAAAGGCGAAATCCCTCGCCCCAGAGCCCCCACCTCGATCCGACAGAGATTACTTTCCTAAAATAAACAATTGTTAGCTCAGCATCAATATGATAATAAATCTATGGGTGGTTCTGTTTGAATGTAATGCTTTTTTTTTTTTTTTTTTTTTGAAATTATTACTTTTTGGCTCTCCACTTCCGTAAGTTGGCGCCAGAATACATCAACTTTTCTAAATTCAATATATAATAATATAATAATAGGGTAGTCAAAATAATTTTTTATTTTTACAATTAAAAATACTTAAAAAAAATAATATGGCAACTTTTTTTTAGTTGATTTTTTTTCAATTTTTAAAATACAAAAAGAGATGTTTTTAATTTTTTTATGTGTACTATATTAAACTAATTATATTTTCATAATCTTTAATTTCATACATTATTTTATATTTAGATCAGATATTTATCTATACTCTATATAAAATATGAATACTATATATTTTTCTCTTCTTTTCACATGTGTCTCATAATTAATTGACACATGTCATTCATTTTCTTTTATCTCTCTTAATTTTAACTATCCTTCTTTATATGAAATAAAAATAGCAGAAGAATATGTGTCCCAACTATATTCTCATATTTCCTATATTTTATATTTTTTGTTAAAATTCAAATAAATTTTTCGCTTTAAATCTGTTTTTATGTATCATATATCAAATTAATCTTCTTTTCGTGAACTTTAATTTGACATAAATATTGTATATTTTAAAATAAATAATTATATTTAAAATGTGATATTTAATTTTTTATGGATAAAATATAATTTTTTTATAAATTAAATTATTATTTTTATTTTGATATATGTATGGATTTAAATAAATAATATATCTACAAATATAAAAAAAATTGTAAAAAATTTTAAACCATAATTTTATATATTACAAATTGTACGTCCATGCAATACACAAAATGTAATATTTTATTATAAAAATATAAATAATCTATTATATGGTTATGTCGATGCTGCCCTACTGGCACTGCCTCGTTCACACAAAAATTGACATAGGTCAACTTTTACTTCTTTTTTTTTTTGTTCTCGTATTTATATTTGTGATCAAATATTCGTTAACCATGGTTAGCAGAAAATTTTCGGTTCCCCCCAAATGAAAATTTCATCTCCCTCCTAAATCCTTAGAATTTGAAATTTCAATCTCAAAATTTTAATTTATAATCTGGAAAGTTAGAATAAAAAGAAAATGATTATATACTTTGTTGTTATCACTAATTTTTCAAGAATCTTGGGAGAGAGAACAGAAGTTTGTCCATTCTTTTTCAGTGCCATCCTAACCACCATTCCTTTTGACGACATCATCGCAACCTCCGTGTTCGTCCCTTCGCGGGCACCGTTGCAACCTCTGTCCCTTCGCCAGCACCGTTGCAACCTCCATCCTTCGCCGGCACCGTTGCAACCTCCATCCCTTCGCAACCTCAGTCTACCAACTACTTACTTCTGATTTTTATTGTTGCCACTATCCTCCAGTTTCATCTCCCTTCCATCTGAAGAAAAACTTTATTGTTGTTTTCAGTCTTTCTCTCATTGATCTGGGCGCTTGGATTGTGTTAATGTATATATTTGCTGTGGGCTCTTTTATATACACATATTTTACCATTTTTTTATTTTTTTATTTTTTGAGGTGTTCATGCTATATTGGGCTAGGGTTATTTTGTGGAAAACGATTTGGGCTTTTGATGGTAGGTTTATTTTGGTGATGTGTTGTTGACAAAGATTGGACAACTTTTGCTGCCTCATGGATTATTAAGTTTTTCTCCATTTCCTCTTAATTTCTATTTTATAAGAGTTTGTTATTAAGTGTTACACCAACAATATCAGTGTATTGTGTAATTTATTATGTATATAAAATTATTTAATTAAGTTTTAATATATACCAATGTATATAAAATTATTTAATTAAGTTTTAATATATCAATATCAGTGGTTTGTAAAATACAAATATAAAAAAAGAAAGGTATTGATAGAGTATTTTATGAAAAATGATAAATACAATTTTTATATTGGTGAATGTTGATTTTTTAAGTTCAATTTTTGGTTATTAACATAGTCCATTAGGTACGAGGGGATTTACATCAATTTATTAATATAATCACATCTACATGAAATTATTGTTATATATTATTATTTATAAAGTTAATTATTACACATAGTTTATCATCATATAATAATACAAGGACACATAGTTCTTAAAGTGATATTTATATCAACAATCCTACCTTATACAATAATAGTAAAAAAAATAAAAATTATATGATTTAGAATTTTCCACGCTTAAAGTTTAGGCATCCAAATTTCTGCACCCACTTAAATTTGAAAGTAACACAATGTATTTTGTGCCAAATTAAAAATGTAATAACAATAGATGTTCAATGAAAAAAAAGAAGAGCAAGAATTTGACAAATCGAGTTTATCAAGGGTAGAAATCATGTTTTACTCGAACATTCGTGAGTAAATTTTGCCCGTTTCTACTGCTTTTACCTTGATTTTGCAATTTTCGAAAAGTGTACGCCAGTGCACCATTTCCACATGTTTTGCAGGAAAATCGCAGGAGAAAATAAACTCATGGATCAAACCGGTGAAACAAGAAAAGGGACGAAAACGGGAGAACGTGCGAAAAAATGAGAAGATGAAGAAAAGAGAAATTCCACTCGGTTAGCCGAGTGGAGTGCCAACCGAGTGGACCGGCCAAGTGGAGAATTTTCAAAGAATTCCATAAAGTTTAGCTCACTCAGCCAGCCGAGTGAAGTGGACACTTCTTTGGTCAAAAGTCAATTTTTCATTTTTAGAAAGGATATTTCTTAGCTAGCCACTTTTATACATATACTTACACATAGTTGAATGAGTTTTGGAGGAGAAAGAAGAATTTGAAGAAGAAAGAAGAATTCCTTGAAGATTTTGCAAAGATTCAAGCTCCCATTTCTTCACCCAAGTTCCTTCTTACCTTTATTACTCTTTATTATGTGTATTATGCACGTTTATGAAGAGATATTCATGTTAATTAGTGAATAGTTTTCCTTTTGGTCTTGGGATAATTTCCTCATGTCATTGATGGAATAACATTAGTTTTTGATTCAATATAGAGATGTTTACGTTTTTATCCATTTATTTCATGCTTTGTATGTTGATGTGTGAGAACTTGATTAATTTTCGTATGTCTATTAGGTGTATAATTAATAGATGTAATAGTTGTTGATTCTTCATATGTCATGAAATAAATGACATGTTTAATTTTATGATCGAAAGATATGTTATTAAATATAATGGATTATTGAATCCTAAAATCCTTTTGGAGTTAAGTATGGGAAATGAGGACCGAAATTCAATTTATCCTACCTTAATCTATTTGATTAGAGAGATTATAAATAATTAACATATTCAACATAAGTGATTCCCATATGAAAATATATGCAACTTGATTATTGAATCCTTCTCTAAGTTAAATTCGAATATAACATAGAGGCAAATTTTCCAAGGCCACGTTTAAATCAATTAAGAAAATTCAAAAATCTATTCTAGCGTTAATTTAGATTAGGATAATTTTGTGTTTTTTATTTACTCATTTAAGAAATTTAAGTTAATAAAATTTAACGTTAAAATTTAACTTTATTGACGAAAAATATACCATAACTCTTACACCTTTGGTCAGAACACTTTAAAATTTGAAGCATATCGCTAAAATAATGTGTGGAATCTACTGTAAAAATTTCAAGCAAAATTAAGTTTCATGAAAAATTACGATTTTGCTACTATAGGGAAAAAAACCTGAGTATTTGTTAAATTTTATAATATTTCATCATACATTAGATTACAGATTGATTAAATTAATGAATTTATTAATACAAAATCCAATTCTAAGCAATGTATTTCCCAAAAATATGATTTTTGAACCACCTTCGTGAAAGGAAATTTCACGTTAAAATTTAACTTTATTGACGAAAATTATACCATAACTCTTACACCTTTGGTCAGAACACTTTAAAATTTGTAGCATATCACTAAAATAATGTGTGGAAGATACTGTAAAAATTTCACGCAAAAATAAGTTTCATGAAAAATTACGATTTCACCCCTATAGGGTAAAAAACTGAGTATTTATTAAATTTTATAATATTTCATCATACATTAGATTACATATTGATTAAATTAATGAATTTATTAGTACACAATCCAATTCTAAGCAATGTAAGCATCAAAAAAATGATTTTTGAACCACATTACCTGAAAGGAAATTTCACGTTAAATTTAACTTTATTGACGAAAAATATACCATAACTCTTATACCTTTGGTCAGAACACTTTGAAATTTGAAGCATATCACTAAAATAATGTGTGGAATCTACTGTAAAAATTTCATGCAAAAATAAGTTTCATGAAAAATTACGATTTTGCCCCTATAGGGAAAAAAACCTGAGTATTTGTTAAATTTTATAATATTTCATCATACATTAGATTACAGATTGATTAAATTAATGAATTTATTAGTACAAAATCCAATTATAAGCAATGTATTCACCAAAAATATGATTTTTGAACCACATTACATGAAAGGAAATTTCACGTTAAAATTTAACTTTATTGACGAAAAATATACCATAACTCTTACACCTTTGGTTAGAACACTTTGAAATTTGCAGCATATCACTAAAATAATGTGTGGAATCTACTGTAAAAATTTAAAGCAGAAATAAGTTTCATGAAAAATTACAATTTTGCCCCTATAGGTTTCATAATACATTAGATTACCGATTGATTAAATTAATGAATTTATTAGTACACAATCCAATTCTAAGCAATGTATGCATCAAAAATATGATTTTTGAACCACATTGGAAATTTCACGTTAAAATTTAACTTTATTGACGAAAAATATACCATAACTCTTACACCTTTGGTCAGAATACTTTGAAATTTGCAGCATGTCACTAAATAATGTGTGGAATCTACTGTAAAAATTTCAAGCAAAAATAAGTTTCATGAAAAATTATGATTTTGCCCCTATAGGGTAAAAAAACTGAGTATTTGTTAAATTTTATAATATTTCATCATACATTAGATTATAGATTGATTAAATTAATGTATTTATTAGTACATAATCCAATTCTAAGCAATGTATGCATCAAAAATATGATTTTTGAACCACATTACGTGAAAGGAAATTTCACGTTAAAATTTAACTTTATTGATGAAAAATATACCATAACTCTTACATCTTTGGTCAGAAAACTTTGAAATTTGCAGCATACCACTAAAATAATGTGTGTAATCTGCTGTAAAAATTTCAAGCAAAAATAAGTTTCATGAAAAATTACGATTTCGCCCCTATAGGGTAAAAAATTGAGTATTTGTTAAATTTTATAATATTTCATCATACATTAGATTACATATTGATTAAATTAAGGAATTTATTTGCCTAAAATATCATGGTCTTTCACCATATCATCTGGATCTTTAGAACTCTTTGGACAAAAATAAATCTTCAATTTCCATCTGAATACCCCTATATAAAACAAACAATTTTTTAAAGAAATATTTATTCAAACTTTAACTACTCCAAAAATATTAAGAATACCTGCGATGGATGAGAAGTTCCAAATGAATAACCAAATAAATTCACTTGACCATATATATTACCACTTGCTTCCTGTAGTATGAACATAAAATGGAACGAAAAATTAATTTTCATATTGAAAAATGAAAAGAAATTTGCATTTATCTTTTGACTTGGATGTTGCTTATTTGATTGGTTGAGATCAAATTGAGCTAGAGGCTGGAGTGGATAACGCAGTGGTGATAATTTGGGATATTGAGAAGGTGAAACATAACTTGCTTGTTGTGACTCTAAATTGTCCCAAGAACTTTGAATTTTTTTGTATCCTTTTGCATCCAAATTTTAGTACACAATAATATTAGTGGCAATAAATAAATAAATAAATATAAGGGTGAGAACATAATTGTGCTTTAAGTAAAACTTACTTGAATTTTGAACTTTTCCCTTCCCTTTTTTACTTTTAGCATCCAAATGGCATATTATGCAAGCATTTGTAATGCCTCTTGATCTGGAAATTTGTGGATTAAGTATTAAGTATGTGGCATATTATGCTTGAACAATTGTGCAATTTATTATTTAATAAAAATACATTTTTAGAGAATAACAATGTAATATAACATAATAAAAAAATTAAACTGCATAATATTTATATAAATATAATTGACATAAACGGTTATTATGTAGATTTTTATAAATAATAATGACATAATTTTATCATATATTATTAATATAAAAACATATATGGCGGCCATCTAGTTATGTTTAAAAAAGAAAACCTTTTTTGATTGAATATTTACGTTTGATATGAATAATTATATCTATATAATAGCATAATGGTTGGAAATATTTATAAGACTGACATTTTTCTGTCTAATTCTTTCTTTTTGTTTTTTCATTCTAATTTTCAAATATTTACAACATTTTAATCTCAACTCTATTTTTTATGAAAAATATAGCAAATTAATCATTTTTTCATGAATTTCAATCTGATATCCATATTGTATATATATAAAAAAAAATATTAAAATATAATTTTTTCATAGATTTTGTGGTATATTTTAATATTTACTATATTTTTATGTTGTAAGATATTTTTATTTTAAATTATTAATAATATAATTTATATAATTATTATTTTAGTTTAAAATTATATTACTATTTCTCATTACTTATTATATTATAAATCGTGCAACGCATAGGAGAAATACTAATTTATTGTGCATTGAACTATTGATACTGTACAATGTGGTGCAAATAAATATTAATAATATTCTTCACAAGAATTATTAAATAAAAATAAAATTTAATATAATTAATCAAGTTATTATAGAAACGAGACTCTTATTTTGAAATATAAAATATATATTTTGCTGATACAAAATTATTTCTTTACCTGACTTTACAAATAAAATAATTAAATATTTTGATATTGATATTATGTAAAGTATTTTTTTTTTAATATCTTATAAATTGTGCATTGCTCAAAGACAATAGTAATTTGTCATTAATTAATATGATAATATCATTTTATTCATATGATGCGTTTACACCGAACTTGGCACGTCTGAGGCTCTGAATGGAAACATGTTAGTCCAATTTTACATATGTTAGTTTCACATTTTTAGATTTGATGAATCAGCCCAACAACACCACTATATAAAATAAATTAAAAGCAATAACACCACCATCAAAGATATATCATTATTTACTTAGATATAATCTTGCATAATTTTTACAGCAAATAGGAACAATAGTTGTGTTATGGTTACTAGATCAGGATTGGGTAATCAGACAATCCAACTGATAATCTATATTTAAGAATTGGCTTTTGTTCTTGTTATGATTTTTCGACCAACTTATGGTGACTAAAAGTAGTTAAGCTCGTTGAAGGGAGCTTTGATCTTTGAACTCAATTAAAGAAAGACAAAATCTCTTAGAACAATATTACTTTCTACTTGTTTTATTCCTTACTCACAACTTGTTTAAATATAGATTATAAGAAAAACAAAATATGAAAAATTATAATTAGGACAGCAAGAATCAAGGAAACCTCCCCTAAATTATTCTAATCTAAGATTGTCAAAAGTCATATTCCCTTTCTAAAAATAATCCCAAAAATCAAGATATAATCCCCTTGATTGTGCTAGCCATATCTTGCCCAAATTCCTTCCATAACAAGTTGCAGCCTCTATGATATGTGAAGATCGTGACAATTTCACGCGTTAAGTTTGCGCGCCCATCCAGCGATGACATATTTCTCTTCAGCCTTTGTTTTTTGGAAAGACTCCAGAGAAAGGATCAACTAGGAAAAGGAAAAACACATCAGGCGAATCTGGTTTGATCAATTTTGACTAACTAGGGGGTGTTTGGACTAGGCTGGAGGTCTCCGTAGCACAATTGGTTGTGGGTTGTAAGGTTGTGTCACAATCAAATGCATAGTAAAAGATAGTGTCTGTTTTGGGTTGTGATAAGGTAGATTGTTATTGATATGTCAAATCAATAGGTTTATTAGAGTTTTGTTTGTATTATTATATTATGAGAGATAAATATTTGTGGATTTAATAATTGATGATGGATTATTATATATATATATATGTGTGTGTGCTAAATGGATGTTGAAATAAATATCTTAAGAAAAGAATTAATATGATATATTTTTTATAAAAAATTGATTTGAAATAAAAAAGTTATAAAAATTTTGGGTGAAAAAATATATATTGAATAGTTTTCTTGGGAATGATGAGAGAAGAGAGAGAAAAAAGAGGTGTAGAGTGGGTAGGGTTGTGGATAGAGCAACCACAACCCACAACCCACAACCTCGTAAACAAACACGGGCTAGGTTGTGGCACAACCCACAACCAGTTATGCAAAGGCGTGTCCAAACATACCTGTAAGAGTTATGCGAGCTTCCACAGTTCAAATGGCATTTATCAGCATGTGAAGTATTAAATTAAAGCGCGTACCAGAACAAGAGCAACGATGATTATAACTTTGTATGATATGAAGTGATATAGAAAAGGAAAAGATGATTGTGTGCGTCTGAATACAAACAAAGTGGTTTGAAGTAGTTGACAAAAAGAGCCGCTCCTCTGAGAGGAAGTTTATAACTGACTCATATAGTCGCAAACCAATTGCATTCGTGTATCTATAAATGCTATTGGTGACTTTCAAAGTGTACTGGAATACAAAAGGACAGATTTTAGTGCAAATAATAAACTACAACAGTTGGCAAAAGAGGCATATTCATTGTAAAAATGATGTCTTTTCGTGAAAGAAGAGGCCGAAATTTTGATAAGCTAGTGTTTGAAGTTGGAACATAAAAAATGGGATACATCCTTATAAGAGAACGGATCATTTCCAAGAAAGAAAATACTTCTGAGGATGAAGTATAGCTTAGAAGATCCATCAGATATGCAATGTCGGCCTTGATGCTTATTGTACAATTATGAGGGTGATTAAGCAATTGTTGTACACTGAAAGAAGAAAAGGGCAGCTGCTAAAAAAACGCATGCAGTAGTGTCTGCGCATGTGATTACTAAACCAAAGCATAAGTTTTGTACTGAATTTGATTTAACAAGTGAACTTATCATTCTCAATGACGAGAAAACTTTACATAGAAAAAAAGTAGCTATATATCCTAGTTTTTATTCCCACTTGAGAAAAGAGGTGATATCTATATACCAGAAATAACCTACCAAGTAGTTGACAAGTACAAGGTCTTCATACCAGAACATTTCAAACTCAAGGCAGAAAGTCGACTTAAGATAAATATGACTTAATCTTTTCAGATTTTAAGCCTGTTATTTTAATTAATTTGAGTCGAAGGGTAATAATAAAACTTCATAAGCTAGAGAAAGAATATCTACTTCACAATTTGGCAAGGTGTTAATCAAACTTCATAAACTCGAGAAAGAATCACAATTTCACAATTTGGTAGTTTATTTGAAGCTCATTTATTAATTAGAAGTATATCTAAACAAACAATTTAATTCTACAATTGTTTTTAAGTTGGAAGTTGTTGATGAAAATTTGGTGTAGGTGTATTAGAACAGGCTGTAACTATTTCGTCGAGACAAGAGTTTGGCTCTTTCTCCCGAAGACGAGATAGCCCCGTATTCAGCGCTCACGGTTTGCGGCAATCGTTCCCAAGATATAATGACTAGGAACTTAAGGATCGCAGCACAACGATGCCAAAAGTTATCGACGAATTACTTGATACTCAGAACTTTCTTTAGACTTAGAAAGAGAATACTACAAATGCTAGAATGTTTTGTATGCAATTGTAATTGAGTGTTTTGAATTAATGATATGAGGATCTATTTATAATATTTGAAGAGATGTGGTGAAGAGGTGTGGTGTCCATTCACGAATAGAGGCCTTTTGGGCCGAAGTGGTGTGAATCACACCCTTTGCTGAATAGAGACCTTTTTGGGCTGAAAAGGTGTGGATCACATCCCTTGGCCTTCACTCAAACCTATTCGGTTTAGCATACCCATTCGCACAAGCACACACCCGTTCGGCCTGACACACCTGGTCGTGCATTCCCACATCTTTTCTCTTTAATTTTTTCATGTTTTAGTTGCCAACTTTCAGCATTAATTTCTCATTCATCCGAAATTGGATTTGAGAAAATAAATATTCTAAAATTATCTATTCGGAACGTAGATTTGATTTTGCAACTTATTTTCTTTTATCTGCAATGGAACATCAAATTGAAATTGATCAAAGAATGGTCAACACCAATTTTTTTTAAGCCAATTTCCAACAATCCCCCACATGAATGAAATTAATGCATGTATGAATGCAGACACCTAAGAAAGTCCCAACAAACTGTTATTACATCGGGATAGGTAATTTTTTGCTTTCAACCTTCCCTAGTAAGATGTTATCGGATTTACTCGCTGCTTAGTGAACGCAATGTCTTGAACTGATCAGCTTTTGTGTAAACCAAGACAATAACATTTACATAATAACAATTCTAATATCTTTTAGTTCTCACATTGTGTCCAATTCAGCCCTGGACCATATCTTGGATTCATAAGTGTTTTTTCCATTTGAAGTGGCCAAACTTCACACTTATATAGGTGACCTCCTATAAAGAGTATTCTGCAATACTCCACCCCAAAACATATAGGAATAATTAAAAGTATAAATACTTATCCTTACCACACGTCTGCAAATTCACACTTGGGCAGCTGTGAGGATGACGCACTAGATGGGTTCCAAGTGCATAACTGAACCTTTCATAACTTAGTTGTCTTTTTTAACCAAGTTTATGGGATCTCCACTCATCATGGTTGAGTTACCGCTATTAACGTTCTTTAGTGTGTGGGTTTTAACCCCATTCCCCTTATTACATTGTACAATAGATCTCAGTTAATGCCTCTTGTTAGTGGATCCGCTATATTTTCCTTTGACTTCATGTAGTCGATGGAAATTATACCACCAGAGATCATTTGTCTGATGGTGTTGTGTCTCCTATGAATATGTCGAGACTTAACGTTGTACATACTACTTTCTACTCTCTCGATTGCTGACATGCTGTAATAATGTATCATAACCGGAGGCACATATTTCATCTAACAAAGAATATCCTCTAAGAAATATCTAAGCCATTCAACTTCTTCGCTGGCCATGTCAAGTGCAATAAACTCCGACTCCATTGTGGATCGAGCTATGCATATTTTCTTAGAGGATTTTCAGGATACCGCTCCGCCACCTTTTGTGAATACATATCTGCTTGTGAACTTGTAGTTTTTGTATCTGATATCCAATTTACATCACTGTATCCTTCTAATACAACTGGATATCTAGTATATGTTCATTGTATGTTTCAAATACCTTAGAACCCTAGTCAGTGCTATCCAATGATCTATCCCTGGATTCCTCGTGAATCTGCTAAGCTTACTAGCTGAGTATGTAATGTCAGGGCGTATACAATTAGTTAGGGTACATCAAACTGTCAATAACCCTTGCATAGTTCAATTGAGATAATGGGTTTCCTTTATTTTTGGCTAAGCATAGACTTAGGTCAACCGGTGTCTTAGCCGGAGGTAAGTTCAAAGCCTCAAATTTCTTGAGTACATTCTCAATGTAATGAGATTATGACAAGACAATTTCATCAGAAGTCCTAGAAACATTGATCTTAAAGCCATTTGACAACATAGTTCAGTCAAACTTCTCATGCCATTTTTTAGGGGCTTGTTTTAGGCCGTATGATGAATTGACAAGTTTACATAATTTATGTTCTTGTGCAGCTGCAACAAACCCTTCAGGTTGTTCTATGTATATCTTTTCTTCCGATTCCCCATTCAGGAATGCTGTTTTTACATCCATCTGATGTATTTTAAGGTTATGTAGTGCTGCAATGGCTATGAACACTCTAGTGGATGTGATTCTTGAGACAGGTGAGTACGTGTCAAAGATATCATATCCTTCCTATTGTTTGAACCCCTTGGCTACCAATCGAGCTTTGTACTTATCGATTGATCCATCAGCTTTGTACTTCCTTTTAAGGATCCATTTGCAACCTAGAGGTTTGCAACCTGGTAGAAGGTCAACAATCTCCCAAGTATGATTTTGCATGATGGATTCAATGTCACTGTTAATAGCTTATTTCCAAAGAGGAGCATCTGGACTAGACACTGTTTCTTGGATTGACCTAGGTTCATTTTCTAACATATAGGTTAAAAAATCTGGACCAAATTTTTTGGCCACTTTAACTATTTTACCGCGTTTAAATTCCTTTACATCTTGCAGAGAACCTCGTACAGTTTCATAAGTTATTTTGTTGAAACTTATCTCTTTCCTTTCTTTGTTTGAAAAGACATTTTCGAAGAATATACATTCCTTAATTCTATGGTCATTTCCACATTTATGTCGGGAATTTCCGATTTGTGCACTATGTATCGATATGCACTGCTATTATGTGCATAACTAATGAAAATGCAATCAATAGTCTTGGGTCCTATTTTCACCTGTTTAGGTTTAGGTACTTCGACCTTTGCTAGGCACCCCACACTTTAAGGTAATTGTAAAAAAGTTTTCTTCCTTTCCATAATTCATATGGAGTTTTGTCCTTTTTCTTGTGTGGCAACTTGTTGAGAATGTGATTAGCTGAAAGCACAACTTTCCCCCACATGTTCTGGGGTAAGCTTGAGCTGATCGATATAGCATTCATCATCTCTTTTAGAATTCTATTTTTGTGTTCAGCAACTCCATTTGACTCAAGTGAGTATGGAGCAGTTGTTTAATGAATAATGTCATGTTCATTGCAAAATTATTCAAATGGGGCAACATATTCTCTACCTCAAATCATTTTGATTCTTGCGTTAAGTTGGTTTTCAACTTCATTCTTATAACTTTTGAAAGCTTTAAGAGCTTCGTTTTTTCCTTTCAAAAGATATACATAACAATATCTTGTGCAAACATCGATAAACATGATGAAATATTTTTTCCCACCTCTAGTTTGCACAAACTTCAAATCACATATCTCGGTATGGATTAACTCTAGAGGCGTAGTATTTCTCTCTAGTGAATGGAAATGTGCTTTGGCTATTTTTGCGTCAACACAAACTTTACGCACTTGTTTTGTGAATCAAATTCCATTGCAGTTAGTAAATTTAAACTTACTAGCTTTCGTAGTTTATTTAAATTTACATGTCCTAATCTATTATGCCATAAATTAGAACACTCAATCAAGTAAGAAGAATTGATAACTTTATAATAATCAGACCGCTTAATCTCGTGGTGTACAATCATCACATTCGTCTTAAAGAACCATTTTTCTAAATACGTCTTTCTTACGAATTGACTACTTTTGGTCGGTACAAGTTGATAGCATCAAATACAAGCCTAAATCCAGCTTTGCTTAACAGAGAACCGAATACTAAATTTTTGCGAATGTCTGGGACATGCAGTACATCCACAAGCATCAGCTCTTTGCCCGAGGTCATCTTCAACACTACTTTTCCCAGACCAACCACGTTGGAAGTTGTTGAGTTACCCATGAACAACTTCATGTCGGTAATCGAAGTGTAAGATGAAAATATTTTCTTTTCTGAGCAAATGTGGTGTGTAACCCTGTTATCCACCCACCACTCTCTTGGATTGTCCACCAAGTTGGCTTCAAATACAACATGAGACAAGTTTGATCAGACATTTCTAAAGTAATATATCTTTCCTTGGTCAAATAAGCCTGAATTTGATTGTCTTTCTTTGGTTGTCGACAATCTTTGGCCAAATGACCGAGCTTGTTACAGTTGTAGCAGTTTCCTTTGATTCTTTCAACTTTCTTCTTCTTAGGCTCTAACTGTGTCTGCTTATTATTGTCAGTTTTCTCCTCTTGTTAGGATTTGTTTCAAAGTGCACTTTTGCTTCCATCGAAGCTTTATCGTTCTTAACTTCAAATTTTCAGTTGTCTTCCTCAATCCTTAGTCTCACAATGAGGTCCTCAAGACCCATTTCCTTTCTCTTGTGCTTGAGGTAGTTTTTGAATTCTTTTCACAGTCTCAATGAAGGCAGTTACTTGGAAAGATTCACTCAATTGCATTTCTTCGGCATGTATGTCATGAAAAACTAGTTGCAACTCTCGTACTTGGTCCAAGACGGTCTTTGAGTCCACCATCTTGAAATCCAAGAACCTTCCGACAATGAATTTCTTCATTCTGGCATTTTCTGTCTTGTACTTCTTTTCTAGAGAATTTGACAATTCTTTTGCAGTTTTTGCAACTGCATAGACATTGTAGATGGAGTCGTCTAGCCTATTTAGGATGTAGTTTTGGCATAGAAAGTCACTGTAATTCCAGGCGTCCAGTGCCGTCCATTTTTGCTCATCGGTCTATGTTTCTGAAATAGTTGGAGCATCTACTTTCAGGAACTGAACTAGGTTAAGAGTCATTAGGTACAACATGATCTTCTGTTACCATCGCTTGAACTCATTTCCATCAAATTTTGCCGGCCTTTTGGCGTGAATAGGTGTTGTTGGAACAGAACTTGAAGTCATGTTCAAATACTCTAAATCTCGACTTACTATTGTTGATGAAAATTTGGTGTAGGTGTATTTGAACAGGTTGTAACTATTTAGTCGAGGCAAGAGTTTGACTATTTCTCCGTAAGATGAGATTGCCCCATATTCAATGCTCACGGTCTACCGCAATCGTCCCCAAATACAACGACTAGAAACTTAAGGATCGCAGCACAACAATGCCAAAAGTTATTGTGAATCACTTGATACTTGAAACTTTATTTAGGCTTAGAGAGAGAATACTACAAATGCTAGAATGTTTTGTATGCAATTATAGTGGAATGTTTTAAATGAATGATTTGGGAATCCATTTATAATATTTGAAGAGATGTGGTGAAGAGGTGTGGATCACATCCCTTGGCCTTGACTCAAACCTATTTGGCTTAGCATACTCATTCGCACAAGCACATATCCGGTCGACGATCCCCACATTTTTTCTCTTCAATTTTTTCATGTTTTAGTTGCCAACTGTCAACATTAACTTCTCATTCATCCGAAATTGGATTTGAGAAAATAAATACTCTAAAATTATCTATTCGGAACATAGATTCTGATTCTGCAACTTATTTTCATTTATCTGCAATGAAACATCAAATTGAAATTGATCAAAGAATGGTCAACACCAAGGGAAGACGCCTGCATCATAGTGGTATGCAACTTCAATTGTTCCATCTAATGAAATCAAGAAATACAACATGAAAGGAGGACGATACGAAAGGGGATGAAATTGATAATAATACACCACAGTACCTTCTTGTAGCTGCACAAGTGAGTCAAGTTTATAGGTAAAACCCAACCCTTGAAATGGCCAAGGGCCACTTCAAGATGGTAAAGCTTCGGTGCCAAACTCAAATCAATAGCACAAATCTTTTCTCCATTGACATAAGGTCCCTACTCATATGTACGGAAAGCATATTTTCTCAGCAAAAAGCATATAAAACAAATATTATGAGAACCTATTTTCTCTCCATAGCTTTATATTAAATTAATTTACTCTTAATACAGAAGTCCACACCTTATGTTTGAGATGCTTATCCAATGCCGTCAATTCATCAAACAACACTTTCACAGATCCATCATCGGGATCCTTTGCCATCAAGAATTTGAAAAAAAGAAGGCAACAATTTGTAGCCCCTATGGTAAAATTCATGGACAAATGAAATAGATATCATAAAACATACGTATTCATATCAAATGAGGTGTTGAAAACACAGTGGGTTTCTTGAATACAAAGAATAGTTTAAACCAAAACCGCATTTGAAATAATAATTAACGAGCATATTTTCCTCTAGATTTTGAAAGATAGAGCAAACGACAAGCATCCATTCATCTATCCCCAGACACTCGTCTCCAAACATAACCGTGAAACAAGATATTGATTAAAATCACCAAATTTACCACCACTCTACCATTCTAATCAGCAAAAAGCTCAACCAAGGTTTTAGAACATCCACTACACAAGATGAAAACACACATGTGCCCGGGCACACTTGCAAACACGAGAATTAAAAAAATTAAGAAAAGGGAAAGAATCTAAATGATGAAACTTCAGGAGGAGGAGATAGAGGAGGATCCATATATTTCTCTTCAATAATACAGACAATAACATCAGAATCAAAAATCCACTTGTCATCAAATTTTATCAGTGGCACCTTCCCTTCTGGGTTCACTTCCAAAAACCTAAAAATCCCACAAAAAAATCAATGAAATCAAATAAAAATCACCAGAAACTGGGAGAAACACGATATCCAAAACTCTGAGCGACGCTAAAACCAGTATCAGTTGGCATTTACCATTGGGGCTTTGCGTCGAGGTTGATCAAAATCGTCTTATAAGGTACTTTCTTCTCCTCTAAAGTCATCAGAACCCTCTGGCAAAAGGGACATGCGATATCGAAAAATAAAAATCAAACCATGAGAGGGAAAAAAAAAAGGAAAACCCATGATGCTTATACGTAGTTGGGTCTGTATGTGTTCAGTTAAAATGAGAAATGTAGAAAAAAAGAGGAAATTACAGTCTCCAAGAATGTCGGGAGCGCCTGTAGCAGCCTTGACGCAGACCTCCACACCCATGGCCAGATTGTGAGCTGTTTAGTGTTACAGACAGAGAATGAAAAATCTGAGAATAGCAGAGCTGAGGAGAGGAAGCTCAACAATAATATAGTATACCATTAACGTAGAAAAAGCATGCAACATTCCATTTTTTATATATAATTAATTACTTTTTAATCTTTTTTGTCCGAGACTCCGAATTCCAAGTCAAACATTTTGCTTTGATAAAAAGAAATCCATTTTTTTTTAAATTATGCCAACTTCAAGGAAAGAGACTATGAATATATATATATATATATATATATATATATATATATATTTGATATTGATGAAAAAATAACAATTTCATGTGAAAATGTATGAATTAAATTGATAATATATACTTATTTTCTCAAAATATTACTAGTTAATTATTTGGTAACGTGAGAAAAAATATTAATTTCTATGGAGATAACGTGAAAAAGTTTTAGTTTAATATTATTATTTCAATAATATAGGTTACGAATTAGTTACAAATGTAATTTCTTTTATCATTGCATTAGTGTAACACATATTTGGATTTGATATTTTTATTGGATAAAGATAATACTTTAAAATTAATTGACTCTAACCAAAATATACATATATATAAGAATGTATTATGTCCAAATATGCACGCACACAACAAGCATTGAATCTTCATGTTTTTGCATAAATTCATATCGAATTGAATTGACTAAAATCCACATATTTTTACTATTTTTTTTACTAGGACCAATCTTACATATAAAAATGATTAGTGCAAATAAAATTTTGTAATGTAAAATTTACTAGATCAATTGATTTAAAAATAGGTTATAGTAAAAAGATTTTGAATGAGTGAGAAGATGGCAGAAGTAAGTTAGGAATATTATGAATTTAAATATTTTGAATTGAAGTAGAGAGTTATTAAATGAATTGATTATAATATTAAAAGAGTAGGTCTTGCGTGAAACCGTTCTACGGATCTTAGATCCGTGCAACAAATGTTGGATCTAGTCCGACTTGGTCCGACCCGGTCATTTTAAAGTTTGACTTTCTCTTTTTTTTTTTTTTTTTTAAGGCAACAAACAATTACTCTGAAATTGAAATTAAGTGTAAAACTACAAATTAAAGCCCTAATTGAAGCGCAGACTCTGAAAATTGAAGCCATAACATGAATTTTTTCTTAAAATTGACGCGCAGACTCAAGAATCAGGAGAATTTGAAGGAATTCAGTACAAAGATTTTGATTCAAGAATTTGAAGGAATTCAAAGTCGACAATGGCAGTGATTCATCTCTAAAGTTTCAGCAGGATGATTCATCTATAAAGTCGACAATGGAAATCTCGAACACAACAAAGAATACATATTCGTAAAAATGATTTGAAGGCAAAGAAGAACAACGAATTGTTTGTATTCAATAAATTCAAACTCCAGAATCGCGAGGATTCTTCTCTGCAGTTGTTTCATCGGGTTATGAGCACAATGAATAACACATAATCATTCCACAATAACGCAATCGTGAATCACGCAGAAATTGATGAAGAAATACAGAGTATAAATAAAGAAGGTAACTTCTTATTATTCACAAATTTATGTAAGTGTTCTGCAAATAATTTCGTAGAACAAGAGATAGTTAAATTTATTGATGTTTATGCTTATTCAGAATAATGTAGTATTATGTTGAAAACTGCATTTATACTCATATTGATGTTTATGTTTATTCAGAATAAAGTATTGTTGTTCTGTATCTATTTATAGGTTAATGTAACGATACAATAGTCATTGAATCCACTAATGAAGATGAAGAAAATGAACAGAATATTGTGACAACCAATGAAGATAAGGATAATGATTGTGAGAGTATTACTAGTTCTCTAATTGGGATTAAAAAAGAAAAACAATTGATGAAATGTATGAACTCTATTGTAAGCATGCACGTTTAGTAGGGTTTAGTGTAGAAAATCAACAAGCATATTCACTACAGACACTATCTCTATTCAAATAGGTAAGTTATTTGTTTGCTCTAATGCTGGATTGAAGAAATCAGCTGGTACAAGAATAATTAGAATAAAAAAATTAGGAATTGCAAGAACAAATTGTAAGGCTTTGATGAATGTCCAGTTGAATGATGATGTGATTTATGAAGTTGTAGGTCATGTTCTAGTTCATAATCATCCACTCATAAGAGCAGAATGGAACCACCTACACAGATCACAGAGATCAATTACATGTGAGAAAGGTAATGCCATAGAAGATATGTTATCTTCTGGGATAGAACCAAGTGACTCATTTCGTTACATGGTGAATGATGTTGGGGGTGAAGAAAATGTTGGTCATACAATGAAAGATCATTTGAACTACATTAATCATTTAAAGATGAAATCAATAGAAGGAGGCAATGCACAGAAAATAATAGAAATGATACAAGAGCAAACTGCTGAGGAAGAAGACTCCTTTTATAAAGTTAGATTAGATGATGAAGGAAGATTATCCAGTATTTTTAGGAGGGACTCTATGATGAAAGAAGATTATGACATATATGGTGATGTACTGATTTTTGATACAACAAATAGAACAAACAAATATAACTTGATATGTGCTCCATTTGTTTGTGTAAATAATCATAGGAAAAATGTGATGTTTGCTTGTGCCTTCATGTTTGATGAAAAAACTGAATCATTTGAATGGGTGTTTGAAGTATTTAAGAAGTCCATGAGGGAAAAATATCCAGTAACTTTGTTCACCGACCAAGATCTTGCAATTGCTAATGCAATAGAGAAGGTACAAATTTTCCAGTAATATTTCCAATGTATACAGTAATAGCTTAAATGTATTCTAGTAATACCTTAAGTGTATTACTATAATACCTTAAGAGTATTACAATAATACCTTACGTTTATTACAGTAATACCTTAAGTGTATTACAGTAATACCTTACGTTTATTACTGTAATACCTTAAGTGTATTATAGTTTCACATTTACATATTATACTTCTCGTATTAAAATAATACTTTTATTAATAAAAATGCATTACAGGTTTTCCCTCAGACAAGGCATAGGGTATGCCTCTAGCACCTTCAACAAAATGAAATAACTAGATTTGTTCAGCTAAAGAGTGATACTACATTTACGAACGCATTCAATAAATGCTTGTCAGGTTGTATTGATGAAAATCACTTTAAAAGATGCTGGAAAAGTTTTATAACTGGATGTGATCTTCAAAATCATCCGTAGTTTACTCGATTGTATGGATTAAGAGACAAATAGTGTACAGCACTGAGTAAAGACTTTTTCTCTGCTAGGATAAGATCTTCACAAAGAAGTGAAAGTAAAAATCATGCACTTGGATTCAATGCTAAAAAAAGCAAGTTTGACAGAGTTTTATTGTATTTTCAAGGAAACAGTAAAGCATTGGAGAACTAAAGAAGAACATGATGAGTTCAAGTGTTGTAGATCAGTTCCTGAATCTGTACTGCCAATGATTGGGCTATTAAAACATGCTTCTGAGATATATACACAAACTCTTTTTAGAGATTTTGAAGATGAGTTCATCAGGTGCATATCTAGTCATTCTACTTTTGTAGCAATTGATGGCAGCATGATGATTTACGATGTTTCATTTGATAATTCTCTTAGCTAGATAAATCCAATACTGTTTGATTTTATTATGAAGATGATCACATGTAGTTGCAAAAAGTTTGAAGAGACAGGTATGTTGTGTTACCATTGTTTAAGAATACTTCATATAATTATTTACAAACCATACCAGAGACTTTCATTAAACACAAATGGACAAAACTTGCAAAAACAAAGGTATGGGAAAAGTTGAAGAAGAAAGTTATACAATTGTTTGTCTTAAATATAAGATGTGATACATTTTGAATAACAAAGTAATACCTTATGAATAACAGAGTAATACATTTTGAATAAGAAACTAATACCTTTAAAATAACAAATTAATATCTTTCAATAAGAAACTAATACATTTTGAATACGAAAGTAATACCTTTTGAATAATAAACTAATACCTTTTGAATAAGAAAGTTAACCCTTTTAATAAGAAACTAATCCTGTAATATTCTCAACTGTAAGAAACCTAACCTGTTCAGATTAACAAAATCATTTCCTGCTACACAAAATATTACGTAGACTTCGATATGATTAGAATCAACAATTAACCACTATTGTTTCAAAAAATAATATAGATAATTTATCACAATCATATTTTCTTCCTTTTCTTTGCATCTTCTTTTCTCTTGGTCATCAGCAAATTTATTTCTTTCAGAAACTCTTCTGGCACCAATCTTCTTCCTCTCTTCAGCCATCTTTTTCTGCTCAACAATCTTTTTAGTTGCAATTCTTTTTTTCAAATCAGGCTTGTTTAAGTAAAATTGTTGAATCTTTGATATCAAATCCAACCTCAGTTCATTTATGTCAGAAAGAACAATATTTGCACATATTTCAGCTCTCAATACCCACCTTATAACATCCTTCATTTACAAAATGAAAATCATCACTAGAATATAAAATAAATAAGTACCTCGCCAATATGTTATAAAATATAAACTAATACCTTAGATAAGTCTGGATTTGAATAACGTTCTCCATTAAAGTGCTTCAAGTGATGCATCAAATATACACCACAATCAAGGTCAGCTTTGTGAGATTGCCATTTGAACAACACATTTTCAAACTCATATTTCATAATGTCCTCAGCTTTTGCATGCTTCTTGTCTTGGAGAAATTTTGACATTTGGTTTATCTGTAAAAAATATAGAACATACCATTAATTACCATACTATAAATAAAAACATATATAACAATTTGGAATATTACTTCTTGTTAAGAATAATACTCACCAAAATCTTGACACTCTCATAAAATTCATTTTTTTCATCAGCATAAATCCTGTTATCAAGATATTGTATTTTGCCTTGAACAAAGTTAATTGCAACTACAACTGCAGCATAGTGTTCAATCAAACAAAATGGCACTAGAATCTACATTTGAAAAATATAATAAAAAAGTTAAAAACAAAACACAAGAATAAAATATAAAAACACATATATAAATAACAAAAAATCTAACCATGTCAACAGAATTGATAAAATCTTGAATGCAAGTCAACCAAAATTCCCAAGATCCTCTTATGTGTTTCTCATTCTCGTTCAAATCACCTTCCAAAAAAATAATGTTCTTCAACAATCCCTACTAACAAACACATAAAAATTTAATAAACAAAACAAAAAAATTTAAAATCATATAACTTACACTGTCTTCCATATTGAACACGAAGCGACTATGTTGACTTCCACCAGCACCATCATTATTAATCAACAAGCACCAAACTGTAATAACAGACTGGTAAATTTTTTGTCTTTGGAAACAAAGATATCATATTCACTCTTGGTATGATATAAAAGTATCCATGATGAAATATATTATCCCTGAAAAAATAAAACTAATTAACAAAAATTGTAATACTTTATGCATATAAAAGTAATACTTTTATATAAAAAAAATAAAAAATACTTACTCCATATTATGTTCCTCGTCATCCACATAGAACACATAATCAAGCACTTCTTGTATTTGAATTCATTAAAACGGAAACATACCCATAATCGTCATTCATTACAAACAATTCATTGACATCATCTTTGCCCTTATGTTTTCCTCGAGAACCAACATATTTCATAGCATTCAAAAGATCCTCATTGCAGATATCATCTTCCCCCGTATTCTTTGTTTTACAACCCAGTCCTTCCCCAACAGTCTGCCCTCCATCATTCTCACCAACATCTTTAGCCCGTGTCTCTGGCGTTAACAATTCAAAACTGGGCATTTTAGATTCAATTTTTTTCATCATATTGAAATTTTGGACCACCTCATCAATAAACTTATGCACTTTTTCATCAGAAAAAACTTCTGTGACTCGGTCATCTCTGGTGATGAATTACCAGATTCTTTGTTTTCTTTTGGTTTCCTTTTCATTTCCAACAGCCTAGTTGTGTAGTGGTTAGAAACAACTGAAATATCTCACTTCTAAGATAACAACATTTCATGAAACTCCTACAAATAAATAACATTATCTTTTTTAGTAATTATAGCATTTAATTAAAAACTAATGCTTTTCATTGAATAAAAAAATACATAAACTCACATATGTGGCTACTTTTTAATGTCATCATCATCCAACTCACCATCTGGGATTACAAATTTAATGAATCTTTCAGATTCATTAGTGTTGCGGCTCTTGTGTTGGCAACTGTTTTTCTGATGTTCTTTCTTTTCATGCTTTCTCCTTTTAATTATATCTCTAATTTTACCATTGAAACTTAGAGGATATTTATCCAATATTAATTCTCCGTCTCCATAAACACCAGCAGCAGCTTTTTGCATACATCTAGACTGAATTTTCAAATTAGCTTAATGTCGGATGAAGAGACATTGGCTCAGCACCCCTTGCCATTTTACTCTATGGAAATACATAATTTGTAGGAGGATAACACATCCACTTACATTTCTAGACTTACCTCTATTGAAACTATTCACATCATCACAAAGTTTATTCAATACGTACACCAGTCAAGTTTAGAAATATTATCCACATCTTCAACTGATTTCAAAATATTAACACTTAGAAGACGGTTTGAGGATGGTGTCAAAAAAGAAGACATACAATAGAGAACAAATAACCGCTTAAAGTCATCACCAACCTCGGAAAAATGATTTCTAATAACATCGACCAACAAACCTAAAGGGGCATTGGGCTGAATTCCATAATTTTTCATATGTTCTAACAGAACATAATCTTCACTGCGTGCATACTTAACAACTGTGCACCCTTCATTCCTAGGTAGCATAAAAACATCATGAACATCATCGGCTGTAATAACGAAACTGCGGTTCCTATCAAGAGATAGCATCCGACTACTATTGTTAAATTTCTAATCAGCCACTCCAACATCTTACCATCACAACAGTGAGTCATAGATAAATGTAAAAGACCACCAAACCCAATACTTTCAACATCAGCCTTTTGTTTATCATTTAAGGTTTGAATCAGACTATGCAAACCTTTTGGTCTACATTGTAAAACAAACCCACTGCAAAATAAAAAGAAGGGAAAAATTTATCAATAACACTCTTAATATATAACAATAAGAGTTTTAATGTAGTACAATAATACTTATAATGCATTATAGTAATACTTTTAATGCATTACAGTAATACTTTTGATGTATTACAATAATACTTTAATCTATTACCATAATACTTTAACACTATTACAGTAATACCTTTAATGTATTATAGTAATACTTTTAATATTAATCAGTAATACTATTAATATATTACAATAATACTATAATATATTACAATAATACAACAAAATGGTTAAAAGCTTCACATACATTACTACTTTTACGTTGGTCTTATCGTCCATTTTCTCATTTCCTTTCAAGTTCTTCTTCTCATCAGTTTTCTTCACCTCATCAATATTCTTATTCATTTTCTCAATTTTTTTCTTTTCAGAAATATTCTTCTTCTCTTCCACCTTCTTCTTCCCAATCATTCTTCTTCCTGTCAGCAATATTCTTCTTCTTTCATCAACATTCTTCTTATTTTTCTCACTATTCTTCCTATCAACAATAGTTTTCTTCTCGTTCCCCTTCTTCTTTTCATCAATATTCTTATTTTTATCGTCCACATTAATTTCACAAACCTTCTTTGCATAAGAACGCAATATCTTCTTCCTATATAAATCTAAAAAAAATCACAAATAACATACTATTCACATAGAAACGAAGAAAAAAACCGTTCAAAAAATCCTAGGTCGCATAAAACTATATTTCACAGAAAATGAAAGAAAAAATTTGGGAAAAATGTAGAAAATTACAACAACATACCTATGAAACAGAGAGGAAGCGACGGAAATGTGAAGAGAAGTCGAAGATTCTTCAGAGATTTAACTACAAAAATATCGCAGAGAACAGACTAGAAAAATATCGCATAGAAGACGGAAAAAAGTTGGACACGAAATGCCCTGCCAGCTGAACTGTCTAATCATTCAATTCAACATATAATCATTTAATATAAATACAAAACAATAGCATTAAAAAAATAAAAAATAAAACCGCAACTAAATCCGTGCCACCTTTGCACACAAATTTTTGCCATATGAAAATGAGGATGAGCATTGAATAGAGTCTACAATTGTCCAAAGTCAAAGGCTCTCGCTATCAATATTTTATTTAATTTCTCACTTCAATTTTTATAAAGGGCTGCTTTCAACTCTGACCACAATAATTTAATTTATATTCACAAATTTCAACTATGAAAGTAAGTATAAATAATAATTACAACTTATAATAATTATAAAATATCACGGAATGAAAAATTTGTAATTGTTGTTAATGTCGTTGCTGTTGGATTTTATTTTCAAAAATATTGTGAAATTTTGAAAATTTACAAATATTATGAAATGAAAAGTTTTTACCAATTTTTTTGTTTATAAAATATTAATAGACTGACAATTAATAATGAAAATTGCAAATATTTTCAAGTCCATTAACGATTTTTTTCTGTTCTTTTTTATATAGTCCTGGGGTGACGTTTTTAATAAAAAAATGTGTTTTCTATAAATGGTAACTAAGTATTATGCATATACATATATGCATGCACTTTATTTTGTATACGTGTGTGTCTGAAACTATAATGCATATACATATATTCAATTATAGTTTTGTGTGTGTGTGTGTGTTAGGTTTAGATTTTTTGAATTTTTTTATAGATATAAATATATGTATATATAGTAGTATGTGATATGAAAATATATTAATACATATAGTAAATCTTCTATTTTGATTAATTGGTATGTTTTGAAAAATTAGAATATTTCAAAATTAGAAAAATTAAAATATTACTCACTTTGTCCTATAATAAGAGCTTTGTTTTATAAATGTATAGCTTTTATTTTTATCAATTAGATGAATATATAATTTTTGAAGTTATTTATACATTCTTCATTTATTTGTTGATTTGTTTTACTTTGACTAATAAATAAGACACTTACTTTGAAAGAAAACTAAAAACTATAATCTTAAATTAATCAAAGTAAAAAAAAAAAAAAAAAAAAAAAGTTCTATTCGCCCGTCAATACAAGGCGAATCCACTTCTTCTGACTAGAAGAGAGGACAAGAGGAGAAGCTTTTAGATCGACTTTTAAAGTGCCTTTCTTTCAACGATTAAGGGAGTGAAGCTTAGGCAAGAATCAACCAAATAGGTAGTCCTGATAAAATGGAAAGGTGGTTGTTCCACTCTTCTTTCTCGATGCGAAGAATAGCTATCGTTCGTAAACAAGGGAATGATCCACGACATCGGTTGACTTAAACAAGTTGAGACGCGCGTCATGGTTTCGAAAGAAGGCTTTCCCTCTACCACTTCTAACTTCATTCACTTGAATGCTTTCATTAATTGCATTGGGACAGAAAATGCCAACAAGCGCTAGAAAGCAACAGAAAATCATGAATATCGATCATGTTGCGGAGATACCTATTTGCCAAATGGTCTTAGGCTGAAGAGCCTTTTGTCTGTCACCCGTTTCTATTGGGACAACCTTTTTCTCTATGTGGCTTAAGCTCCAAAGCCCTTTCTCTAATTCATTTATTGAGAATACATAAGCTAGACCTAGTCAATATATCAACTAGACTCCTATAGGCGAGAAAAGGGAGCGGATATGCTTGTTTTAGGACTGGATTCGATCCGATTTCTCACTTCTTCAACTTTTTATTTAGATATCGCGTACTGACTCCACTTATCCATCTCTATCCCTATGATGCACAGGGGAAGCATTCGGCTTGGCGTTTATGCCGAAAACCTCATCCAACTTAGGTCTCAATCCAGTCCCAAGATTTGAGCCATCTGCCTTGAACGATATTTTTTTTTTTTTTTTTTAATTGCGTTTAAACAGGTCTCTACTGGGGACATACCCATAAGGGTCTGGGAAAGCCAAATTTTATTCAAGAAAATTCGCCTATGTTGATAAATTTGAGACCTTGCTGAGAGGTTGGGTTCACCACTGTGAGACCTTGCTGAGAGGTTGGGTTCACCAGCTCAGTGCTGCTATAACTTAACAACCAAAAAGCTCAGTGTCAAACTTCAGCCCCTTCAAGTTGAAGTTTTTTTATATGACTATTGAATATATTAAATTAAAATTAAGTGATTATTTATTTGTTGATTTTTTAATTTATATTTGTAGGTTGTTATGTATATGTTGAATTTGCATTGCATAAAAAAATATTAAATAAATAATTTATTTACGGAATATAATTTATTAAATGATTACAAGTCTCTTTTTTATAAATTTAAAAAAAAAAAGTAAAATTCTATATTTTGTGTTGTTAATGGAATTTATGGTGTATTTACACACACACACACAAGGAACCTGATTAAATGTTACAGGAGTGAAGATAAAGTTATCTAACAAATTTTTTGTTGGAAACGAAAATGTAATATAACTTGTGAAAAAGGAAATCGATTCGAGCACCAGAAACACACACACACACAAAATTATGTATAGATGGCTTTAATCCAGAGATTCTAGCTGGAAGACGATGTTTCTGTACAATTAACTCTTGTGTATCAACATGGTCAACCCCTCAGAAAATTTACCACTAGAAGAGAACTGAAATCTCAGTTGATGAATTAGCAGTCGGATGAATAATCACAACCCAAAACAAATTTGCGAGTTCAAAGACTTATTGTTGTTCCTGCAATGTAATACCTCACATGTGTAAGCACACACAATAAAACAGCCATAACACTGACAATGCTTTACGGATCCAAGAACTAGACAACTAAATTGAAAATCAACCAAATAAATAAAACGAACATAGTAGAGCAGAAAGAAATAATTGAGATGGATGTGCTCTTTAGTCAAATGTGGAATGCTTGCTTACTGCAGACTATAAAATAAATAGATGCATTAGAAAGAATGAGGGGCGACACTAATTATGAGAAAATCAGGGAAACACATTTAAGGTGGTCTGGCATGTACATAGGAGACTCATTAGATGTTTCAATAGAACTGGGGTGGGGTGGGGTGGGGTGGGGTGGGATGGGTAATGGAGGTTATTAGAAACCATAGAGAGGAAAAGAACAAGTCATTCTGAACAAAACACCCCTTATGAGATGAAGTGATATGAAGCTAGACGAGTGTTGGGAAACGTGTTTAGATCATTGACGGAAGAACAACAGACATTCATGAGAAATTTAGTGAATTACATTGAAAACAGGGGGTAGGCATAAGTACCTGAAGATGGCTGGAAAACATGCGTTATATGTACTCTGCATAACAGAAGCAGCTGTTACTGCTTAAATATGCTGCCATTTCAAAATCTTCAGGAACCAACAAAGCTTCACTTCATTCAGGTAGGCTTCTCGAACGTTCTCCAAGTTGATGCAGTCTCAAGCAAGTGAAGCAGACAAAGAATCCATCCAATGGCATTTTCAAGGACATCATGTCTCAGTTCTATTCTGCTTAACAGAACTAGAGCTCAACTTTTGACTTCATTTTGAACCATGACAAATTAAAGGCATCAGTTGTTCCACAATAGTTTAACCATGAATTACCACCATCAGGAGTGAAAGAGTAATGAACCATAATTGCTTTAATCCAACCAGTCAAGCCCAACGGTAGCTATTCATTTAAGAGCTGAAATGAAAAATACAGCTACTCATTTGATAGCTGAAGCAAGCCAAGCATTTGGAGATACGGATTTTCCAACAGCTTTTCATTGTTGCTCTGTAAATAGAAGTATAAAAATATCTTAGGCCTTTGTTGGAAGATCGTGATCATAAAAGGAAATTTGCACATGATACTACCCATGTCTACACAGGATTTACCAAAATATGCTCCTTGCAATCAAATTATAACAGGCAAGATGAGAAATCAAGCGCAGAAGAGAAACCACGAAAAAAAAAAAAAAAAAAAAAAAAAGAAGACAAGATTATCTATCACAAAAGCACATAAGTAAATAAGCTAGCATACCTTAAGTTAACATATTCCTGCCCCAAAGGAGCACATAAGAGAGTAGGGCATCATATTTCAAAAGTTGGAACAAGAAAGACCATATATTGACATACTAAAAAGATCATATTTCTTCAGATGAAACATTAAACAAAAATGCACCTGCTGAGCCTTCGAAACAAGACTCTGAAGCATGCGTTGGTAACTCTCTGGTTCATCAGTCATCATTCTCTGTAAAATTGAAATGTTAATTAAATTTACTATCTTGGCAGTTTCTTTTTATACATCAGCATAAGAGATCCAATACATGCCTTCAATAGAAAGGTGGAAGAGTAGTATGCCACTCTTGCATCTGTATCATCCAACAATCGCCTGACAGATGTACATAGAAGTAATTAGAAACATTTTGACTAGAAAATAAGCACCATGAACATTGAGTTTAAGCTGAAAAGATACCGGAAGAACTCTTCTCCACCAACTTCTACGAAAGCAGCAGGATCTGCTGTACATTTACCAATGAAAAGTAAGAGAAGCGTAGCTCTTATATCTGATGTCCCACCTGGGAGATTTCCTCTTCCTTTGCTACCTACAGAGACGCCCAATGCAATATTATCCGTTGCAGCACCAGCAAGCTGTATCAAAGGCCAATAAAATAATGCAGCAGGAACACGAGCAACCAACTGCAAGGGAACAATGGCTTGTCCATGAAGAAGCAGTGCCGCCATGGATGCAGTATCACGAATTGGAATATGTACATTTTTTCCAGCTTTAGAGCTAGGACTTCCGATAAAATCACCACGGTCAATTTTCTCTGCTAGGGAGAGTCGTTCTGCCCATCTGCCTTGATCATCCTTTCTGATTTACTAGAATCTTTAAGGTGCATTGTATCTCCAAATGGTATCGGAGCAGTATGTGAAACTTTCAAGCACAATTGAGACAGTAGAATGTCACACATCTTTATATGCACACAAAAGGAAAATAAATAAGTATAATGTCATTCACACATGCAAGAAAATGCAGACAACTGAGAAATAGAAATATAAAATTAGTGGTCAATCATTCTTTATGGCTGAAGTACTAGGGGAGAGCCAGAACAAATCTCTTTGTTGATGTTCCCTTTCGTAACAAGAGGTATTGATAGGATCAAGTACATGAGAGCATAAGGCCACTATATAGGAAATGAGGAAAATAGTTTTCTCTTCGGGGCCGCACCAGGTGAGAAGGTGGGAAATTAAGTTTATCGAGCATAAAAATGCTTCCATGTCATCCACATAACAAATTACTTGTCGTTCTACTAATTATTACAACATCTAATAATATTGGACATTCAGAGAAGAGGTACCAAGAATAAAGTCACAGAAGATCCAATTGGTCAATGATCATGAAAAGAAAATACGAAGAATTTCTCCATGATCATCTTCAGTTTTAAGCATATCCAAACAAAGATGCATACCATTAATGCATGTTGGAGGTTCTATATACTTCATATAACAAATGTATGTTTAAATTAAACAGAAACCCTAAAACAGAGAAATTGCATAATGCTGCAAATAACACTCACAATAATTACCTTTAAAATATTCATTCGATCAGTTTCGTTTATTTGATCCATCAAGGATAAGGCACGGCTCATGATATCTATCACCGCATTAGCTTTCTCTAGACGGCTCTTGTCATGTGCATGTGATGCCGATTGACCACGCATTGCCTGTTGGAATCCATTCTCATCTAGCAAACATTTGCACCGAATCAGCAGCCTCTCCAGAACAAACAGAAAGCCCCATCTGATATGGATATTTTTTGACTTAAGAAGCCCACACATAAGCCAAATAGGTAAAGGAACATTTAATGAAGCAGAATATTCATTAACACCAGCAAGCTTAATTTTCTGCTCCAAGTTTTTAATGCTCGTGAGAATCTGATCCTCTTCCCTGCTAATTTCAGCAATCAGCAGGTCGCCCAACCACAAATACCCATGATGACGATTAGCTACTCTTTCAGAATGAAGAAGAGAGTGTAAAGTGGTCCAGAAGAGCTTAGCGTTCATAGCAGCAACATTCCCAGGCAATACATTAATGCTTTCAATAGATTTGAATGATTTGGTTATGTGAATCATTTGGGTGAACTCTTTGTCTACATGAGTAAATGATCCAATGAGTGTGTCAAACTTCTCTACAATCTTCTCCAATAGCTGAAAGAGGAGCACAGATAAACACAATTAAAATGATTTACTTCTGCCAAAAACCTTTTTGTTTTACTTATTAATTACTTTTCCTTCTATGCATGCTGTCTGTGAGCCAACCAAACAACATGCTCACCTCCACAGTATTCTATACAGGAAGGAAACCAAAAGGTAAACACCAAGAATATATAATAACACAAACTAAACGGAAGGTGAGAAATCCAAATTTGAGAAGGGTTCAAATGTAAATCTTGACCTAACAAAGCATAAATGGACAACTGAACCTGAAAATTCCAGAACTATGGACAAATCTAGCCACTTGGACCCACCAGATCATTCATAGGATTCATCACCAAAGTTATTCAAAATGTGCGGAAAGCCAGACTAAATGAGGTAATCAAATAAAGAAAAGAGTTATTAAGGCTATATTGAATAGAAAATATGAGAACTTGATGTAAAGCTTGAGAAATGCTGTAAGTTCCACAATTTCAATACTCATTCAGATTGGAAATGATTTTTTTATTTCTTATTTTATACATAAGAATAACAGAAATGATTTGTTGTAAAGAAAGCGGATATGGGACATCTCTTTAATATCTCCTAGATATATATTGATGTAATTTGAGCAGTTTGAAGGCACAACAGAGAAACTGCAAGAACCAAGTGGAAATGAGTACGGTGACCAACTGCTAGCAAGTGTCTGAAAGGAAGTGGGTCTATCAGAATAGTTAACCTGGTGATAACCTCTAAAACACAAGCAGGTTGTATCAACTTCAGGGGTGGACAGAGAATTTCAGAGACACTGTTAATTTTAGCATTATTCTTAGTTGGGTGGAACAGGGGGCACTGAGGAAATCACCCCACAGTTCCCGAGTTCAAAGCCACGACCATCAATTTCCAAGAGGGAAGATAAACAGACAGAAAACAGTCTCACACATGACAAAAAACTGAGAATTATTTAAGTAAGAAGAGGAAACAATGAGGAAATTAAAGGTCAAACACAATATTAGCAATATATTTACGACAACCAAATAATCAGACATAGTATTCCTCTCTTTCAATTCCATAATAGACAGTTCATAAAGCTCTATCATTTAGGATGAAGAAGGCTTTTATATCAAGATCATGATCACCTCATTCTCAAATTTCAGCACGCATAAGCTTTCACCCAACAATATGGACCATTTGAACATTTATGCGCTATTAGAACATTGTTTCCAAACTAAGCATATTATATTTCCCTTATTTGTTTTCTGAATTGTTACTTACCAACTAAGGTAATCTGGTGTATTATTAGTAAATATTTTACAATCATATAACTATCAACATGCTGTTTTCAAACCTTTAAATGTTATTTATTCTCCTCTTATTCCCTACCTCATATTTTGGACACGCATCTATAAAGATCCTCTATAAATAATAATTTATTTAACTCGTCAAGTGCTCAACTAGAAATCCAGAGAATGAGAAATTCATGCATTTACTTTTCAACATATGGAGCTAAAGTATCCATATGACCTAAAATGGTCTGTAATCACATAGTAAACCAATATCAAGCATAATAGTATGGACAAAATCAAGAACATTTGCGAAATATACCGTTAGAAGCCGATCATTATTAGGATATGTGGACAATGACGTAGAGATTGATCTCCTCAATAGTTCCACAATACCTTCAACTCCCAACTTGACAGAAATATGAAGCGCTTCTGGCGCATCTGCAAGCACAAGCAAGGTAGCAATAGGTCGAACCTCATCATCGCTGTACTCAGAAACTCCAGTAGCTATACATGTCTGATTTATTTTATGCAATACATAGTCGAAAAGCACCAGATATAGATTTCTCCTCTCTTCCCTTGAGTTTGAAAGCACCAACTGCATTTGCGAAATAGCATGCAAATAATGGTTCAGAGTTTTGGGCCGAAATTTCATGTTTAACTAGCATTGCAAAAAAGTCATACAATATCATTCAAATGAAACATAAAAAAGTTCACACTGTTCACTTCCGCAAGGGGATCAAACATAGCTAAGAGATAAAAAGTCATATTAGAAGTAGTGGAATCTTTTAAATGATGTCCTTTTCTCCAAACACATCTCAAAAAGAATACTCTACGCTCATCTCGTGAAGAGAACCATTTATCTTATTCAAACTATCTACAGTTTTATTTTATTTAAGGAACAAAACTTTTTATTGAAAAATAAGGTACACGAGACGAGAAATCACATCAACAGGCAACAGCTAGCTATATCTATTGTTTCGTTGAGAAATAGAAGGCCTTAAGAGGTGAATACTTCTTTGACAAGCCTTTTTTGAGAAGCCATATGTGACCAAACCTTTTATTACTGTGGAGAAGTCTACTGTCTTGAAAAAAGATAAAACTATAATAACCAAACAAACACAGCTGTTCACCCATACTTTCATTGATAAAAGGCATGGATCTGACCTTTGATAGCTCCAAAGTATTTTATTCTGGTAGAAGTCAAACTTTAACTAATAATGTGAAAGTTCACACTAGATAGAAAACGCCATTTATATTCCCTACATGTTGTGGGATAGATCTCTTCCAGGAAAAACCAAGCTCACAGGAACTAATTAGATTAATACCTCCCCAAATATAATTTCAATTCCTCCAATCAGATCCACTTGGTCAACAAGAAACAAGGGAGTAGCTGTTCCAATTTTATCAGGACCCTCAGGCACTTGATAGAACATGTTTGTCATCATGCAGATAAGCTTGGAATGAACGATTTCTGCCCAAGAGTTATTTCTACTTATCTGCATCAGCACCTTAATAACCTGGGAGCAAACAAAAAAGCAGGCAAAACGTGTTGAGAAAATTTATAAAAAGAAAAGAGTGACGTCAAGTTATTAAATGCAAAAAGAAAAGTACACTGGTAATTTATCCTGTCTTACTGCCAATAGTGGAAAATATTTTAAGAATAACGAAAAAAATGTCATTGTAAATTTTCATAGTACTATGATCTATCATGAGATCTTTAGACGCACAAACAGTTACATAATAGCAACCTAAAGATCTAGCCTAGATTCCACAGTTGATATAGTACCTGCAGAGGGAATGAAGAGACTATATACTTGGGATACAGTGCAAAAGAACTTTCCATATTGGTACAATTTGTATATTATGTCACCATCCATCTCATCCATGTAATATGTAAGTTCTACATTAATTGTTGTGTCTGAGCACTAAGATATTTTTAAGTGTGCTCTTATTCTATAGATAATGCATCATCCTCTATAACAAGGTCTGTCAATTCACGTTGGTAGAACAAATTACATATAGACCTGCACACAAACTAGCAGGTAAAACAAAGCCAGGTCGCAGAAATACTCACTCTAATATCAAGACCTTTTAATCTGCTTCGCCGAATTTTACCTCTATCACAGACGAAATACAGTAAACAGCTCAAGGAAGAAGCCCAGACAGCCTCCTCTTTCTCTTCTATCTGTGAAACAGAATGTGAGAGAGGAACTCGATATACGAAGAACAATAGTATCAACTTTCAGAATCATTTTTTTATCTATACTTGCAACATAACCTAAAATGAAATGAGGTAGAATAAAGGGTTTAATGTAATCAAGCAGAAAAGAAATCAAACTGCATGGATTGAGGATAACCAAAGATGTCTAATAGAGTTCAATCAATACCAACATAAAATAAAATGAAATAAAACAAGGGTTTAATGTAATCAAGCAGAAATGACATCAAACTGTAAAATGGATTAAGAATAACCAAAGATGTATAATAGAGTTCAATCAATACAAACATCTCCACCAATTATTGAAGCTTTCTTGTTCATCCTAATTCCTAACCACCTAGCTTTCACTGTGATGCCTAACAGATGCTACGAAAGCTTCTAAGGTTTTCTTCTTGTTCATGGTATTTTGTTTTACCTTAAACTTTCTGCAAGATCTGTTTACCAAGCACTGCACACTAGATGAAACCTGTACACTTGTTCAAGATCTTTAAGTTTTAACCACAAAGTTTTTTACATTATTACTGTGGCATAATCTGAATCAAGATAAAGCCTTTAATCCCACGTAATCTGATATGACAGTACATGAGTTTGGTGACTGAGCCCAAAAGATCCCATGTATTTGGTCATCCTTAAAGATAGGAGGCATTAAAACTAGGAGTTTCAAGAAGTGAAGCACTGTAGTAAAATTAACTGGTTAGATCTGGTGACATAATGAATCTTTGAAGTGACGATGGTCTCTAAAGGCTTCTTCTGTTGATGCTTTGGCTGCGCAGCAGTCAAGCATGGCAATCATTTAAGGATTCAGAACGCAGAATTCAACGTCAAAGATAGTAGGAGTTATCTCAAGTCCAATTATTGCAACCAATGGTCTTTTTCATCAATGAATTATAGGTAATGAACACCACTTATTGCATTTTCTCTTCATTAACAGATTAGAGTCTTAAAACAGCCACAGGATCAAATGTTACAGTTATGACCTCTTGGGTGGAATTACTAAGAGCAGGCGAGCTAATCAGATTTCAACAGCAGATTTTCACCGAAGCCTCTTAATACTGGATTGCTACCTTAGAGAGGTAGTTAAAACCCAAAAACAAAAAACAGAAGACAGAAAAATTTTCAGCCATCGCAAATCTTTCCCGTCATAGATAGGATATACCTGAACAAGATGAAGAAGAACCTCAAAGAGAATACCCAAAATCCAACACTCAAACTTATCAATTGCTGAGGAATTCCCCATTTTCTTTAGAGAGTCAGATTTCATCCCCTCTGGTGCAACTTGAGATCCATTCTCAAAATATGCTTCCTGGGAGTACTGTTCCTCAATTATAGTGGATCCATCAGGTGCTGGAGGCTCCAATAAATGAGCATGCACTCCAAGGTTAATAATTAAATCAAAAGCTCGGGTCTTTGACATCACACCAGGAGAATTTAGCATGTCCTACAATGTCACAACAAAATACTTAGATTTAGTTGTATGTTAAACATAAAAAAACATGTGAGAAACAAGGAGTACCTCTAGCAAGGAAAGAGCAAGAGGACCAGCAGTCTCTGAATCCAAAACATACCTGCAAAAACAGTTATAATTCAGAACTGAATCAGGTTGAGCAGCTAGGTTACATGACAGCCAGCTTTAGTTATGACTGACCGTCCTTAAAGATTCAGCAGATCCAATTTGTTCGAGTGAATTCAGACCATTGTTAGGCAATTACAAAACTCAGTCAATTATGGTACAGCTAACGTATGGACCCACACATTTTGAAGATACAATGTGATGTTAGATTGAGCCCAACTAAGGAATTTAACAATAATGAAGTATAATGTTATCCTTGTTTTGAAAATTAGTCAAAAATAATTGTGACAACTGATAAAAAGAATTCAGAACTATTAACTGGTTACAATAACTGATACAACAGTGTTTACTGTGACCAAATCCAAAATCTCTGGAGATGAAACCAATCATTAGCATGTAGATACTGTTACTTTCTATCAAACCATAGCAAATATTTTATTTTGTATCAAATATGGTGGATGTAAAAATCCACAAAGGATCTTGTATTTCCTTTTGGGGGTTACTTTCAGTTTCTAAGAAAAAGAGAGCCTGGTATTCTGTCCAAATAGCATACACAGGTAAGAATACTAAAGATCCAAGCCATAGAATATTTCAATTTGACACAAAGTACTTATTAGATCGAATTTACTTAATAGATAAATGTAGAGAAAATGGAAGTTCGACAATAAAAGCAAACCCATCCAATATGATTTGAGAATACAAATTCTTGTTGCGCACCCCTGTACTAACTACCCCATTTACCCAGTCAATACTCATGCATAGAAAAATCCCTCACACACATAGACCAAAAAAAAGTCCAGTCACCCACAGAGAACAGAGTGTCCGTGTGCTGGTGTTTGTTATTGAAGTCAATAGATATAAGCAAATGCATGAGAACGTACATGTCAATAACAAGTTTGACAAGAACGCTGACAGCCACATCCATTGATGGCCTTCCGTGTTGTCTCAATTTAGACGAAACTGTCGAGTGGTTGGAATTGACAGAAGATGTCTCGGAGCAAACAACAGCAATAACCTCACATACCTCAACAGTATTCAATCGCAAGGGTTGTTGTTCACTGCCACAATCCAAAAATGTTGAAATAGAGTGAAAGAGATAGAGAATCACAGAAGTTTAGACCAACTAATCAAAACATGTATGTAATGAACATGGGAGAAACTGCCTTCCAGAGATATGGTTATCACAGGAGTGGGTATTGAATTGCACTCAAAATGATAATTATGCAACAAATAAATTAGTTGACACATAATTAATTTAGCAAGTATAAGTAAGCTCACAACTAAAACGAGACATGACGAAGGACACCTGAAGAAACTAGGCATTCTTTTTACCTGTAATGACGATATTGAAAAAGTGGTCTTGCACGGGGGCGGAAGGTGCTTGGCGGAGAATCCTCCCTGGAGGCATAACAATTAAAAGCACATTCTCATGTCAAAACCAGAGCCAGATCAAGTTTGAGATAGAATACTATCTCAACAAACAAAGGCATTAAAAAATAATGACCACAGCCTCATAAGATCTACAATAAGCTTTAGTTCCATGGTGAGACAGGTGAATATGCAGTTACAGAAACAGAACTTGGTAATCTTAATAACCACGATGCCTACAATACACGAGAAACGGGAGCTTTCGGAAATACAACACCCAGAAAAAAAAAATTAAATAAATAAAAATAAAAAAATTTCTCTGGATGTTTTGATATTTTGTTGTCTGTTTCTACATTACTTGCAAAGTTCAATAGAAAAAGGATCTGTTGATAAGGGCATCCATCAAAGTAACAAAAGCCTAGAGCATGCAAGTGTTTCACAATACATTTTCTGAACATTTTTATTACAATATTAGAAAAAAAATCCCATCAGCATTAAAGTTTGGTTTCATTGTGTCAGGCATATGCAAATTGGAGAAAGGAAGTCGTGAAGTTTTGGAAACAGTGGATGCAACAATCCAAACTGGGAAGGCTTTTATTGAACAACCCCAACCCCACCCCCCACACAAAAAATAATGATAACAATAAAAATACGAAGAACAAGCAAGAAAGAAAGAAGTGTTCATGGATCTTCTTCCCTTACTCCACTTTATCAAAGGTAAAGGACACATATCCAGACACCTTTCTAATTCCTCACCCCATTATACATTATCTGGTAAATGCACAAAACAAATAGGAAACCATAAATCAATTTTATATTAAAACATCCGACTTCCATATCTCTGTCTTTGCATGTGCTTCCATATCTATGTATGTGATGTTGAGGCCAGGGCATAGAGCAGGCCTAGTATAAAATTTTGAGGCAAGGGCAATAGTCATAAAATATTTCATCCATCGTTTGTCAAAAAGGTTTGGTGTGTTTTCCATTAACAGCCATAGCAATTAAACATCCATATCTTCAAACTCATGCTAGAAGCACAATATAAGATCCAAATGCATAACTTTCACCAATATGTGCCTCAGTTTATGATTTGCAAAACCCAAAATACATTGGAAGGCAAATATTAACATACATAAGACTCCATGATCTCAAATATAACATAAATAGAGTAGTACTAATCAACCATATACAGCAAAGCAACATTATATCATTTCTCTACGAGGTAATATGGGGAAGCAAGTTTGCAGAACACATCATGCGAATAATATAAGGAATCACCACGTGTTGAAAGAAAAAAATAGTGGCAAGGAAATAGAAAGTTTAACCATGTTTGAATAACAAAAGAATTAAGCAAGAACGTACCAAATTTGATTAGCTCCTTGTTTGGAGCGTTTCAAAGCTGTTATTGCTCTCAAATGGGCAAAAGCTGAAGTTGAACTGGTAACAGTGGTTAATAATGAAGGTTGCAATAACTGATCAAGATAAGGCATATCTGCACTCCCGTATATTCTCCAAGCTTCACCCTTCATTTTGGCTTCCATATCCCCAACAAGCAGAGCTGCAGCACCTACTTCTAGGAAATTATGAGTGCGCATAGCTTGGAGATTCAGAAATTGATCGCTGTAAGAGTTGTTAAGAGTTGAGACATACTAAAAAGAAAAATTAAAGTAATTACTGAATAACAGTAGCTTGAACAGAAAAGCAGAAGACCTTTTGGGCAAGAGAAGTGATGAATGTTGGTCTCCACACCAGCGCCATCTGAAAACATCAAGTGCCATAAACTCTAGATCTCCAAGTTCATCAACTTCTTCAGCAATTGGAGAATCAGAAACAGATGCAATGGATGTATCCTTGCTCTCCATAGACTCTTTGGCATTTGCAGGATTAAGTTGTGAATTGAATGATCTGCTCAATAAAGATGACAGGGTTGGCAGAGATTGTCTTGTTGCAGGTGCAGCTCCCGTAAAGCCAGCCGGTTGGAATGAGCGTTTTGGGATATATTGAGCCACTAAAGAGCGAACATAATTTAAGGATTTCACAAGTGCTTCAGATGCAAAACTTGACACGGGCAAAGGATTTACATTTGTAGATGGCACTGGACTCCCAGATTGTTGACTTAAGGAACGTGACCATGGTGCCGATTTCCGTTGAGCACTCATATCACACTCAGAAATTATACTCATACAAAATCGATCTATCTGTAATAATGCCTCTTCATTGGGCTTATATCTGCAATCAACAATAGGGCTTGTGAGCCAGAACTTTAGCCAAGGGAGATTCAAGAGAAAGCTTCTTAGAGCATACTTCTATGATAGAAAGATAGATAATTTTTTGTTTATGCCTTTATGGCCCACCTATCCTCACCATGTTAACCTAGTATTGCATTTATTATATGAGGCAATGACATTGAAGGTAATCCTACCAAAGCATTGTACAAACCTCTTTTCTTGTTGTGGGAAAGGAAGAGAAGAATATTTCATTTGTTGCAAGAGTGAGCAAGAGATAATAGGGAAATAACAGGCTAAACTTGAAAATTAGCAATCAAAAATGGAAAAACTGCTCTACTTTGTTCCACACTCCCCAAAACAAGCCCAGACCAGTAAGACAGTAAGACACTCATACAATCATTACATGACTAGATTGATACTAAAACTAATGGAAGACCTATTTCATAGCATTATGACACCATGCACCAAGGTTCCACAACTGCACAACAATCAATGCCTTATCATGAAAGAGAATTACACACCTGCAATTCCTATCCAGTTACAATCATCAACCTAATTTATCTCTGGAAGGTTCCATTTCTTTATGGCTATAACCACACCAGCAAAATTTTCAAAGCATTCAGCAATTTCCAGGGCCAGACGTGTTCAAGCACTATATGTAGGTATGTAGTGAAAGATTGGAACAATGAAAATGGGAGTTTATGATACCAAAACTGGAGTAATTTTTATGAAACTTCCTGCTAGTATTCTGAATAAAATTTTGGCAAAAAGACAAAGTTGAAAACCCACGATATTATGGAGTCCAAGTGACAGTTTTGTGAATCTTTTTATATTTATTAAGAATGCAGATGCCCATGAATACTACTATCATATGCATGTGTGAATTCACACAATGACATGTGGATGTGCATATACATCTTGCATCCTGATGGACAATCATATATGCATTGAAAATAGTCACAAAAGTTTTTGTTTCTCATTTCATGAATCATTGCTTCTAGAATATTGTGTTTAGTGTTGCTCATAGAACAGGTGGAACTCATGCTTTAAACATATTATCAGTATAGTAAGGATGAGAATGAACTACTGAAGGTTGTTGACAAAATTCCTTCTTCTATCACCCAGTCATTACCTTCTCTAATCCCGTAATATCCTATTAGAGAAAATATTGAATAACTGCATCATAAAATTTCTAACAAGTAACAAGTTAATGTGTTAAGAGCTATTAGCTTGCACCTCTACCACTATTTCACGTGAACATACCTCTTTGAAGTATTCAACAATATAGGAATGATAGTGAAGGACAAAATACAGAGGCAATGGAGAAGAACTTAACTGAGGAAACCACGGTAGAAATGGAAGTCAAGTGATACGAGGGCTTGGGAAGAGATGGCGAAATTAAAGGGGAGTTTTTTAGTTCAGAAAAAGAAAAGACAAAGACAGAAAGAAACCAAACTGCCTTTGGGAACCGCAACAAAGCATCCAGACAAATGGAGCAGGACAATACAAAGCGAAAAGTGAGAGGAATGGATTCCCTAAAGAATCTTGAAGGAGTGATGAAAAGGAAAACAAAGAACAGCAGGTGTGATGAGTGTGTCTGGAAGAAAACATAGCATAATTATCAAAGATGCAAAGTCGAAAAGGTTTCTGGAGCCTAGGAGCAAGGAAGAGTCACATGCGTAGTGACGTGCAAAGAAGACTAAAAATAAAAAATAAAATTTCATAATAAAGTTAATGAGACTAATAACATAAACATGCATAAAATCATATTTTAGAAATCAATATTTGTATATCTAAAATAAAATGCATCCACAAATGACAAACACGAAGTTACAATAGTTCTGCATCCATAAGAAGAACTAAAAAGGGACTCGTTCAAGAGACGTGAAACCATAATTGTAGTTATTTGTCCTACCAAATAAATCCTAGAAAAGGATCCTCTGGATTCAACAACTCATGGAGTTCCTGAAGGTTGAAACATCTTGGCCGCAAATTAAATCAATGATCGTGCGGTGCCACGTCAGCTTAAGAAACACATTCCACTTACTAAAATGAAAATAGTGTTACCCCCGGTTGTGTCTTTTGATCTGCTGGAGAAGCAAAACAGTTTCATTTTAGGAAGTGGAATGCGGTTCTTAAGCTGATGTGGTGCCCACACGATCGTCAATTATTTTGCGTCCGAGATGCTTCGAACTTCAGGTACTCCACGAGTTGTTGAACTCCAGAGGATCCTTATCAATAAATCCTAAAGCGTGCTTCATTAAATGACTACTCATCAGCATATTTTTATTTCTTCTCCTAACTTGTATAAACCCTAGGGGCTGTTTTTTTTTTTTTATTTTACTAATAAAGCATAAATAAGGTCATCATTTAAGAGGCCCAACTTACATTTAAGTTCCGACATATATTTATTAACCAAATTTAAATAGCAAGTAAACAAATGAAAGCCTGGAATGAGTATCACCAAAGCGCGCCTTTTTGCATTTGCCTTATTAAAGTGATGCGCTTGCTCTACGGCTTACACCTCAGGCATTCCCAACTTATGCCTTTGCAACTATGGAACATACAGTGCAGGGTGGGAGCATGCTGGTATCACTCAATATCGTAATATGCAGTTCTCATGCTTAAAGCTTCAAACAGAAATGACAGGATGAGATCACCTTAAAAGATAACGCTTCAAAAGCGCCACACACCTTCCAACCACAGCAGGACTGTTTATAAAGAAAGAGACATAAATCATCATCAATAACAGTAAGAAATGAAGAAAAAGAATCATTTAGCAGCATAAAGGAATAGAACAACTGGAAAAATGTTAGCAGTGAGCATTTAGATTACCTTCGTTCCCTCTCTGCAAGTGTGTGTTCTAGTATCATGCCATATGCCAGGTCAACTGTAGCATTTGCTGCCAAGTAATCCTGCCAATCAAGAACAAATTCATAACATACAACACACAAATCCCTCTCTCTCTCTCTCAAACACTTCCCTCGGGAAACATACATATTAATGGATGAACTAAGAGGTTAAATCATGCTGAAATTATCCATATTTACTGCATTGAAGGCCATGGAAAGCAAAATTCACACAATTAGACTCCTAGACAAGAAGAAATTTCATTTGTCAGAACAAATGTTACACCAAATATGTAGTTAAAATCATTTACGGCAATCTAACAGTGTGCCAAGTTCAACCTCACGTATTTGGATAGTGTAAATCAACCAGGGAAGTGGAGAAAAGGGAACTTTTTAGTCAATATTTAAACTTTTCCATGCATTGGCATCAGTATCATTAGTAGTTGCATATAATGTATAGTCATTATCGTAAAGATTTAAAATTGAACATCCTTTATGCAGTTCCATATTCTTCTAAATCACGAGGATTAAAATTTCAACTATCACTGGCCAGCCCAAAGAAAATTCCATCAAATAAAGAAAAAGTAAAACAGAGAAGTATAATCAAAACTAACAGACGCACTAAAAACTGAATTTCAATATCTGGATCATTTAGCATTCTGTAAAAACAAAACAGCTCAATAATTGCATCCGAAGATAAGTCCCCCAACTCAATTTATATGCAAAAACCACTCTTCACACAAAAACATAGAATGTAACAGAGAAATTCCAAAACAGCCTAGCAGAACCCGATATTCAGATAAAACCTGGGGTGCGGGGAGGGGAAAGCTTCATGAGAATAATGCCAACGGTAGAAATCAATAAGATTTGAATAAAAATAAGAAATAAGCAAACGAATGCTGAGTATCAGACCCTCAAAGTCCTGGACGCTTCCACCTGCGACGGAGCTGCGGCGGACAAGCAATCAGCGACAGCCCGGCGGAGAGGCTCCGGCGGCTTCTTCAGAGACGAAGATCTCAGCCGGGACACGGAGGCGCCTCCCAATTGCATCCGCGAGATCGCGGGGCTTCTCGACGGACTGTAACTGGTCGACATCACGTAAAAGTACAATACGTGTGTGTTTCTCTGTCTGTATCTATAAGGGTCGGCCTAAAAGTAAAGCATTCCGAATTGGATTCTCAAAGGGGGGAGGGGGAGAGAGAGAGCTCTATTCAGCAGTGCTTGTCATTCAGTGGAGCCGGGGGTTAACATTAGCGCTGATGACGGTGGGAGAGGGGTGGACATACAGCTAGGCAGGGACAAAGTGAATTCTAGAGAGAGAGAGCCAATCTGGCTATAAATGTGAAATTTATGTATACGACGAATTTGCCAAAATAGTGCACACACCAAAAGAAACTGAAAAATTGCACACTGGGCTGGGCTAACCCTTTTTTTTTTCCCCCCCTTCTTTTTTTGGGGTGTGGGATACATTATGATATTTGTTTTTGTTTTGGATTTTTTTATTTTTATATTTATTATTTTTTTGTTGGTTGAGTTAGTGATTTAAACAATATAATTCAATTAATTTTAATATTAAAATGATATTTTATTTTGTTTTAGATAAATAGGGTTTTTGAATCTCTCTTATAACATTTTCATATTTGACTTGATGGAAGTTCCTCCAAGTATCTAGCCGTCCCTCTTCATGCAACAAAGCCTTTGAAATAATTAGGTCTTGGTTGTCGCATGTTATTCTGAGAATTTTATGAAAGAGTCGTTGTATTTAATGATAAGTTAGTTATGGCAATGTTAGCTGTTGAGATGTAATGTGATAAATATAAATTTTAATTTAGATTATAGTTAGTTTGCGTAGTCTCATTTTCTGTCTTATATCATAATATGTTTCTTAGCTAGCACTGGTGTTACTCTGTCTTAATATCAAATGAGGATAGTTGTGTTTTATATTTATAAGAATGGCAATATAGCTATGAACGTCTTATCGTATCATTCCAATTATATATTGTGGTAATTTAGCTTCTTTAACAACTACTCTTATTTGGTGATGCTCCTCTTATTGTATCATTTTTTTAAATAACTTTCTTTTTCTTATGTAATGGCTTTTCCTATTTTGAAGTTTCCTTGGTAGATTTTTGACAAAACTCATTTCCGTGTCTCCACTGACTGGCCGACGTTTAGTCCGCCTAACAGATTATCTTGTCTATTGCTCATTATGTTCCTATACACTTCCTCTTAATAAGATGGAATTCATTTTTTTCAAAACTTTCTTTATTTATGATTTTTTTAACTGCAAATCTAATTTCTTAAAGTGTAATTAACTCACGAGTTACTTAAAATCAATAAAGAAGAAACTGAAAATTGACTCCAAAGTTAATCAGGCCGAACTCAATACTCAAATCTACAGGTAAAAGATAAATAGATTTGTGCCGCTTATCACAATGAATTATACTTCTTCAATACACTGTTGTCAATATAAATATCTAAAAAAATATATGATACAAAAAAAGAAATTGTACAATACAATAATAGCCAAAATTGTCTTGAATTGGAACTACATACCTAATATAATAATAAAAATATAAATATAAGAATAAAAAGAAAAATTGAATTTTAGTTTTCAGTCCATGTGTATTATATCGATCTGATTTAAATAAGTAAAGAAGATTCCTTGTAAGTTAGTCAAATTGATAGTTTTGAAGCCTTATTCAACTTGCATTATTTTATTATTTTACTCATAATATATTTAACTAGATGTCGCACTGTTTTAATAGGAATAATTTCGATTTTGGAACTATTTATTCCACAGTTTTTATTTTGGATCTGTTGGTTCTACAATTTCGATTTTTGGTTCTTGTTTTTTCTTTAAATTTTGCATCAAGAACCGTTGATTCATAATCAAAACCAACAATTTTGAACTGAAATCAAAATTAAAACCGACTATCATAAAATTGAAATCAAACTGATCAGTTATTTGTTTTGATTTTATTGCAAAATTGAAATTAGGTCAATTGCATCATTGACCCACAATTGAAACCACCAGTTCCAATTTCCGCCCACATCTATACTTAACTATGACGTATTGAAAACATGCAACTAAACAATATGGTTAATATGCATGTGAGCCAAACGCATTCCTAATATATATGGACAAAAAAGGACGACTAGCTTTATCCAACTGCACATTAACACAAGATCCAAAACTGTGCAACATATTTTGTTTGGCAAATGAGTTTCTTACATATGACATTCTAGGTTAATTTTAGGGTTCTAACTTCAAAGTTATTTTAAGGCGGCTAAAATCGTCTTTGTAGCACATTATTTATTATTATTTTTATTTGTAGTTCAAATTTCTTAGAATCACACGTTCACTCTACTTGAATTAAGTGCATATATCCAAACAAATAAATTGTTTGTTGATATTGCTTGCATGTTTATATAATTTATAAAATGTTGAATTTATTTGTAATTTTCAGAATTTATTAAAATATTCTTTTAAAAGCATGTGCGACTCACATGTGTGATTTTAGCTAAAAACTTATCTATAAATGATTGAAAATGACAAATTCCAATTTTCACACAATTGATCTATCAATTCGTAACAATTTATGTTTTATGTGCCTTTGTCAAAACTCATCAATAGTTTGGCTGCCGAAATGTCATTTTCCCTTTATTATTAGATATTTCAATTATTATTAAATTTAAATACAATACTAGATTCTTTTTTAATTTTAATTTTAATTTTTAAACTAAATAAAATATACTATGAACTAGATAATACACATATGTATATATCAAAAGAATCGAAAGAAAAAAATAACCGAATAAAGAATCGAAAGAATATTTTTTTTTTATTTAAAACTAGAATTGTCCAAAATTTGGATCTAATCAAAAGAATCTATCGAAACTAACCGAATAAAAAAATCGGGACCTACTTCAAGAACCTATGTTCTTAATAATTCCACTTCTAAAAAATTAAATGTAAAATCAATTGATCATCATTGATCAACGGCTAATATCACGACATCAATTGGAGCAGAAAGATTGAAAACTATTTTCAAAATTTCACCATTTCGGTTTAGTTCAAATCTAAAATTTGGAACTAAAAGGAGAGAAGGCAAAAGGGTACAAAAAAAATTGTTGGGAAGATATTACAAAAAAGAAAATAGAAAAAATAATACTTTACATATAAACATTTCACGACATCGGTTGTATGTGAGTTGGGTCAAACCAAACATGCAATTATTCAATTTTATTTAAAATACTATCAAATTTTAATATTATGTTCTAGTTTGCTTGATTAATAATCAAGTCGAACACGACTAATTTTATAACGAGTTTTAGATTTGATTAACTATAAAATTATATTCAAACTTATTTGATATTTTTATTAAATAAATATTAAATATCGAGTTATATAACCGTTGTCCACAAAATTGTAAGGATTAATAGTTACTCCTCTTTTGGAAAAATCGAAAAAAAAAGGGTACGAAACTGAAATACCTGTAAATTAAGCCATGGCTTTGTGGCCAGTCAAAAAGTGCATGCACTACATCCAGAAACAAGATAGAGAAGAAAGCCACAGCCTCACTTCAAATGGCAGTTTCATCGCTCTCACTGACCTTCGTCTCCAAACCCTTAACCAACAATGTTCGCCCAATTACTTGTTCATTTAGATTTTTTTTTTTTTTGGAAAAGTTATCTGTCGTATGTTGATTAGTTAACTGGATTTTTCAATCTGTTTCGCAGTTAGGCGTGCGAAGTTGGACGAGCCCAGCAGAATCTGCTGCAGTTTCAATTACGAAGTGCTCAAGGAGCTCTTCTTCTGATGAAGAAGGTGTGAAATTGATGGGCTCTAATGCTTTAATCTGTTTTGATTTTAATTTATTTTCAGTGGAAATGTGGGTTGCATTTGTGCCCAGTTAATGTTTGAGTTTTTGCGGGAACGAATCCACCTAGATTAATAAGGGATACTAGTTGTAGAAAGCATCAAAGGCTTAATTGTTCAGGGCTGTTTTATTTGTGAGATGATACATTTTTAGCACTAATTTCATGCAAAACTGAAGACTTTGTGAGTGTGTGAGTATGTGTGTTGGGATTGTCTTAAACTTACATGTAACATTGTTAAGATTTTAATCATGTGTTCAGATTATGTTTTAAGTTTAATTATCTCTGCTAATCCTAGAATCATGCTGTGGTTATTTACGTAGATCCTGAATGGTTTATGAATATATAATTTGATGTCCCTAGCTTTTTGAATTTTATTATGCTTATTCTTGTTTTCTGCAACTTAAATAATCACTGTCTACCAAGAGAAAAAAAAATAAAAAAAAAGTAAAAAAAAAAAAAAGTTGGTGATAATCTGTATCAATGGTTCCGCATGATTCAGTATTGCCTCAACTATGCACGACTTTGTACTAAATGCGGTTGTGTTCTACAACAGTTGGAAGATGTATGATCAGTTCCTAACACTAAGATAGATCATTAGTGTTGCTATTGTATATGTATCTCATTATCATAATCAACACTAATACTGCTACCCATCTACTACTACTACTGTTGCTGTGTTATCTTTGCTGTATTATCATCTAATTCTTTGGATAAAGAAAATTCTCGATATAGCTCTACTGTTCATGCATATCAGGATACTTGATGGCGTATCATGTGTCCAAATTCTGCAAATTAGTATTTCAGTAATTAAAATAATTGTTTATTTTCTTCTGTCGCAGCTCAGTGTACTGTTGCTGGAAACTGCAAAAGGAGAGCACTTATACTTGGTATAGGAGCACTCACTGTGAATTCATTCCATGCAAGCCCCCTTCTGGCAGAAGGTATCGCTATTTGTATTTTGTAGTAATTTAATACTCATATTCTAATATATTCATGTTGATGTTCCTTGGAAAATTTTACGTAGCTTTTATTTAATCAATAATTGAATTGTCTGTATTTATTTCATCCATAACATGGTTTCTTTTGATGTTCTTGATTTCAATCTTCATCAAATTGGATGCTAAGGATTTTCTATATTTTGCTTCACATCATACTATCCATGTGTCACTAGTTTCTGAAACTAACTTTATATTATGTGATGCAGGAAAACCAAAGAATTATGAAGTTTTTGTTGATAAAGTTGATGGTTATTCGTATTATTATCCCTCAGACTGGAGGGTAAGGTGTATTAGTAGCTGAGTTTGGTATTGCATGTAGCACATTTCTATTATTTTTTAACTTCATAATTTCTGTTACAGGATTTTGATTTCACAGGTCATGATTCGGCATTCAAGGACAGATATATGCAACTGCAAAATGTTAGATTGAGTTTCATACCAACGGATAAAACTGATATTCGTGATTTGGGACCAATGGAAGAGGTGAATACCATTATCTTTAGATCTTTGCCTTTCTTTGGGAGGATGTAAATAAAACTGTCTGCTCAAATATTAGTTTATTGCTATTAGGTCATCGCAAATCTTGTAAATAACGTGTACTCTGCACCAAATCAAGTTGGAAATATATTGGATATACAAGAGGTAATTTGCAAATCACTTTTATTCTTTAGTTCTAATATGTTTATAGGACATGTAAAGTTATTTGATTGTCATTGCAGAAAAATATTGATGGTAGAAACTACTGGACGTTTGAATACATACTGACGTCCCCAAATTTTTCTCGAGCAGCTTTTGCAACAATAGCAATTGGAAATGGTACACGACAACTCTGCCTTAAGACAAGAGTTTTATGCATTTTATATTCTGTCAAAGTCGGTAACGTCCACCTTCAATTTATACAACTTATGTCTGCATAGAAGTTGTTATGTTAGAAACCTTTGCACCTGATGAAATTGATTCAGCAGGCATAGAGCCTAAACACTAAAACTGATTGGTAGCATCAATCATAAACAACAAAACTGCAAGAAGTCTGTTCTGGTGTCCTTGCTTCTTATGCAGCTCTGTTCTAAAATTATTAGCAACTAAGCTGGAATTGTGTTTAGTGCTTCTTATCTTAATTTTGAAGGCATATCCACATACCTTCAAGAAGGACATGTCAGTAAAATTTAGCTGGGATCAAAATTTGCTTTTCGTGTGTGTCGTTCATGGTTGCTCTGTGCTATAAAAGACATGCATTAGAAATTTAACTTGGTAGTCATTACCAATCCTCCAACTGGAAATTGCAAATTAACTGATATCGATTCCTGTTTTCTAATACATGGCCAAAAAATTGTGAAAATTTCTGACTTTACAACCTACTAGGATGTTGCTACTAGAATCTAGTTTTCATTAGGAACTGAAAAGGCTCAAAGCCGATAAGCCTTTTCCTTCTTTCCAATGTCTTCCCCTCGAGTCTTGGCTCAGTTAAAATGTTAAAACATTGGCCGTACTGAAAGCTCGCTGTAAATGTGGACATAAAAACCGGACTTAAAGCTCTAATCCTCTGCGTCTGTGCAGGAAGATATTACACATTGATTGTTGGAGCAAACGAAAGGCGGTGGAGAAAATTCCGGAACATGCTTAAAGTCGTGGCCGACTCCTTTACAGTGCTCGATGTCTAGATGCTCTATATCTTATGCAGAGTTGCTCCTACAGTCTCTCTAACATGTAAAAGGCTTTAAGGCAACTTGTTAGTTTTATGTACAAAATGATGCTGTATGGCTATATGCTCCCATGGTTCTTTTTATTTTGAGCACAAAAGGAAAGTGTTGTGTATATCCCGCTGGCATGTATAGGAGCTCCAGATTCTAAAATTGAAAACCCACTTTCCATCTCCCACAGTCATTAAGTCCAACGGTAATGACATTACAACATATGTTATGTTATGCTGTGTGGGATAATTACTTTTATTTGCGTGGTAACGTTTGGAGCAACTTTTTGGGTCGGCAATTTAAAAAAGCGATTTAGACCGAAATCATAAGTAAAACACATGTGATGGCCCGACTTTGGTTTCCTAGGCTAATGTTATTGATGCAGGCTATTTGAGATGTACTACATAATCGTTTTATGTGGCAACCAAATTTCAAAATTACGAAAATAAAAATATTTATAAATTTGAAAGAAAAAAAATCATAGAAAAACTGCAGATAAAGAGTAATTTCCATAGAAGATATGTATTAATCTGCTTCATTCTTCATCATTGAAACAGAGATGACGGGCCTTTATAGCGGCGAATTTGACATTATATAATAATTTTAAAAAAAAATTAACAAAATATAGTATTTGAGTATCTTTTAAAAAAATGAGTAAAGTCGCCCCTACCAAGGGCGATTCAGTTATAATTTTTCTTTTTAAGAAGTCGCCCATGGTAAGGACGATTTTTTTATTTTTTTGCGCAGCGGAAGAACCCCGTTCTTCATAAGCCGGCGGTGGCGCCTCCTCCTCAGCGCCTTCCGGCACAACCCCGCCGGCACCTTGTAGACCACCAGCACAAGGAGGTCGACCAGGCCGCAAGGACAGCGGCAGCACACCGTTGCGCACTCCGCCGTCATCCCGCCCACAACCTCCGCCATACTCACCCTCCTCATGCCGCCCCGCAACAAGTAGTCCGAGTCGTCAAGCAGCGGCTGCCGCCGGCCTACACCCGACGCCGGCGAACACAACACGATTTGCCTTGTCATTGTTGGCATTACTCGACTTCGGTCAAATTTCCCCTTGATTTCCTTTGCTTCACCAACCAGCAATCACACGTCCAGAAAATTTTGCTGCCTACACAAATACTTCAATTCAATAAACAAAAGCAAAAACAAAATAAAAAATATTCGATCTGCTTCATTACTTGAATTGATTTTCTGAATGAATTACCTGAAAACAATCAAGCATCCATAAATGATGAGTAGCATGAAGGACATGCCATTGTCGGAGACTAGCGAAGACGAAATTCGTCGACTGTGCTATAGAGTAAACACGGCGACGAATTTGCGCTGGAAGCTATATGGTTTTTCTTCCTTTTTCTTGGATAAATTTTTTTAAACAAAAAAAAAAAAAAAAGTTGCCCGTACCATGGACGACTTTAAAAAAAAAATATTATAAGTGAGTCACCCCTGGCAAGGGCGACATTAAATAGTTTAAAATCGTGGGCGACTTTACTTAATTTTTAAAAAATTTCTTAACCGTTATATTTTGTTAATTTTTTTTGAAAAATATATATTATGTCAAATTCATCCTTTATAGCACCCAAACGTGAGCAAAGTTCTATTCTAACAAATCAGCCAGCAGCACGTGCCCAATGAGTCTAACAAAACAGACTCGTTAAATGAAAAACAGACAAAAAGACGTGATGCAGTGACATAGAACATGAAATACAAAAAAATAAATCCAATAAAATATGAACATTAAAATTGTTTATATAAATAACAAATCTCAATATTAATAAAGTCTTAAAAAAATACAAAATAAAAATAAAAATATGAGACTGTAGTTGTATTGTTCCCATTCTACTAAACCAACATGAGTGTTTCGTGACCAACTATTAGTGATTTGGTTTATATATGATCGCCAACTTCTTTCGTTTTCAACCACTGCTAAGAATACTATAGCTGTTAGCTGTAGAGACCTAAAAGAGAGAGGAACAATGCTAGTTTCTCGGCTATACTCACCCCATATTTCTTCAATCAATACTCGCCGAATATTTGTAAAATATTGAAATTGAGACGTTCGTCTGGTGCTAACAAAATAGCTTAAAATATTCAATCGGAAATGACCGAACGAACACCTTTTTGGAGTGTGTTAAGGTAAAACTGAGTTGGAGGGATGGTGAAAGGGTTACGGTTACGATCACTGGATATTTGCAGGCGACATGTAGAGCAATTGAATTCAGCCTCTTTCACATGGAATCAAGAGCATGCAATATATTGGCATCAAAGGGCCCATATGAACAAAATAATGCATATAAATTCACAACAATAATGCATATAACTCAAACAAAACATATCAAATACGACCAACCGAGTTTGTGTGCCTACATAAATAATGAGATACTACTTCCAACCGACTTTAGTAGCTATTCTGACTTTTGGGTTGGTTCAAGTGACAAGAACACCAACTACCTGAAATAAATTGTTCTAGTTTCAAGTCACTTCAGAGGAGGGAGTTGTTTATAACGATGTTAACCAGGCTAACCCTAATAATTTCAGGGCTAATCAAGTTTAGTATTTTATTTAAGTTGTAAAATAAAAATATTATAACAATTAAAATTAAAAATTCTATTTTCTTAATTAAAAGGCTACTAGGTAAGTCTTACTAAGATCACGGGATAATAAAATCAAACCTAGTAAAAAGGACCTGACAAATCAGACCTTGGACTTTTAACATCTCTAGTTGTATAGGGGATTGACAAGAAAGGAAAATACACACACAGAGTAAATAGGCTCCATATACCTGAAGCTAACCAAACTGTACAGACTACAGAGAATTGCTTGAAATAACAAAAGAGAATCAGGCTCAAAACTAATGCATTTCAGCATTTAAACACAATAACCATTAAGGCAAACAAAAAATTCGACAAAAATCATGTCATCTCTTATGTACAAATAGGTTACAAAGAATGCCTTCTTTTACAGTTGAAAGATATCTCGTCAATAACCAAAGATGTACAGCAACGACACGAGGCGAGCACAGAAAGGGGCGGAGCATAATATGTTACAAAACTAAAGCTAGTATACTGCACTCAAAAGACACCCAGAGAAGCAAGACAAAGAATACTAATACAACCACCACCTTAAAAATATAAAAAAGAAAAAGATACCAAAATATTACTGCTAAGCCCAATCAACTCCCCAACTAACAAATCAAATATACCACCGGGAATCAAGTGAAAATTTCAATCCTGCCCGCCTCCAAAAGAATAGTACCTAATCTTGAAAATATTTTCTCATAGGGTAACCAGAACCAGCAAATTCTACATACCTCATCAAACAGAGCGGCATTGGACATTCCAACAGGCCTCTCTAGTCTTTCCCACCAGCCCAGAAAACTCATCAATATGTCAATCCTTGGCCATCTCACCGAGTTCATATAATCCACCATTAATGGCTTAGTGGAAATGGTCATGTCGACCATTAGAGAAGGTCATTGAGCTAATCTAAACCAGCCTGTGTTGGCGCATCCCCTTACCAAAGTGAGGTTGCATTAATCGGACATACAAACTATTCTTCGCCATTAATGTATCGTGGGTCCCTTCCTCCACTATCCGCCCACCATTAAGCACGACTATATTATCAACATGTCTCATCATAGCTGCTCTATGTGCAATCAGAATGGTGGTTTTGTTCCCCATAATAAGAGTGTCCAAAGCTTCCTGTACCACCCTGCTTGACTCGGATTCTATAGACGAGCTGGCTTCGTCCAACAACAATATAGGTGCGTTCTTCAAGATAACCCTAGCGATGGCGATTCTCTGCTTTTGGCCAGGGGTCAAATCTACACCCCTCATACCAACATGAGTGTCGTATCCGTGAGGCAAGCTGCTAATGAAATGATGAGCATTTGCGATTCTAGCGGCTTCTTTCATCTCGGCTTCGCTCGCGTTATGTCGTGCGTATATGATGTTCTCTCGGATGGTTGTTGAGAATATGATGGGCTCTTGTTGCACAAGACCTAAGTGGTTCCTCAACCATCTCAAGTTGTACGATTTCAAATCTCGACCATCCAATAATATCTGACCAGCAACGGGATCGTAGAATCTTTCGATCAAAGATATAATGGTGCTCTTTCCAGACCCAGAAACACCAACCACAGCGATGGTTTGACCCCCGTTTACCCTGAGACTGAAATTGCTGAGCACCAAGACTTCAGGCCGAGTTGGATAGGAGAAGTCAACATTTTTCAATTCTATGCTTCCATAAACATTTGCAGGTTTCAAGGCTGAATTATCATCGGGGTCAATCTTGGGGGTTCGATCAATTATTTCAAAGACAGATACCAAAGACTTTCTTCTTTTAAGGATGTATGGAGCCAAACCAAAAGGTTCAACTAGTGCAAATGTTGCAAAAGAGAATACCATGTACTCTTTCAACGCTGTAGTTAAAGTCATGTGTCCATTCTTCACAGAAAGAGCAGTGTACCAAAGGAGGAGAGCGTTGCAAGCGAAAAGAAGAAACTGAGAAAAGCCAAAAGCAAAACCGATAGCCATTCCTTGGAGAAAGCTTTTCTTGAATATTTTCCCAAGTTGCACATGGTAGAGCTCCATTACCTTGTTGCCAGCGCAGAATGCTACAACAGTATATATATTTCTGACAGCATCCTCCAAGACTAACGATGCCTTCCTATGCATCTCCTGGATACCCTTTGAAAATCCAGCAAGCCACAGTTTCTGCAACATCATCGTGGAAATTCAGTTAAATTTCAGCTCGAAAAAATCAGGGATGAAAATTATGCTTATAACAAATTATATGTAAAACTATGAACTGATTTTTGGTGTCAATTAATGACCTCAGAATCCCGTCTCACAAGTCAGACGCTAAAATTATGGTTTACTCCTGTTAAGTATCAGGTTGAAAATGGAACTGACTATTATGCTAATTCCATGAAATTGTAAAACACTATTAAGGTAAGTTTTGAGGCGAATAAATGAGCACAAAACTCATCTCATTACTCAATACATTGTTCTCATTAAATATCTCCAAGTTCCTTTTTTTTTTTTTTTTAGAAAATAAGCACCAAGCTAAAAGGTTATTTGAAGGTGAAGTTGGGTTTAAAACAGGGTAAGGTAAGTCTTCTTTCAAACTTACAATTCGAATGAGAGAGCATCGCATAGATCATATCCTTCCATCTCTAGAATCCATGATTTCATATAATATAAAATAGATAAACTTGGTGCATACCTGCGCTATAGCAGAAACCATAAGTATGGGCAGAGTAGCTAGGGCCACAAGTGCCAATCGCCACTCCAGAAACATCCCAATAAGGACAGCAACTATAACAGCTGCACTATCTTGTATAAATATTGACAGTCGGTTGCTAAAAGCAGCTCTCACAAAAGTAGCATCATTAGCCAATCGCATGGACAGGTTATCGGCACTGTTCTCCTCCTCATCAAACCATCCAACTTCATTTCGAAGCATTGCTGTTAAGAAGGCAATCAGAATGTTCAGACTACCACAGGTTTTTTCCCATTCAACACAACAGAATGGTAAGACGAAAATATCATAGAATGGATTCCACATTTGAAAGCAATCACATACCTGAAAACATCATTCTTCGAACACGCTCAGTCATTTTTTCTCCCATTATACCAAAGTAAAAGTGTTGCAAAAAATTAGCAACCACGGTCACAATTCCCATGCCAGTTATGATTAAGCACCACTTGTCTATGTCTCGACGCATATGATGTTTATGCTCATCTGTTTTATAATACGCTGTTACAACAAGTGCAATAACATAAGCAAGAATGGGGTTAAAAGAGCCAAAGATCGCAGCACCAGTGCTTCCTAAAACAGCATATAGCCATTCTGCAAGACTAAGTTCCACAAGCCTCCAGAAGGATGGTTCTTTTTGAGATTGTGCCCCCTTTGTTTCTTTCACTGTCATAGGAATATCGTCATATTCACTAAGTGGTCGACTAAAGGTTTGAGAATGAGAACGTTCATTTTTGGGATCAGATGTCAAAAGAGGGGAAACAGGAGACTCAGGATCAGACGAACTTTTTTGTCGCTGTGCAGAATGAACATCAATCTTGGGTAATTCGGGCAGTCTCATCTCAAAACTATCCTGCCTCTGAATTGTTGGCTCTCTATCTGCCCCATCCATGGAAACTCCATTTTCAATCATTTCTTCTGGGGGTGGGCTTAGAACCTGTGGAGATTCTTGAGAATTAAAGTTACCATCAGCGGGCCGAAACATGTGGCCACCAGCCACTCTCTGGAGAGATGGTGACTTGGCCATTCTAGGGGATGATGGTTCTTGGAAGATGCGGCTTGCAGAAGAGTCTTTTTCAATCTGAAGAGTTGAACTTTCCTTGTAGGTTCTCATGGGCATCCTGAATATAAATTACAAACACCCAGAATGCTGTTAATATTCAATGAAGCAGAAATAAAAAGATGAATGATTCAAAACAGAGTTCCTCACAATAAGGGCTATTATGGTGCACTCTACTTATTTGAGAACAAAGATCCAGGAACAATTTCATGTTTGATAAATACCTTCGTGGAAGTTTAGTAGCTTCTTCACATTTAAGCAGTTCTGCATAAAGGCCATCCAAGTTCATTAATTCTTCGTGGGTACCCATTTCAACTAGTTGACCTTCCTCCATTACAGCAATATAGTCAGCATTTTTAATTAGACTTAGCCGTCTAGCAATGATTATTGTTGATCTGCCCAACATGAGGACATCCAGAGCCTCCTGAACCAATTTTTCAGCTTCGAAATCAAGTCCACCAGTGACCTCATCCAGAAGTAGGATAGATGGATTTGATAGCACAGCCCTAGCAACTGAAAGTTTGATCTTCTGCTCCTCTGTCATCGCTAGAGAAGCCCTACCAACCTGTAATGAACCAGAATTTTGTTAAGAGCCACACAAGCAAAACCTTGAAAAATAAAATTCAAGCTACAAATAGAGACGTTCAGGTGAAATACCTGAGTATCATATCCTTTCTCCAAAGAGCTGATGAAGGTATGTGCATGTGCTATTTTAGCAGCTTCTTCAATTTGATCTAAGGTGGCATTCCGTCCATAAGCAATATTGTCTTTGATGCTCAAACTCAGCAAGGCCGGTTCCTGAGTGACTAAACCAATTTGGCTTCTAAGCCACTCCAGCTTCAGATTTTTTATATTTTCACCATCCAAAAGGACTTCTCCTGCAATAAGGGGATAAGCCATTGGTAAATTTAGGGAATAAATGAATAAGATAATGCCAAAAAGCGTGAAACTAATAAGGTAGTAATACCTAAGGTAGGATCATAAAATCGCTCCATAAGTGGTATGATACTGCTTTTTCCAGAGCCATTTCTGCCAACAAGTGCTACAGCCTTTTTAGCAGGCACAGTGAGGTAAAACCCACTCAAAATCGGAATTTCAGGGCGAGACAGATAGCTGAAATATACATTTCGAAACTCTATGTTCCCTTGAACAGGAGGAAGAGTGAGTCCATCATGATTAACAGTGGAGGACGACCGACTTATCATCTCAAACAGTCTGTAGGCCGCAATTCTCCCTTGTTCAAAAGAATAGAAGTTTGTCGCAGCTTGATTCAGCCCACTATCAACCACAAGTCCATTCATAAGTGAGTAAAATCACACACTACATATGAAGAAATTAAAAGCGAATGAAGTTTCTTACAGGCCACTTAGTATAACAGCAAATAGAGCTGTTATAATTTCTCCTCCGTGAGCTCTTCCATGTGTAACAAGGGACCTTCCCACCCAAAGTTGCAAGGCACAAGAACAGATTGCAAGTCCATATGTGAAACCAAGTCCAAGCCCTTGAACAAGACTTATCAATATACCATATCTAAGAGTAGCTTGTAGTGAAGTTGCATATGAATATTTTGCCAAGGTTTCATTGGTAAACGAATACAAGGTTCTAACGTAAGATACTGCCTGTAGAATGATTAATAAAAGGTTTAAAAACGAATATTAGAAACCAACCAATCAACATGCAGTAGCCAGCAAAGAGATGCAAGTATAATATTTTTACAAGATAAATGCAAGTACAATATTAGAACTAGACAAAAGGAATATACATGAAAACATTCAATAGAGGATATTTCCATCAAGGAAATCCATACAGAACATTTCCTTATTATTATTTTGTGATTATACAATAAACTGGCAAATAAACAATATTACATCTGAAATTAATCGGATGTTTGGGTTTCATATATCAATCTACACATGCGTTTGTGCTCGTCAGCATTAACTATTTTAGATAGCAAAGACAAAAAAGGCTAATGCCGTATCACATTGTTTATCAATGCCTACAAACCAAAGTTTTGCAGCATTAACAAACTAATAAAATTCAACTCAGGATATTCAAATTTAGGATAGATGTGGAAAAAAGAAGTAAGCTTTAAACTTGATTCTTTGTCAGGCTCACTCAGTTATTTGAACTTTAAACAATATCTAGTTAGATTAGACTTCATGTATGGCTTATTAAGAGCCACGCCAAGCCAAGCTTGAGTATTCTACTCCATGGGAAATCAATTACATCCACAAACTCAGCCAATGCAAGATATATACACTCAACAAATTCTTGAATGACCTTCAATTACCACAATCAAGCTCCCTGGATAGTGGAAGTCTAATGAGCAAAAGGTTTAAGGGGCATTTGAAAAGATATGGAAGAGCAGCCCTTTCAGTGTCCAAGGATATCTAAAATATGCAACTTTACCTATTGATATAAGAAGGTGGTCATTTCTAAGACATTAAAAAGGTGAAGAAACATGTCATATTGAAGCATTTGAAGCCTCCTTACCATGCAATAAGTTTCTTTTATTTTATTTCTAGCATATTATCTTACGTAACATAGTATGGACTGATGGTTTGCCTTACAAAAAAACTTCCACATCATTTTTCCACAATCACAAAGGATGACCACATACAATTTTATGAAAGGTCAGCGATGCATCACTTTTGTAAATTCAATTATAATCTCCTTTACCTCTCAAATATTAATTGGCTTTAGGTGCCCTACTTGGTATAGGGAAAATATAAATATCACATTAAATTACTCTATCATAGAAAGGATCTGAATTATAATTTTACCATTTACCACTGTCAGCAAACCAAGAAAAATAAACCAAAAAGAATTAGTCCAAACAGATAAATGGACAAGCTGCAACAAAATACAGAGAAAAAAAATACTTAAAATAAGCTTTAATTGGAAAACTCTCAGAAGCAAAGAAAAGTGTAGATCAAGAATAAAACCTGTTCTGCAATGCTTGCCGCTTCAGCATAAGCATCTTGGATATTTTCGGCTAGTCTATGCAGAAAGATGTTTGATATTCCTCCTGCAGCAACAATTAGTGGACCAGTGGCTAAAGTAATAAGGGCAATTTGCCAGCAGTTGACAAATCCAATCACAAGACCACTAAAGAAAGTGGCCATATTATGAATATAGTTCCCAACCTGTCACATCAAACGCAAGCCTATATCAGAAACAAAACTTATTTACTAGTGAAACAAGCTAAAATACAGTTAAAAAGACAAAGCTGAAGAGGCAAACCTACCTTTTCACTGAGAGCAGATTGAATGAGCAATACATCACTCAGTACTTGGCTTACAATGTCTCCATTGTTCCCGTAAGTGTCAAAAAAACTCATGTCTTGATTAAGTAGAACTTGAACGTATCTTGACCTTATCACAGCAGTCTGCCGTTCCCCAGTAAGTATCCAGCACGACACCTCTGTTACAAAAAGATAAATTAAAAAGAATACACATATGCAGAAGCTCTATGAAAGTAGCAGATGACACACAACCATCAATAAATAAATATAAGCTTACCAATCCAGGCAGCAACAAAAACTCCGACAGCAATATAAACAATTGTTAACGCAAGCTGCAAGAATTCAAAAAGCGTCAGATTCGAACAATATGCTCCTCATGAGATAATTAATTTCCCTTCCAATCCATGCCATGACTCAAGGGTATGAATGAGATAATCCATTTCACCCTCTACATCAAGCTGAGATGTTTAGATGTTTTAAGCAGCATAATATTTTTTGCATGGCTAACTGGTAACATATCTAGATAGCAGAATTCAAACATAAATCCAGGTTATGTAAAATTTGACGTATACATTCTCTTTTAAGCAATATGTATCTCATATTCAAAGTTTTCCAACTGCAAATGTAATATCTACTATGTCCCTTATTTAGCACAAACTTTTTCATTGTATAACAAGAATTCCACTCATTTCAAAAGAACCAGATTAATTATTATTATTTATTTATTTTATTAATTTTTTTAGCACACAAGAATGGGAATTGTTTTTGTCAAAACATAATGGTATTTTGAAATCAGTCCTATTGCCCCCATAAAAGTAAAACACAGAACATGATTGTTCTCAAAATTCTATCCACTTGCTCCAAGTTGGGTTTTGAATGTGAATTAATCATAGAATATCCCCGGTTACTTTTATCTCCATTGAATATCAGAATCTTATGCAAAATATTTATCAGAGCTATCACAGCTTTCTTATACAATCAACAGTAATTGCTAACACTAAATTGTTCATAATCCAGCAGTTTGGAAGAAAAAGAGAATCATCTTGTTAATCGAGTATCTGAATGAGCTGGTAACACTTGGAATAGAACAGAAAAATTATACAATCCCCCACATAACACCATCTTGTGGAACCACAAATTCTTGTGGATTTAAAAAAAAGGCTAAAATGTGAGTACCCTGCTTAATATTTTATTTGTCAAGCTAATCCAATTTTCCATATAATTCACACAATCATCTCTTTTGGGAACGGAGATGGGCTTTCCTGTTTTTTTCTTTCTCTGCTTATCTGAAGTCCCATAGTTACACAGACTTCTTTCAACATGGTGACTCTTTAGCATCAATAATGTTATCATAAGAATGACACCATAACTTAGGAGATGAGGTTCATACTCAACTTTCACAGAATAAGAGAGTTCGACTCCATCAGGTTCCCTTATTTCAGCCTAAATATAAAATAAAATTAAGCTTGCAGTAGTTGACTACATCTTAACCACATGCAGAACCAAATTGCTTAAAATGCAGATATTGAAAAGTTGAGTACACCTAGTACTCTCACATGCTCCTTATTTTACGTACATACCCACATTAAACACCACACAAGAATATCAATCATTTAAGTTCACATGAAATACAATATGTCAAGTAGGGCTATTATGATGAACCTGCTACCTTACCCTACAATTTCACCTTTTTTTAATTATTATTTTACATTTTCTCTTCTGTTTTTCTTTTTCCTTTTGATATGTTGACTAATAACTTAAGTACAGAAGAGGTGAATATAGGCATTACCATACTTTTTGGAAAAAAAAAAAAAATCAACTATAGTATAACTATAACTACACTTGTAAATCTCTTATAGTCAATATCGACATAGTATAGTTCTCCTGAGACATTTATCTTTAGGAAACTACAACAGATGCATAAACTCAGCAATAATTTACTTCCAAACTCAGATGACACAAAAGCAAAATAAAATACAAGGAAACTAAGACCCATTAGTCTTAAAGTTTCAGGATTATAACTCCAGAAACTTAGCAAGACACCAACATATTTTTTTAGATAAGATGTACCCGCTTTGTTCAAACATTCCAGTGGCCAATTATTGAACCATGGAAGTAATAACATTATAACACTAAAACATGATAATGGTACTCCTACTATTCCCCTTACCTTGAGACAGAGATTTCCTTGAATAATTTAAAGTCAGTCTGAGAATTGTGGGGTTCCATTAAATGTCATAGACTAACACACCAATATGAAAATATTTTCATCTAAAATCTCAAGGAATAATCTTGACAGTAAAGAAAATTTTCTAGGGTCGAATGTGGAAAACTTATTATTTTCATTCATGCAAACATTGCAAAGATCACTGGGCAATTTACCCCTCAAAATTGAGCTTCAATTCTCAAGTAGCACCACTTCCCTTTATAAACCACTTAATACTCAATGGATAATACAAGAGCAGTTAAAGAACAAACAAACAAACAAGCAGGCAACACACACATACACCATGGTTAATCCATGTGACATAAAATAAGAATTTTCATCAGTTCTGGAGATAGCATCGTAGGAAGACTCTCACAAAGCCTTATACAAATCAGACAATTAAATGGAAAAAGACAATCCATCAAAACTCATTGCAACTTGCCCCTAGTTTCAAATGATTGCCATCCATCTCAGTCTCTGTGAGTGTCAAAGCTACAAACGATCAAGCAATCCTGCCCCATGAAAATTCCTAGACATCGTCCATTACCAACCTTGGAGTCTGGAAATGGCACTGCCATAAGACTCAAAACACAATTTTTGGCCCGAATGGACTAAGTGGGCTGAGCCCAAATGAAATGGCATATGTTAACTCTACCAAGAGCTGAAACCATGAAATAAACGCCATTACTGATAATATAACTACATCATCTTCGTCACTTGATTTATTTCCTATGGTGAGCCAAATTTCTATTAAGATAGGAATAAGAACATTAATTTGACGCCATTACTGATAACATTATTTTGGGTAAAGAACAGAACATCCACAATCCAATCGTCCAAATCAGACAACATAGCTAAAATCTTTCCTAGAAAATCTACTCAAGATAATGCTCGGAGTTCCTGGACAGATAATAGGGAGCCCGACCATCTGGCCTACCCAGTCTCAGGGAACATAAAGATCTTAAATCCATGATTACAGTAAATATCTAACGAAAACTCAGCTATAAGAATAGGATATTACGCAAGAAGTATTTGGGTCTTAATTCAGAAGTACCTCAGTGAACCTGTCGAATAGTACATCACGAGAATCCTCGGTGTGGCGCAGCAGCTGTATTATTTTTGCGAAGTAATGCAAGTAGACAACGAGAGCAGTGCCATGGGCAGCAGCCGCCAGGGATCCGACAAACATGAGAACCCAGTCCAGGCGGTCCGCACAAGCAAACAGCCTGGAGAAGGGCACAGCCGCTGGCGGAGGTTCCATCTCCTCATTCTCAGCGTCGATCTCCTCCTCCACCTCTACTGGCTCAGCATCTCCGGTGCCCATGTCTGTGTACGGCGAAGGCGACTCCGGGGGCTCCGACACCTCAGACACCGGTGTTAGCGGCTGTATGTGCGGTGGCGACCACCCGAATAAACCCCTCGAAATCATCATCTCGCCCACTTGTTTATCACTACTACCTACCTCAAAAATACCTTGAACAACTATTATATCCTCAACCGCAGTAATCAAAACCCTAGACTAAAGCCTACTAACTTCTTTCCTGAAGCCGAGCTCTCTTTCTTCCCATGAAACGGAGACTGAACCTAGATCAGAGAAGATCCAAGTTCCGAAGGATACAGATTACGCCAATTATTTCCCTTCCAATTGTATGATACCAACTGTTCGGTGAATTGACTGAGTCAAAGAAGGCGGGGTTGAGTTGGTTTGACTCAGAGAATTCCGCTCCTTGGTGGCAACTCAGGCGACAAAAACGAAGCCGTTTTGAGGGGTTTCTTCTCTTACAGCGTCAAAAAGTGTCAAGACAGCGGTCATCGGAGTTTCGAAGTAAAGAAAAACTAAAAAAAAGGTTAGGGAAGTGCGAAAAGCATTGAAGATCCAGCTGTAGAACTGTACATGTGTGTTCCCATATTCAGGAAAATGATTTTTTTTTTTTTCAAAAAGGGCAAACTATTATTCATTTTTTCACAGTAGTACAAAGTTATTCAAATTTTTGTTAAACATCTTATCTTATCCGGTAAATGTTATTCAAAATATACACAAAAGTTATTTTGTATAATTTTAATTTAAATATTATTATATATTAAATTCTATCTATAAATTAAAAGGGTTGTACTATTAGTATAATAATTCCGATGTCTATACTATAAACAATAATTGTGTGGTTTGTTTCTTTTCCTTAATAAAACATAACATTCATTTTTAATAAGCAAGTGTCTTTCAATTATGCAAATACTTTTATATTTAATTATTTTAATAAACACAATAATTTTGCACTAATTTAGTGACAATAACCTGGGTCCAAAACTACCACCCCACCACTCACATCCATACCACATTATATAATCAAGGTTCAAGTGAATTTATAATTTTCATATTTAAATATAAATTTATTTTAAATTTTAAATTAAATATCATTCTTAAACAGTAGAGATGTTAAACAAGTTAGTTCGAACAAGTTTTGAGTTGATTGGGCCTTGGGTTAATATGATTATTTTAAACGGACTTATAATATGATGAACCTAACTTTAGCCCTACCAATTTTCGGTCTAATCGGGCCATTATCGAGTTATGAGCTGAAATAGTCAAATTATATATTTAAATTTAAAATATTAATTTAATGCATATAATATTCTAATTTAGGTAACATTAAACAAATTAATTTTTATAACATTTATATCATATACTAAATTTAAATATTCAAACATTGAATGATATATAGTATTTAATGTTTTCAATTCTAACTTTAATTGAATTCACGTTATAAATTAAAATCACATTTCATTTAAGTTCTAAATTTAAATGATAATATTTAGACTCTTCTTCTAATTAATATCTTCTGCTAAAGGCAATTACATTATATGAAAATTAATTCAAAATAGTATATGATATTATTTCGAAACTAGGAAATATACAAATAAGAAGAAAACTGCGAGTTATTGGGCTAGCCTTAGAAGGTTTTGAGCTAATCAGACTCAGGTTAAACTATATAATTTTAAATAGGCTAATAAAATCAAGTCATAACCCTATAATTTTTCGAGCTAAACGGCCCTTTTAAAGAGCTATTGAATTGGGCAGAAAGACTTTTGGTCGAAATTAAGCCACAGATACGCTCACAATCTACACATGGTTTGTGAAAGGAATAATTGAGGGATACTCCAAAACTAATATAATCATCAAATCAACGAACAAGATAAATTGTACACAGACGAATTTATAGCTTGCAATAAATGGGAAAAATAAGTTGTACTGTTTAAAAATATGATTATTTAATGTAGACATATGGAGTAATCACTCACTATAATTCTCTAAGATTGCATTTGAATCGAGTGATTTAGCTCTGAATTTAAGGATGAATTTGAATAAGAAATTCACAATTAAATGTATTCAACTTGTTTGGCTAAAAACTCCATTGAATTTTAAATCCCTTCTACATTTTTAGTTAATTTTTACAGAAGTTTAAATTATTTCAACAAGTCAACTAGTCGAAATTCATACACACACTACGCACTACACACTTATACATATATAGTATATGTTTATAATACCACAAGCTTTCAAGAAGAACAAAACAACAAATGTAAATTATGAATATACCCCCTCGGCCCCCTCCCTTTATCATTTTGTTTTACTATATATGTTTTCTAACTTGTTTAGTTCCTTGGTATTGCTATTTGATTTACGTTGATATCTATTAAGTTTGGATGTTGGCTAATTTTTAGTAAAACTATAAAATTTGTTGTAATTACATATTTGCCTAAATGGAAACGTTTGAATTATTACTATCGACACTAATATAATTAGAATTTGTCCCATGTGGATAAAACTAGATTTAAGATGTTAGCAACAATGAAATTCATATAAGACATAGTCCATAATGTAGAGTGATATGGTGGAGATTCCCAACAACAGACTGTTGGGTAATCAAATAATTCTCATATTGAACTTACAAGATAAAGATCATGAGAATATAAACAAACACGCTTCTTCTTCAATCGTATGAGACATTTTGAGGTAAAGCACAAAAACATATCTATGTGGGTTCAATTCAAAACGCATAATATTGTATCAATGTAGAGATTACAATCCATTAAATGCCCAACAAATGGTTACATAACCATGATCCCCGGACAAAACGATGTGGTAGAGGTCCTCAGTGTGAGATAAAGTTGGTGAACCTCAATGAGATGGTGGGAGCTACATGAACAATGCGCGACTAAGCTAGATAAAGGAAAGCTTTGACCAATGATAAACATGTAATACATATAAGCGTGAGCCACAGCACAATGACAAATGTGTCAACTCGATTAAGAAAATGTCGTTCAAATGGAGGCTCGACGGTATTGATTTGAAATAGGGGATTGTTGGGTTGTCAAACAAATACATATTGAGCTTACAAAGGACCATGAGAATATCAATTTAACATAAATCTTCATTGGTATTAGGCATTTTAGGGGAAACCCAAAAAATAAGTCCTTATAGGCTCGTCCCATAGTGAATAGTATCTTACCAATGTAAAAATTTAGTACATCATGGCCCAACAAGATCCATAGAGCTCATGTCTCCTCGTGATCCACAATTTTTATCTGACACCAAAGATTTCCACCATATCGTATGATTTGGAAACCATGGGTCTAATATCACTCTTAAACTTATGATATACTTCAAATTTCACATTAATATGATATTATTCATTTAAAATCAAACTCAATACAAAATTTTATTATTCACATGCTCTTTCCTTATTTACTCAACTAGTATTCCTTTCGTGCGATTTATAATAATATAATAGTTAGTCATTTTAATTAATAGTAATTTAATTATTAAATTTCGTATTTTGTTTTATGTTGCATTATCACACACTGTATGAGATTTTGTTACTTTTATATAACAAATATATAATTTTATAAAATAATAATATAGTTTTCTAAAATAAACATTCATAATACACAAAATATATTTTTAATATAATTTTATTTTGTATAAAATTATCTCACAATTTTATTTATTTAAAAATATTTTAAATATCAAAATATATTACAATTAATCTAAAAAAATATTTATATTTAAAAAAAAATTATATATACAATATGGATATCAAATTAAAGATTTTGAAAAATATTAATTTATTTGATATGTTTTTCATGAAAAAATAAGTTGAGACGTAAAAGTTATAAGCTTGTAAAATTTGAGTTGAAAAAAGTAAAAAAAAAAAAAGTTATTTTCCAACAATTTATGCACAATCTCACATTTCCACATTCAATAACAACCGTCAATCTATTTTTTTTTTTTAATTCAAAATTTTTTTAATAAGAGAATGATTTTAACGAAAAAATGACATTTTTGTAGACTTATCAAATTGTCTTCTTTTTATATTAATAAATATATAAATTTGAGATTTATTTACCTACCCAATCAATTATCATATCATACTACTAATTGCAACCAGAGGTGCCTATACCTACAAACGTTTTGGTCCTAAGAGTAAGAATTAAAATTATGGTCTTTTCTTTTTGGTTTAGTCATTTTCACGTACAATACTTCCTCCATTCAAAATTATATTTTATAAATGTATTAATATAGAATCTTTCTATAAGAAATCAAATTAAAACAATTTAATCATTTCATTGGAGCAATCCAAGATTACGTAAACTCTAATTTAAATTTGCTTCACATTTTATATTCCATCCATAAAAAATTATATTCTATTCATAAAAATTAATTTTTATAATTTAAATGTAATTATTATCTCAATGTATACAATATTATTATGTATAAAATCTGACATATAAAATCTCCAATTAAAATAAAAATGAGGATACAAAAATATATGTAAAAAAAACACTCACAGTTCTTCTTTTATATTATAAAAAAGAGTAGTGTTGTCGAACACAACACATTTAAATGACATACAACATAGTATATGAAACAAAAAGCCCATTAACAATTGCATGTTTCTTCGAGTCCTTCAACGCCTTTTTTTTTTTTTTTTTTCTTTAATTTAGCTTTAGTAGGTTCTTTTATTTTTTATTTTATTATTATTAAGTCATTTTTTACAATTTAAAAAAAAAAAAAAAAAAAAAAAAAAAGAGTGATATACGATCTCTAATGGTATTAAGGAAATAAATTGTATTTTTGATCTTTTAACTTAAATATTAGTTTCATTAAGTTCTTGTAGTTTATAATTTGGTTTTATTAATTCTCTAAAACTTTATATTTTATTTCCTGAAGCCCAACAAATTAAAAAAATTATTCTATTAAAGCTGATATATCAATTATATTTCATTAAATTATTATAATATTATTAATATTTTGTTTTACTATAGATTTTTATTTTTTTATAATTTCCATATTAAATCTCTTCTTTTCAATTTATTAGAAGGGTTTAGCAAACGTGCTTATTAAAAGAGAAAAAAATGACATTCATATAATAATAAATGAAAAAAGAAGAAGAAGAATTTAACAAATATGTATACTTAAAATAATAATAATATACAGTAATTTGATGAAATTAATATGACGAATACATAAAGTTTAATAAAATAAATTGTAAAATTTTAGGGGCTTCACAAAATAAATTTAAAATTTTATAGGCTTAATAAAATAAGTTATAAACTTCAACAATTTAATGAAACTAATGAATAAATTAAATGACTGAAAATAAAATTTGCTTTAATTTTCAGTTAACGCCATTAGCGAGGGTACTCCATTTTCTCTGAAAGTGTTAAATTATGACTTCAAATAAGATTTGATGAAGCAAAAACAATTGTTGGAGAGCTTGATTAAATTATTAAGGGACGAGATTTAGCCAATATGAAATAAAAATATTATTTTTATTAATAAATGATTTACTTTCAAGAATATATCTCCCAAGAACCACAATTCAAACAAGTAAACGAGATAAACTGGAGGCAGGATCCAGTTACACAGCAGCGTCAGGCGGGAGAAAGGCGGCGATGAGTTGACGGCGGCGGCGACGGAATGTTGGTATCCTGGGAAGGCCCGGACCGAGGAACAGGCCCTCTTGTCAGCTTCCCGAATACAAGTTCTTGCTGGACGGCCATTCCTTTCTTCACAATTAATGTTGCCTTTGCATCTGCAGAGTTGCTGGAAAACCCTAAAACCAGCACTGCTACTACAAGAATTGCAGGCATCAGAATTGGAGAGAGCTTCATTTTCATGGATTTTTTTGTCAGTAAATTTTGTTTTCCTCCAATGAGGGACTTTAAATAGGAACTAGTTTGATTTGGTTATGTAAAGATTATTTGTTCCAAAACAAAAAAAGGTATTAACGATTATTGTAAATTTTTTAAGTTTGGAGGGATTTGATTTTGGAGGGACTTTCTTGCATTAAAGATGTGATTTATTTGTCCTAATTTATAATTTTACATATTTACACCAAATTCGTTAAAACCGTTGATGTTGAGATGTATGATTTGTATACTGTCTGATTTTTGTTGGGTTTACATGTATATTTTTAAAATATGTTCCCAAGCAGCCTAATCCAAGTAAGAAAGATCGTTTACAAATTGATGAAGAGCCGATCATGAGCTAAATAAATAAAAGAGATCAAGATGATTTTTATTGCCACAAATAAAAAAATATGCAATAGAAGAGCTTATAAAATTTAATGGTGAATCTTATTGGGTTAGAACAAATTAGAGAAGTTAACTACAAATAGAAGGTAATGTTTTTGTAATCGAATTGGAGATTGAACTGGGTCGAGCTATTGGGTGCCGATTCAACAGGTCGGACCAAAAAATAAAAATAATTTATTTTTATTATATTTTTTTGTGTTATCACATATATTATATATTAATATCCACAAAAAATATTTTTTGTAAATAAATAACTTAAAACATCCTTACTTAATATAAAAATAGGAATTGTCATGTGTCTTCTCTTGAGATGTGTCTCCACAAATAATTTACATATGTCTTCTATACACACTCTCACCTCTCCCTTTCTTTCTATTTTCTATTTGTATTTTTCACTACAATTTAAAAAGTCAAAATATCTTTTTCGTTTTAAATCAATTTTTAACATATAATATATCAAATTAATTTTCTTTTTTGTGATCATTAATTTGATATGAATATTGTATAAATTGAAATAAATAATTATATTTAAAATATGTAATATATTTTTTATTAATTGAGTATTATTTCTTAAATTATATCATTAGATATATATGATGATTTGAATAAATATTATATAAAATTCTTAAATGGATTTAGGCTAAAAGAAATATATATTATTTTTTTATAAAATAAAAATAATATAAATTAAATTTAAATAATATTCTTATTTATTGTTAAATTTAATTAGTTTTTAATAAATTAAAATATTTATTTTTAATTAAGGAACAATTCAAAATTCACTTTAAATTATCGTACAATTTATTATTTAATAAAACTAATTTTAAAGAAATAAAAATACAATGTAATAACAAATTATATTTTAAATTGAATAATATTTATATAATTGATATAAATAACATGTTATGTGTATTTTTATAATAATAAATATAATTTTACTATAAATTTTTTATATATTACATCCCGTGCATTTGCATGGGCGGATATCTAGTAATATTAATATTTCATAAATAGTTTTTTCTTAAGTTATAATTTTAATTATTAAAAATTAGAAAAGTGGTTGGATGGTTGAACTTATTTTGAGTAATTCAACCGTAAATGATTTTTATTAATGTTCCAATATCAAATTATAAAAGCAATGGTTAGAAGACATATTTTTGAAGACCTTTGGGTCGTAGAATTCTTAGGATACATTGAGCCCAAGTGGAGATCCATTTAATTTCCTAAATATTTACTTAAAAAGTCTCCAACTAGTGCGTCCTGTTTTTTATATAAGACTTTTGAATAGTTGATTGCTTGTGAAATACAAAATTTGATTAAATTCTATCATATATAATAAAATTATAAAATCATGATCACCAATATTTTCAATTTTTTTAATTAATGTAATAAAAAAAATTCGCAATTTTAAGTTTTCCATCTCCGTCGATTCTTTTTATGTTTGAGTGCATTTTCAGATTCAGATTGACAAGAGATCAACACCTGAGTTGACCAAAATGATGCGTGGTCCTTTGGAAAAAGACAGACCAACCTTATCCAAAACATAAATATGGCCTTCAAGTCTTGTATGGTCTCAAAATTTCTATTGCTTCTCAAGTTATGATAGTCCAAAACTTCCGAATTGGTATTTTTAAGTTAATTACCCAGATTAATATTTATACATAACCCTTTTTTTATTTATATATATTATAGGTAAATAAATAATTTTATTTTTTTAAATAATAAATAATACATTTGAAAGATAACCAAAGTTATATTTTTAAATAAAAATATAATATAATAAATTAAACAAGCCGTTAAATCGAATGAATCTAGTGATGTTGAACTGGTGAGCCCTAGGTATTAATAGGATCTCGAGTTAATCTGATCATTTTAAATGGGTTCGTAATATGACAAACTTAAACCCTACCGATTTATGGGCTAATCGAGCCACTATCAGGCTAAGAGTCGAAATAATCAAGTTATATATTTAAATTTGAATTTTAATTGTATTTTATTTAAAATACAATTTTAGATAATATTGAAAATTTATATATTTTATAACATTTTATCACTGTAATATAAAATTTTCAAATATTGAAACATTCAAGTAATATACGGTGCTTGATGCTCTCATTTCTAGCTTTTACTGTATCTGCATTATAAAATTTAAAATTATATTTTATTTAAGTTCTAAATATAATTAATAATATTTAAAAAATTTTAGTAAGTAAATATAAATTTGAATATCTTATATTAAAATTCAATTGTATTATATGAAAATTAATTCAAAATAGGTAAAGTAGAAAAAAAGTGTTGTTAGGCTAGCCCTAATTCTAAGCCGACTGGTCCTATAGAGCTTCAGACTAAACGAGCTAATAAAACAAAGCCTTAATTCTATAATATTTTGGGTTAAAAGAATGGGGCCTATGGCCTGTGACTTTTTTATCATCCCTAAAAAAGAAAAAAGATGTAGTTGGACTAACCGTAATCTTAAGTGAACTAGTCCTTTTAGACTAAAAGAGCTAATAAAATCAAATTTTAATCCTATAATATTTTAGGCTATACAGATGGAGCCAAAGAACTAATGACCTTTTTATCATCCTTAATAATATACCGTTTATATTAATTATTATTTTAGAATATATCGAACTCTATTTTAAATTTATGTCTATTTTATCTTAAACAAATCTCCGACTTTCCAAAATACCTTCTTATACTTCTATATTTTTGCACCCTATTAAAAAAAAAAAAAAAAAAAAAAGAAGAAGAAGATGGCGTTTGAACGGGACAATGAATTGAATCATTGGGTTACTAGTTTGACCGATCGAACCGGTATCTAAACCCAACTTAACTGAAATAATAATTGAATATAATAATTTATTAGATTAATCAACTTAGGATTTATAAAATTATAATATTCTCTAAATTGTAGATTAAATCTATTATAATATATCTACGTCAAATCATGCACTTCAATTAATTATGGTATCTCCCTAAAAAATGATTTTATTAGGAAAAGATGCTAATTAATCCTTAAATTAATAATATGGGCTCAAATTAGATTATAAGTTAGTTTTTTGTTTAATTAGGTCCTTAATTTTTTTTTTTAAATAAGTTAAATATGCTTCGGAAATTTTGAAAATATAATAAATAGTATCCTTTTAAATATTAAATTAACTAAATAAATTCAAAAAAATTAATAAATTTAAAGTTAACAAATTAAAAATTATAAATATATTTAAATAAATCATTAAATTAATAAATTTAATTTTAAAATTATTTAACAATTGAAATATAAAAAATGTTCGCAATTTGGTAATTTGTTATTTTTTAGATACTCTTAATTTTATTATATTTAAATAATTTAATGTCATTTGTTTTTTTATTTCTAAAATAATTTTATATTTTATTATTTTATTTTTAAAATTTCTAATAAGTTTTTATTTTAGTTTAGTAATTTCTTGATTTACTTAAATATATTTCTAATTTAGTAAAAGAAAATTAATTTATTTTGTTTTTAATTTTTTAAAATTATCTATTTATTTACTAATATGAAGTTGAAGGGGTTATTTAAAATTAGAGTTTTATTTATACAAAAAAATAATTTAAAATCTAATTTAAATTGAAAGTATTAATTTAATTTGCACTTTTCCCCTATTAGTTATCAAAATAAAATACTCTTTCCTTAAAGAATTGAAAGGAATACCATACTTCATAGTTTCTTTCGTCCACGTCTGTTTCTCCTCCTCTTTCTTTCACATTGATTTATTTGTTTAAGAAACATAATTTTCTAATCTTTTTTTTCCTTATCAAACTTATTATATCATTGATATCCTTTAGAGATAGCATCCATCATCAATCATCAATTATTAAAATAGATTGATATGAGATAAAAATATAACTAGATTCAATTTAGTCATCGACTCACCAAATTTTTTATTGTTCATATGGGATTCGTTGCAGTCTGTATCTATTGAACAATCAAATTGGCTTGATGATTGGTTAGCGGTTAAATCGACCAGCCAGCAAATTGAATTCGGTCTGATTTTAAAAATATTGTTTAATTTAAATATAATCTTTATATTTGATTGTTAATTTTGGACAAAAACTCTAAGAATTCCTCCATAATGATTGGCAATAGTATTTGTAAAATTCTGTATAAGTACACATGTTTATGAATTTACATGTACACAGCTCAATCAATTTCTTTGAACTAATAGCACGATAACCAAATTAATCTAGTTTGAGTTTTAAATGCAGTTTTGATTTTGTAAAATAACTCATTTCCTTTACTGTTATATTTTTAGTTAGCATTAGACGATACTCCAATTTAATTAAGACATACGTATATATTGAATTTAAAATAATATAAATAAAAAAAACATCGAGTTCACACTATAATTTAATTTATATTATTATTTGTTTAACTAAAATTTAAAAATTATTATTATTAATTTAATAAAAATAATAATATTTTTAATTAAAAATTAGTTCGTAGATTGAATGTCACGAAATCTTGAAATAAATATCCACCGTCGTCGGACTTAGTGATTCATAATCAGACAAAAACACACGTATGCGCTACCTTATGACGACACATCGAGGTGGGAACTCCAAATTTTCTTCTTCTTTTGGATTTACCTTTGCAAAGTATGTCAATTTCCCAAGTCAAATAAAAAGTCAATGTCAAGAAATATTCTATGTGTGTGTGTGTGTATATATGTGTTTTAGCTAACCAAATTAAAGACATACTTCATATGGGCCGGCCAAAAATCATGGCAAATTCCTTCCCAACTGATCTTCTCCTTCTCATCTCTTGTTTTCTGTGCATCATTTCAGAAACAGCATGTCTGAACAACGAAACTGATCTAGTTTCACTGCTGGCCGTGAAATCCGCCATACATGTGGATCCATATGGCTCTCTCAGCTCCTGGAATGTTCAGACACTTCCTGTGTGCAGCTGGAAGGGCATCCAATGCCACCGGGATAGAGTCGTCCAGATAAACCTGACGTCTCAAGGACTGGTGGGGTTTCTCTCTCCTCATCTAGCCAATCTCTCTCTTCTCAGGGGCGTTGATCTCCACAACAACAGCTTCCACGGCCAGATTCCTCGAGAAATCGGGCGGCTCAGGAGGCTCGAGTACGTTGATTTCAGTAGTAATTTCTTCACTGGTGCAATACCCAGCAGCCTGTCGTCTTGTCCGAATCTCGGCCATCTTGATCTCATGCGCAACAACCTGTCGGGAAATATACCGGTGGAGCTGGGTTCGTTGTCCAAGGTTGAAGTCCTGGGGTTAGCTAGAAACAATCTCTCTGGGCCTATCCCTCCATCCATTGGAAATATGACATCGCTGCGAGAGCTCTATCTGTATTCGAGCTGCTTGCAGGGAGAAATTCCGGTAACGCTTGCGCAACTTCATGGCCTCACAACGCTCCACGTGGCCAACAACAGTTTGGTTGGTAAGATGCATTCATTCATTCTTGTCTCTTTAATATATATATATGTATATACATATATCTTCCGCCTCAACTCCTACATCAAATCATCTATTATGGCCCACATCAATTCTTCACTTATCTTTTCTTTAAGTTTTTGATTATAGTATACTATTTCAAAATATTTAGTATAAAATATATGCTAATGAATGATATTACAATAATATATGTAAGATAATTATTTTAAAATAATATAAAAAATTCAATTCATGCTACCTTAATGTAAGGTGCATGCTGTTATTTTTATTATATTTTATGTCTGCTTATATAAATATTTATGTGACTATGTGTAAGTGTTATAGTAAAAATATCATTATAACATATACAATAACTTTTTTATGTGTTTAACCTGTCTAAGTACACTAAAAAATTAAATAATTTTATCTTTTTTCCCCCTTAATAAATGAGTTTCGAATTCATAATTTAAATTCATAGCTCATGACATATGTTCAAATTAAGGTTCAAGCCTATGGAGGAAAATTGCAAAATCATGATGTTAATTTTGGAGGTGTGGCGTAAATATACTAATTATTTAGATCGGAAATCTGTTAATTTTAAATTTTTTTTCACACTAATTGAATTAAAAAAAATATATATTAGGCCGGTTATTATGTGACTTAACACTTTGTGATCCTAAAGCCGAAATGAATTCTCTAAATTTTCTTTCATGAATTTCTCGTGAAGTTTGAAAAGAGTGACACATGAATATAAAAAGTGTATGTTTCTAATTTTTTTTTTAACAAGTCTTTTATGTATCGGATGCACTATTTATTCAATTTTTTCACTTCTTGTGTTGTGTCATTCTTTCTCATAACTCCACGGTAAAGTAATATAGAGAATTTAATTTCCAGTAAATTTGGTTTTTTTTTTCTTATTTGGCACTATTTCAAACATTATTTATATAAGAAAGCAAATTTCATGTGACCTGAATAGGGAGGAAAAGCATCGCTATTAAAAATATATTATTAAATTATTTGATGTAGAAACAGGATAAATAAGTGTTGACTTTTTTTTATGCTGTGTAATTTAAAAATATATAGTCAGTGGTGATGATTTAATTTGGTGATGAGATGCAAGAAAAATGTTGTATATTGTTGACTTACCCTACAACTAATCCTTGACCAATGGCATACAATTATTTTAATGATTAAATTAAGGTTTGTTTGTACAGGTAATATCCCAAAAGAGATTGGGCGTCTTAATAAATTAGAGATATTGCACATGGGCCTCAACAAACTTGATGGATCAGTGCCCAAAGAAATTGGAAATCTTACAGCCCTACGCGAATTATATTTCTGGAGAAATAATCTAACAGGTATGTTACAAATTATATTTCCGGCGTGCAAATTAAGTCGTTTTCAATAAATCTGAAAACTGATTTACTTTCTTCAAAGAATCTATCAGTTTACTTCCCATTGGTTTATCCGTACAAATGTCCAATGGTAGATAGCACATCAATCAAGTTATGCTTTGGTGATTTGCAAATGCTCAGGTAATATTCCAAAAGAGTTTGGTTATCTTAACAAGTTGGAGATAGTAGACATGGGTGGCAACCAACTCAGTGGATCGCTACCAAGAGAAATTGGGAACCTTACAAGTCTTACCATACTATATCTTTGGAACAATAATTTAAGTGGTATCTCTCTCTCTCTCTCTCTAATCATATTTTATGGACATTTCTCCTTTGTATAATAAAATTGGGTTTGGGTTTGATGATGTTATTATAGGTGTTATCCCAGAAGAAATAGGGCATCTAAATAAATTACAGGAAATGCAAATAATGGTGAACAAGTTGGGGGGATCTTTGCCTTTATCCATTTCCAGTTTATCTGCCTTGACGGCTATGATATTATCAGACAACCAATTGAGCGGGCCATTGCCATCACAAATTGGGAATATGACAGCACTTCAAACATTGTACCTCAGCAACAACTTTCTTACCGGTATGATTTTTGCCTTTTTCATTGCTTTTTTCTCATTAATCGTATTTTTTAGTGGAAGTTGCATGAGCTAGTCTCTTATATATTAAATGCGTGAATCTTCTTACATACAAATATGTCAATCCAATTTGCAAAATAAAAAAAATCAAGAATTACACTTTAGGTAGATTTTTCCACACACACAGAATATAATACTTTTTCACCAAAAAGTGAGATTTTAAGGAGAAAGGTAATATATATTTTTTGAATAATCAGAAAAGGGATTTCTTACTTTTTTTCTTAATAAAAATATTATTTTTTCTCGAAAAAGTATGAGGTACAAATTTGCACGGACGATCGCACATCAAAGACTAAATTCGTGCGTTTTTGTGCGGATCTGGGTCATCGGCTAAAATCCATGTTCTTTTGCTATTTTAGTTAGAATCTGTAAGAAGATTCATACATATGGTGCATATAAATTATTAATAGAAAAATCAACCCTAACTTCTGATTATTGAACTTATCACTACAAGCTTGTAATATTTTTCAGGTAATATTCCTGCAGAGTTGTTCACACCCAATATAAAATCTCTCCATCTTGCCACTAACTTTTTTAATGGTTCCATACCACCATCCATTGGAAGATACCAAAGCCTGAATTACCTGGACTTCGCAGAAAATCTTCTTTCAGGTGAAATACCTTCCAGTATTGGGAATGTATCATCTTTAGAAACCATAATACTCCATTCTAACAAACTAAGCAGACTGATTCCACCCTCCATTTGCAACTTGACATCTCTTGCTTTTCTCCATCTCTCTAATAACAGTTTGGAAGGGTCGATTCCACAGTGTTTAGGAAACTTCAGCAATTCTTTGAAGGTCTTGCATTTAAAAGAAAACCACTTTCATGGCCTCATCCCATCAACATTTACAAACAGTTGCGCCCTTGAGTCCCTTAACCTGAATAGCAATCAATTCGAGGGAGCATTACCGCGATCCCTTGCAAGTTGTCGACAACTTCAGGTCGTTGACGTTGGAAACAATGAAATACAAGACACGTTTCCCTTTTGGATGGAGACTCTTCTCTACCTTCGAGTCCTCGTCTTGAGGTCTAACAGATTTCATGACACCTTGGTACTTCCTTCAAACAGTAGTACTAGTAATCTTCCATTTCCTAAGTTGCAGGTTTTCGACATAGCTCAAAATGCGTTTATGGGCTCTTTACCTGATAGATATTTGAATAATTTTAGCGCCATGATAGATGCCAAGGAAAATATGACAGAAAAGGATTGGTTCACAAAATATGAAGAGACAATGACATTTGTTTTCAAAGGTTTGGAGCAGCCATTGGAGAGAATCTTGACAACCTTCACAACTATTGACATGTCTGAGAATATGTTTTCTGGGAGCATTCCGGAATCCATAGGAAAGCTTAACTCCTTAAAATACTTGAATTTGTCTTATAACAGCCTCATAGGACACATACCTTCCTCTCTTGGAAATGTAGAAGCACTTGAGTCGTTGGATTTGTCATCTAATCATTTGGACGGTCGGATTCCAGGGCAATTGGGCAGCCTAACATTTCTTTCCAAACTCAACCTGTCAATGAATAATCTTGTGGGGCAGATTCCTCAGTCTGCTCAGCTTTCAACATTTGAGAGTGATTCGTATATGGGAAACTCAGGATTGTGTGGATTTCCATTGCCAAAACAATGTGAAGAGGACAATGGATCTCAACCAGGTCCAATGTCGCCAGACGAAGAAGGGGATGATTCTAGTTTTCTGCATGGATTTAGTTGGGAAGTTGTTCTTCTGGGTTATGGATGTGGATTTGTATTTAGTGTCACTATAGGTTGTTTTGTTCTCTGAAATGGAAGGCCATATGGATTGCAGGATACTCTAATATATGTAATCTATTTTATGTAGATCCACACATATGTATGTGGGTGACTTTGTGTAAATATATGTTCGATATAATACAACATAGTATTCACTAAGACAATTTCAAGCAGTCTGCACAATTATAGTGCATATTATACACTACTTTAATTCAAAATTTACATTCATTTTTCAGTGAATACTTTATGACTTTATTTATAATTTACCTATCTTTAATTTTATTACTTATATTTGTTATACACAGTCTTATTTAATACAATTTTTAAAAATATAATAATATATTAACTTTTTTGTTTGTAAAATTAATTTTTTTTAAAACTCATGTAGAATTGAATGATGTTGTACTTTAGTTTCGTGTGTATTTTCATAAGTAATTATGTGTTTAATAATGTTGTGTAATTTTAATTTTATAATTTGTTGTCATTGTAGTTTTATTTGTTGTAACTTTATCTATATTATGTTATATTTATAATTTTATATGTAGTATTTTTAATCTTATTGTGCATTTTTTTCTTATTGAAATTACACATTTTATTTAATTTAAGATTTTTATCACATATAATTAAGATAAGTTTAAAATTAATTTTGATTAAATTATTTGTGAAACAAAAAGAATAGAATATTCAATACAAAAAAACATAAATAACACTTAAACATAACATTAAAAAAGATGTACTTGTTTGCATCACATGTGACGCAAGCTTTAACTGGTGGAGCACAAAACATTGCTCCATTGTCACTCCAACGTCATACTAGAGATAGTCTAAATTGGAAAAAATTGTGAAGTAGGGGCAGGAGTTGACTCCACTACCATGTGGAATGTTATCTCTAAATTGGAAAAAATTGTGAAGTAGGGGCAGGAGTTGACTCCACTACCATGTGGAATGTTATCTCTAAATTGGAAAAAATTGTGAAGTAGGGGCAGGAGTTGACTCCACTACTATGTGGAATGTCTTATCAGCAGTGGTCATATTAAATTTACTCATAATTAACATGACTGAGACTTAATTTGAATTAATTCTTTTATGATTTTGGTGTTTTGGTAGGTTATGTCATTCACATTATGTGAATTCTTAAAAAAACTTTTTCTTCTTAAAATTATGTATACTTTAAATCTCATATATTTATTTAAATTATATTTTTATTATTAATTTTAATTGAGATAAAAAATTATAATATCCAATATTAAATTATACATAATAATATAAAGAGAACGAAAAAAAAAGCAGTGCATCTCAATTCTACATTACAAGTGGTGCAAAACTCATCAAACTTCAAAGTGACACAAAAAGTAATGCATCTGGTATCTGTTTTATTTTATATAATTTTTCTACTACTCCAAATTTAAATTTATAAAGTCCTACGTTTTTTATTAAAAATTCAGAATATAGGTTTGTAGTAATTCAAATTTCTTCAATTTTAAATATGTCATTACTATATGTGTTACGCATCTTCCATAAAAGTTTCAAGTCATTATATTCTTCTTACAGTTGTGTGGAGATTTCAGCTTCAGCTATTTTGATTTCAAAAATCCAAACCCTATAGCAATTCTTTTTAGAAAGCTCTGAAACTTTTATATGATACCTCCATATGAGTCTAGTTTCTACAGTTTAAATTTCATATTTTTTCTGCATATATTTTATGAGTTATAAAATATTCTTTCACTTTTATGCAGTGAATAATCACATTGAAGAATTTTCTATTCACTTTGAAATTCATCTTCAAATGTTTCAAAGATTCCTACCACTTTCTACACTTTCAAAATATCATTTTTAATGTCCCAAAGATAACTTATTTTCTCGATTTTGATTATTAAATAATAAGAAGTATTAATCTCATTGTTGGAGTTACGCGAAGACTAGGGAAGATAGGAGGAAATTTGCATATGCATATTATGTCAATTATGTTATGGTGAGCGTTCTTACTTGTCTTTACTGATTATGATTATTGATTAGTTTACATCTTTAACTGTTAATATATATTATGATATGTGATATGTACAAGATTAAGTTGCACTCATAAGTATGATTGATCAATTTCCATAGTTTTGCATGCTACTCTACTACATGTCCCTAAGTTTTGTATGTTACTTTGCTACATGCCCTTAAGTTGTAAGGTATGTAGTGGAGAATTATGTGCATACATCCCTAAGTTATAAGGTATGTTTTGGTTCAACCCGTTCATACATCATAAGTTGCGAGGTATGTTCTGACGTAACTTGTGCATACGTCCATAAGTTATAAGTTATGTAAGTACTTGATGCTTACTCCTAAGTTTTATGGCATATGTTTAACTGTTATTACATGTTTTAATATCAATGATGTGATTAGTATTGACAAGTTGGACTCTCACGAGATGGATGTAGCTCACCCCATTACATTCCCACATTTCAGGTTAAGTAGAGTGAGTGTTGGAATCGAGGCAGAACCAAGAGTATATGATTAAATTGAGATCATGATTTGTTGTATTTAAGTTTGGTGAATTTGGCTACATATTATTTTATGAATGTATGGCTAGAAGGTCTAGATATGTGCTTATGTATAAGTAGCTTTCTATGTATAATTGATCTTATTTAATAAGTTGTTGTTGAAGTAATTGAATATGTTATATATTACATTGCACATGATAAATATGGTTCCCAATATTTTACCTATTCATTTATGAACTTATTGAATTGTTTATGATGATTACTATTATTTCAATAAGTTATATTGCTTTAAATATTAATTGTTGGATTTATGAAGTCTTAAGTGTTTTATTTGAATTATGATATTTTCTTTGTGGCTTATAATATTTATATTATGCTATGAAAGTTTACTTTAATAGTAGCATGCCTTGGTGAAATTCTTGGCTTATGGACTTACTTATATTTATTGATGTATATTAATGTGGATAAATTATCCATTAAATTATGGACATGATTAGTTACCAAAGTGATAAGTTCTGGCTACTATATGTGACATGATATACGTCATTACTTACAAGATTATATTTAATTGTTGTTACGTCATTTGACTTGTGAAATTATGCTCATTAATATGTTCTGCAACTTTATTAATTTATATGAAACATGCTTATATTTGAGAAGTATGATAATTATTTTAGAATGGTTCATTATTCCATGATATTTTAGTTGCATTCATCCGCATGCATTAAATATTATTTGCTAGCTTAAGTATATTTGGATAAATGCTCATATGTAAGTGGTCGTCTAGAATATGATTTTATTTTGTTCAAGTGGTTGTGAAAGTTATTTGAATATTTTTCATATTCTTGCTGCTTATGAATTATATGTGAAATTAAGTAATAATTTATGTTTATTTTACTGCCCATGATTATGAATATTGTTACTAATATTATTTAATTTAATTAGTGGCTTCCTTAATGATGTAATTTAGTTTATGAAACTATTTTGGCTTAAATGACATTTATTTATTATGATAATAAATATATTTGTTAGATTGTTATGCATGATTAGGCGATTATGTATTGTCTATATTTTTGTTGATTTATTACGACCAATTTTGTAATATTAATTATGATATGTCATATAAGTTTGGAATTATAAAATCAAGTTATTAATATTCAATTTACATGTTGAATTGATATGTATGTTTAATTATGTGCTCTTTTTCTTTTAATACCTTGATTTTAGGAATATTATGTTTTAATTGCACATGGATTATTTGTCAACATTTTTATATGTGAGAAGTATTATTTAATTCAAATGGTTATTTAATCTAGTTTAACATGTTAAGTCTTTCATTCTTATGATATTAATTGCGATCTCATTATGTTTAATTTAAGATATTTATTTGCTAGAAGCTTGTGTAAGTGTTTAAGTTAATTGAAATTGTTTCCGCTGCTATTGCTTAAAATCATGTCTATGAATTTGTACTAAATTTGCATGTTGTGTAATTGAAATTAGGTTGAGTGATTTCTTAATTTATGTCATGTGATATTGATTTATGAAAACAAAGAATAATTTATGTTTTCCGCTGTATAAGATTAATGTTAGATTTATACTCTTATGATTAATGATTAATTTTATTTGTTTAAATTGTTCTTTATGAAATGTAAATTATTCTATGTTTTAAGTGGTTCTTTTCACGGCTCGATTCTCGAATTATTTTGATAATTAAAGAAATTGAATTTATTGCCATGATATATGTGTTTTAATTGCATTTAAAATAAGTGATGAAAATCGGGTTGTGACACATATAGACATGGGCATGTTTTCGCTTCGAAATCGGAACCGGTGGTTTGAACCGTGGGTCAACGGTTCAATTTAATTGTTGACCCGATACCGAGTGCTAATCGAAATTAAAATCAGAAACCGATCGATTTGATTTCTGGAACCGGCAATTTCAGGAAGAACCGCTGGTATCAATTTGGTTTCAGTTAAAAATTGTCGATTAAAACCGTGGAACTGGCGGTTGAAGATGTGATTTTTTTTTTTTTTGTAAAAAAGAGTGAATCGAAATAGGGAATCAAAATCATGGAACTGGCGGTTCCGGAGCCCCGTCTACATATTCAGCAAGTTTTTTATATATCGGGTGCACCTTATCTACAATATTACGTGTTTAACTAAAATGTATTATTTATTTACTTGAAAAATATTACTATTTTTGTATGTTAACAAATCAGTAATAATACTTCATCCAATGCACTTACGCTACATATCTACTTTTGAAATGAAATATGAATTATCGGAAAAAAATAGATTTTAGCCAACTCAACTTGGATTTGTGAAAATGCACATCCCCTACACCCTTTTTTCATAGAGACTTGTTTTGAACCTAATTTTTTCGAAAAAATAAAATAATACTATGTTGTTTTACAAATATTACTTTTTGAAATTGTTAAAAATAAATCACTTTTTTTTTCCTAAAAAGTATTAAATTTAACTAATTTTTTTTTTTTGTAATTAATGAAATAAAAATAATATTTTTATCATGAAATGTACCACTATTTACCAAAAACATACTTCTTTGCTAAACAAAAATCATATTCTACGCGCACGGGCAAATATGCATCTCAAACAAAACTCTAGGCCAAAATTTTTAAATTTTAATTTTTTATTGATTTAGTTATTTTAATATGTATAAAAATATCCATATATTTTGTGCAAAGAGCCACCTTAAAGGTAATTTGTTTGGATCCACGCTTCAAATTGACGATAAAAGATTTTTCACAATATTAATATTAATTAATAGCCGTGTATATACGCAACACGTGGCCCCTTCCATTTCACTATTTATTATTATTTGATGTTTGATTTCAATTTACAGAAGGAATCTTCATTACATTTGACTGATTCCTCTACCACACTGTGTGAGCTTCTTCCACAGTTACCCCCTCTTTAGGAACAAAATAAATCTCGTCGTCGCCAACAAGAAGACCACCGAACACTGATGAGATTTAGAATAAGTAATAATTCAGGAAAATTTTCATTCAACTATCGTACTTGACCTATCAGAAAAAAAACTGAAAATGGCCGGAATTTCAGTGTTCAGAGGCGCCGCTTATGGCCGCATGCCCATGATTCATCACTCTCAGGTTCGTTTAATTTTACCCACCCTGTGTTTCTGTTCTTCCGGAATTGTTTGTTACTTATGTGTGTGTGCGTGTGTGTGTTAATTTCTGGTTATATATGGTTACAGTTACCCATATCCTTGGGCATAGCGACGAGGAAACTCCAATATGGCCATAATAAAATTTCCCTCTATGCTCGTTACTCGCAGTCGCAGGACCTCTTCACCACTCGTCTCCAAGGTAATATGCATTCTAAATATTTTTTAGTGAGATATTAGTTTTGATTTAAGTTATATTATCTGCGTTGAGCTAATCACTTGTGCAAAACCACAAAGGTGTAGCTTTGTGTTCTATGTTGGAGTATTGCAGTTTGGATTGGTTCGCTTGTTATCAGAATTTTCGTTGTTTGAATTGATGGTTCCAAGAATTTCAATTCAATTGGGGGCGTCAAGATGGCGTTCTCATTTAATTTTTGTTCTGAGTTAGGCCTAGTTCTTGTAAATGCAAGTCTATGGAGTGACGAGTTGACGTTATGGTTTTAAAGTGATATCAATTATGCACTTAAACAGGAGTATATTAATTAAAGAACGAAAACATACAATCCCGTTCTCTTCAAAATAAGGGTACAACATTTTTTTTTTTTTTTTTTGTTAATTAGATGAAGGTACAATCTTCTAAAAATCATACATTCTCACTTATACAACTTCTTTTATTTCAAAATTTAGACTTATTCAATTACATGTAACTTATCTGTGAAATTGAATTTTTTTGAAACATGACTCTTGGTTTGGGATGGCGAGAGTATCTATTATGGAAAGAGTACTACGTATTTGGGACGGATGAGAAATCAAATAGGAATATATAAGGCCAGAAGTAGCGGAAATTATTTATTTTGCAAAGCAAAGATACAATGGGAAATGGAAGATTGACAGTCCATAGAGCTACAAGCTAGTAGGTGACCAGCATTTGCTTTTACCTATATTCTCTATTAGATTTTTCATGAACTGGGTGACTATATTATGCAACTGTATATGTTTTCTTGTTTCATCTGTATGACATGGCAGTTTGATTTTGGAGTGTCTGTGGAGTCCTACATTAAAACTATACCTTATACTTTTTGTATATTGTCTAGTGAACTGTGAAAGCTCATGATGTCTCATATTTCTGCAGATAGTATCCAGAACTTGCCCAAACTCGTAGAAGATATTGTCCAGACATCCATAAATACAGGGCCACGTGGAGCTGTCAGACTCGCACAAGGTATCCAAGCAGTTATTGGTGTTGGTAGCGAGTGGGTGGCTGATGCTTCAAAGGTGATGATATCAGCTCCTCTTTTGATTATAGCAGGGATAATAACTGAAACTACTCTTGGGGTGGTTCTTTTATTGTTATGTCAGTGTTTTAAGTTTTGAAATTGCACCTATTAACCTGATAGAGCTAATTTGGGGGGAATAATTAGCTTACAAGATATCAGCTAATTAGCATCAAATCTGGGGGAATAATTAGCTAGCAAAATGCCAGCGTATTATAGGGCAGAAAATTAGGGAAAGGGGGGTTTGGATAAGCATTAACATCTGGCAGAAAAACACTCCTTGTGTTCAGCCTTTAGGCTGGGCAGCTTTCTGGCGGGATTATTCCTGATGTACCTTTTTCTTTTGTTCAAATAAAATCATCCGTCTCTTATTTTGATGTACCGTACAATAGAGATAAAATTAATCAAAATTATGGTAATCTCTTCAAGAAAAGGAGCTTAAATCACTTGTTTGTCTTATCAATAAAGTAAAAATATTAATTTCAGATGTAAAAAATAACTTATAAATAACTTATGAAAAGTCTTATTAGGCCACACAGTCAGCCAGCGACTAACACCTTGCAATTTCATCCATAAACCTAAAGGAGTATTTGTAATTTCAAAACATAAATGGGCTTTTTCATAAATATGTAAAAACTTAATATGTTTAACATCCTTGTCTGTCCCAAGTTCTGCTTAGTTTCTATCAACATCCTTTTTTATCAATCCATTTAGATTTTCATGCATTTATCGTTCTGAGACTTGCAATTCAGGGCTGTGTTGCTGAGTTTGATTTTATATACGATCTAATTGTTCTTTCGTTACATTAGGAATGGACATGGGGCCTAATGTTCTTTAACCTTTCCAGGCATCAAACCCGTCTGGTGGATTAGCACCTGAGTTTCAGCTTGGCTTATTATCACCCCGCTATTTGAGAAGATTATTCGAACGTATGGGGGCAACATATATTAAATTAGGTCAGGTAAGCAGAATAAATAATATTATCTTCCTCTGTGTGTAGGCTTTATGTGTGTATCAGTTTATTGTCTGTCGAACACTACATTTTGGATGGGATGGTAAAATTCTATTTCAATTTAAATGAACTCAACCAACTTGTGTATAGTTTCGAAAAAAATAAACTATATTATCCTTGTCATACTTTTGTTCAAAAAGAATATCTCCCAAGTAATTAAACTGAACTACCTGCCCCCTAATTTTGACAAACAATAAGATGTGATATCCTTTTCACACTTTTGTTCTTTCTGCAGCTGATCACTAGATCGAATCTTTAATGGGCAAATATTAGTTCCCCTGCATTGTCTTTACCATCTTCAAACACAAGAGATAAAGTAACTTATGCGTCCCTTAATTTTGAATATGCAGTTCATAGCATCTGCACCAACATTATTTCCTCCTGAGTATGTCCAAGAGTTCCAGTACTGCTTTGATGGAGCTCCTTCAGTTCCCTTTGAAGAGATTCAAGCAATCCTGCGTCAGGAGTTAGGAAAACCCATCGATACCGTATTTGAGTATGTGGATCCTACACCATTAGCTTCTGCTTCCGTTGCTCAGGTTTGTAACATTGTGATTCTTTCTGGTACTTGTGTAGTATGTTATATTAAATTTGGTCAATGTATTCAACATAAATCCTCAGTTTAACTGCATATTTTCAATTTCAGGTCCATGGTGCTAGGATAAGGGGCACCCAAGAGGATGTGGTTATAAAAGTGCTAAAACCAGGAATAGAAGATATCTTGGTGGCAGATTTGAATTTTGTGTATATTGTTGCACGCATTTTGGAATTTCTGAGTCCGGATTTAAGTCGAGCATCTCTGGTAAGGTGTGGGTGATTGTTGTTATATGGTTCTGTATGTATATCTTTAAGTGTCTAGCCATATTTTTCCTAATCAATGCTTATTTTTAATGTTCTAAAGGACAGTGCATCATCACATTTGACAACAAGCCTTTGTTACATTTTTAATCTCATCTGAACAGTCAATGTTTCATCCAGTGGATGTTACAAGTTCCATGCACCTTCCTGCACTTTGTTTTGTTTTTGTTTCTTTTTTTTTTTTTTTTTTTTCTCCTCATCTTTCTTCTTTCTTCATTTCTATTTCCTTCTTACATCTCGAGATTGCACTATAAAGAAATATTAAAATCACCTTAAGTGATAGACACGACTAGGCATCAATAACGACCAAACTTCCTCAGGGTTTGCTTCTTTGCATCATTTATCTTTAGAACATCGGGCTTGAATTGATGCATGAAGGATTTTTTTTTTTTTTTTTTAAATACCTCAATATGCTGAATTTATCAATTAAGTCCTGTGAGGTAATATATTCCTGAAACAGTCATCTATGTAAGTTAAGTCATCTATGTACGTAAAGTGACTGAATAACATTTTGTGTCTCCATTTGTTTCTTTGTTTCAGTTTCATTGAATTATGAAGGTTTTTCTTCTAATTCAGAAGTTGCGTTTGTAGGTTGCTATTGTCAAAGATATTAGGGAGTCCATGCTTGAAGAAATGGACTTCAAAAAAGAGGCCAGAAATGTTGAGTCTTTCAGGAGATATTTGGAATCTATGGGACTAACAAAGCAGGCTACTGCCCCAATTGTGTATCATGAGTACAGTAGTAAGCGGGTTCTTACTATGGAGAGGCTTTATGGAGTCCCTCTCACAGACTTGAACTCCATAAACTCACTTGTTCCAAATCCAGAGAGTAGTCTTATAACTGCATTGAATGTCTGGTAGGAATCAAAAGTCATGGCCTGAGCATATAGAAATAATCATTCTGTTTTGTGACTGCTGATCTTATATATTAACACACATGTGTATGTGTGTGTGTGTGTTCTCATCCTTTTCTGTAGGTTTGGCAGCTTGCTTTCATGTGACACCTTCCATGCGGATGTACACGCGGGCAATCTGTGGTTACTGCGTGATGGACGTATTGGGTTCCTTGACTTCGGTATGTACATAGTTATTTCCTCTATGTGGTTATAGCTTATTGTTGAACTGAGATCTTTCAGTTGTGTTTTTTAATCACTTCCTGTTCCAAGGATATGCTATCGGCTTGCTTACTCCTTTTCGATTTGATCTTTTTTTTTTACCATCTCCGCTGATGGAAATCATCCATTTTAAAAGCTTTACTTGAAGGGTATAGCGTCTAATGTCATCTGATATTAACATAATAAATGCCTGTTAAAAGCTACCATTATGATCATTTGAAAACTTTAGTGTGCACAGACCATATAAGTGTGTAAAATTTTCAATCTAACTTCAAGCAGCTTTACGTTACTACATTCATTTAACTCCTTACGCACTCCTCATACCAACTTTATTAAAATGAGTCTAAAGCTCTGAAAACTGTGAGTATTTGGACCACTGGGAATTTCTCCTGCAAGTTCTTTGTTCTTATTTTCTCAAAATCCATTGAGACGTAATGTATTATGGTTTTTCTCTTATATTCAGCTGTTTAATTATTATGGGAATGGATGGTAAAATTAAGCTGCAGTGTCTCATACAAAAATGTAAACTTGTCCCAGAATTGGTGGAATACAATTTTAGCATTATGATTGGAAATAATTGTTATCTTATTTATTGTCTGCATTCAGATTTTGGACCTTTGGACTAGATTCCCTGCATGATATTAGGGGAACATGGAAATGCAAAAATAATAAAAGCAATCAGTGATCGTGCATGTATGGATTTTTTGTGTTCATCTTAGTGCTCTACCACAAAAATAACTTTCAAGTGTTTTGATTACTATATTACCAATAAATGTTATATCATTTCCTATCCAAATAAAGAGGTATGGACACTTTTAAATTACTACACAGGGATTGTGGGTCGGATTTCTCCAAAAACATGGGCTGCCATGGAAATATTTCTGGCATCACTAGCAACTGAAGAATACGAGTCTATGGCATCTTCCTTGATTGATATGGGTGCTACGAGCAAAAATGTAGACGTTATAGCCTTTGCAAAAGATTTGGAAAATATGTTTTCCTCCATACAGGTAAGCGATTATGCTGCTTACAGATCTTTTTATACGATAAAAAATAGATGCAGACCTCTCTATGCATTTTACATTTGATGTACCAACAGCAATTAGTTGCTTCTTTTGATTTTATTGTTATGACATAAAATTGCGAAATTAGGCATTTTATGAAAGAGCCATTTATGGTTTCGAAGCATTTGAACTTTTTCTTTATTGGTGGTCAAAATGGGCAAATGGTGGTGAAGTATGAACTATCAAGTGAATGTATCTGCCTCTTTTTCTGATATATTTAGTGAAATTTGAGTTATAGATTAACTGAGTTGGTCCTCAAAACATCAAGCATAAGAGAAGAGCTTGAAAGTTTATATTGTGGTTTCCAACAAGCTGAGACTCAAATCTTGAAGTGTTTGGCTATGCTTATTTGAATGAGCTTATAAAGTCCCTAGATTATAAGATGCTTTTGGACCTTAGAAGCTGTTAGATAAAAAATTTCAAATATAAATTGGAGTTTGGATACACAAGATCATGGAGCTTATAACTATTAAGGTGTTTGGTATTTATAAGACTTTTTATTAGCATAATAACTAAAAATAGTATGACACCATCATAAGTATTTTCAATGTCTAATATTATTTGAAGCACTATTAAAGGTATTGAAATGAATTAATTTATCTCATAATAAATATTTGATAAAACTCACAACCTGTGTTACTAAAATATTTTATTAGTTATTATAATTTATTCTGAAGAGATACTTTGGTTATTCATAAAGTAAGATGCAAATTTTAAGTTCTGTAAGTGCTTAAACAGCTTATATAAGCTATGGAAAAACTACCGCCAATTACCAATTCATCTTTTTTGGGTGAAAAAGAAAAGAAAAAGAGGAAGAGAAAAAAGAAAAGAAAAACACCATCACTAATTAATAATTCATGCTTCTTAGGGATATTTTAATAGCAAGCTTATAAATTACAATCAACTTAGATTTACTTTTACAACATTTATAATGACTATAAGCCTAAAAGGGAAAATCTCAAGAGTGATATTTAAAGAATAGCTACTTTATGCATAAATAGGAAGAACTTTGTTAAAATGTATTTAAAAATTTGTAAAACAGAATTATCATAAGTTTAAGGAAATTTTGTTCTCCTTTAGTCAATAAACTAAGGTAGGTCTTTAAATAAGGTGAGATGGAAGTACTTTATTCACAACTTATGAGCTATTAATGAGCTTAACTTTGCTCCTTATAAAGATCTTTGGAAAATAAACAGACTTATGAAACAAATTTTAACAGCTTTAAGTTCCCTAATAGCTCTTAAGCTGTTCTAATGAGCTTATAGGCTCATCGTAGACCCTCTAGGCTCACTTGCTTATCCAATGTTGAACTACCTCACCAGGAAGATTTAGTAGTTGTCTCATTATGAAATTATTGTTTGATAGTTCCATCATTCATCCACTCCTGATATCTCATGTCTTGGCACAGGATTTGGACACAGAAATTATTGTTGCTGCAGCCAGGGAACCAAATACAAATGCAACTGCAGTTTCTGCCAACGTTGTCGTTGATGAGAGACAAATGAACGCACTATTTCTTGATGTGGTAAGATGGTTTTATTCTACTCATGCATGCTCGTATATATGTTTCATTTGCTGATACTTGTTTGCTTCATTAGTATTTGATGAAGTGCTAAACATTAATCTTAGACCTAATTGTGAAAAAAAAATATCAAAGGATTTTTCAAAATTTAACGTAACTTTTCAATTATGGCAAACGAAGAAGGATACGACCTTTATGTTTTGTTGCAACTCGAATCATCAGTAAAAACCTATGTGAACACCTGCCTGGAGATCTGCCCTTATTCTTGTTGTGGTACTGTATATGGAACATAGTATATCTTTTAGGTGTATTAACAACTGGACATGCAGATGTGGTTACCAAATTTTCGCCAGTGATCAAATTGCAACAATAAAGGTCGTGTCCTTTTTCCCCAAGATCGAAAGGCTGTGTTAATTTTGAAAAACCCTGAAGTTCATGATTATTATTATTATTGTTGTTGTTTGATGAAATTTTAGTTCTGCCTTGGGTGCTTCAGTCATTGTTACTTTGCATTGATCCTCATCCATACATAAAATGATGCCTAAATGAAATGTTATCTGTACGTCATATAGGTCCGTGTTAGCGAATCATACGGTCTGAAATTCCCTCGGGAGTTTGCACTTCTTATGAAGCAGCTTCTTTATTTTGATCGATATACACGACTATTGGCTCCCAATTTGAATATGTTGCGAGACCAGAGGATTAATATCGTTTCGAAGCCAGGAAGCAGCAACGTTTACTCGTGAGTTTGATATAAAAATTTGGCAAGGGTGATGTAAATTTTGGTCTCTTTTGGTTCGTCTTGTAAAGAATTTATCTTGTTAAATAGTTGGGGCCTTTATAACCATTGGCATATACTTGAAAGCAATGTCGTGTACATGAACAAGGAAAGCACCAATTATGATCAGAGTTTGCCTTCTGGGCTTTCTCATAACTACTGCTCCTTCTCTGGGAAGGAATATATTTAATCGGATGTATCTCATGGATGAATATGCTTAGCATCATAAATGGGATCCAAATTAAAGTACTAACTTTTCTAGAATTTCAGAGTAAACCTTTACTCCCTCCCCTTCCCCTTCAAAATAAGGTTGTTTTAGAAATTTTAATTTTTTACAGATAGATAATGTTTTTCAATTTTCAAAGTTAGTAGTGATGTTTTTTTCTTTCTAGTTTACTTATAATTTTTTTTAGAAACTACTCATTATATCCACTTAAAATAAGAAAAACTTTTATGTGCCTAAAATTAAAAATATAATTTTTCTATTCATATTTATGGTTTATGGATGAATTTACATTTTTTTATTCTTTTCTCTGTTTTTTTTCTTTCTCAACATTCTTGCGAATATTGTTTTCTCTTGTAGATGATGAACTTACGAGAATGAAAAAGGGAAAAAGGGGAAAAGGAATTTTCACAATATGGATAATCATGAAAGGCTTTCACGATTATATTAATCGTGAAAGATATAAAATTATGTTAATTGAGAAAGGTAGAAAGATTTCACAATAATAGTGAAAAACTTACTTTTTTTCACTAAGCAAAATTGGTATCTTGGGCATAAAATATAATTTATTATATTTTAGTTTTTCTTATTTTAAATGGATAAAATAAAATTTGGTCCTTTTTTTTTATTTTTTAAAATATAAAATTACTAATTATTAATGTCTTTTTTCAATTAATAAAAGTTACATCAGGTAATTGATTTGTCTGTTAATATGTGAGAATTTAAAACGATAATTGTTTTAAATATGAGAAGTGTTTGATACATTAAGAGTTAATGTGAATGGCTCCTATAAAAATAGATATGCTTATTAATGGATAGACATTATTACTCAAGCATAGTTTTACTGAATAAATATTGTAACTAAATATTCAATTTAGAAAGTTTTTTTACGAAGAAAATCTTCGGCCTTTTTAAAAAAAAAAAAATTAAAAAATTATTTTCACGATTAAGTTTTTAAATAGTGACTGATAGATATATTTGCCTGAAAATTGAATTTATATTTTTATTTAATTGTGAACATGTTAAAACTGCTCAAGGATTGTTAGTAATTAGTAAGTAAAAAAGTTTTTGGTGTAAAATCTATATCTATATTAATATAATAATTAAATAATTTAAATATCGATTTTTTGTCCATTTTCAATTTTTAAGAAAAGAAATATTTTTTGAAAAATGATTGTCGACTTTTGATTAATTCAATTTTATTTTTCTAATCTTCTAGGGATATTATTTTAATTTGTTAAAATACTAAATTTGTGTTAAAATAAAGTAAAATAAAATAAATAATAATAATAATAATAATAATAATAATAATAATAATAATAATAATAATAATAATAATAATAATAATAATAAAAGAGTTAATGATATGGGTTGGAGATAACCTAACCTGATAATTGTGAAACACAAATCTCTCTCCTTTATCTTTTCTTTTTAGTGTTTTGAGTTTTGGGTACTTTTGTTGTGTTTTTTAGTTTTTGGATCATTATATTTGGTTTTCGAATCAGTTTATCCTCACATGACAAAACCATGACTACACATTTATGCATCAATATTATTGTATTTCTTTTAGATACATAACTTAACACATGATAGTTTATACTTCATGATACAATTTTTTTCTTTATTTTATTAAGTTAAAATATATTTTTTTTAAAATCAAAAAACGATTTGGTTGATTTTGTATGTTCGGACCGGTTCTATCGGTTCAACCTAAAAAACTGCTTTTAAGGGTGTTTCGAATCAATTTAGGCATCGATTTCCAATTTTATCGGTTGGTATAATTATAAATTCTACCAAATCAGTAAATATACTCTTATATTAATATATATATATATATATATTATCTAAACTAATATAATACGGTATAAATATAGTTTCAGCTTATTTTTAGTTTCTAAAAAAATACATATTCTCAGAAAATAATGTCTCAATTTTTGATTGGTTGATTTAATTTTTCTTGTATTTTTAAGAATATTGACTGAATTACATATTTTTTGAGAGAGTGATTTATTGCACAAAATTTGAGAGATGCAATTATGATATTATGAAGGATCTTTATTTCAAATAATAGTGATGCTAACCCATGATTAATAAAATAATAATTTAATGTAGCTACAACTTAGGCTATATTGCAAATGGAGAATTCTCCAAACAAGACATCATTTTCAACCACCAAAATCAGCATTAGCTCTCACCTTTGATTCACATCCTTACATACAAATACAAAAACATCAATATTCAAGTTGTGATTCACCTTGTTCGTGATTTTGCTGCAATTACGAGATTCTTTTCAAATTCTTACATTGATATGAGAGTTAAAGAGGTAGAGTCTGGTTTAGTTAATAAATCATTCAATAATATAAATGAACAACTCTTCTATTTTCTCTTACATGTGTTTTTCACTTTCTTTGCTTTGGGAGTCAATTGTGTTGAATCGATCGAGCCCCCAAACTAGTCGAACTAGTTGGACCTATTGTTGTGAATTGAATTGACTGGCCTTGATTGTTGCGTTGCAAGACCATTATCCAATTGCTGTTGGAACGCTGTCAGACAGTCCAGTTAGGTCGCTCAAAACCACCGTCAGATTGCTTTAGGATCGCGAAAGGTGTTTGAGGATGTGTGACTTGCTTAACCAACAACTGCGATAGTATGTGCGATATCAAATTTCTCCCTGAAAATTTATATTCGTTCAGTTTTTTACACTATAATTTTATGTGATTTTTAATTATTTTTTCTAACGAATTATGAGTCTTTTTAGAAATTATAACCCACTTAAAAATTTAATTATATACAAAAAATTGGTAGGATGTGAGAAAAGTGTGAATTATAGGCCCCTCAACTTCTATGAGATAAATAATATCATTCCATATAAGAGATATAATTAAATTCATAAAAAAGTAAAAAATAAATAATAGTAATAGATATAAAAAAAACGAAGAAAAGGAAGGTGAGGTGTCTTTTGTCCTTTGTCACAAAAATTTAAATTGGAGAAGAGCATATTTTGAAGGCTAAAGGCGGGAAACATGGCCCCAAAAATGGGGATTGGTGTCACCCTCTTTCTCTCTCTCTGAGACTCCCGAGTCATTGTCACCTCTGCCCACTCTTTTCCCTTCTCATCCTTTTCTTCTTGTTTTTGTCTACCCCCAAATCCAACCCCTCTCTACAATTCATTTTGATTCCAATCCTTCTGCTTCAACTTTGTTTATTGCTACCTCTGATTTACGCGCTGTTTTCCAGGTGACTTCACAGCCCACTCCATTTTTCTTTCTGTTGCTGTTGTCTGAATTTGGTTATCTGTTTGTGAGCGTGTGTGTGTGGCGGATTTTTTCTGTGTAAAGTGTTTGGTGGTTTCTTTCAAATTATGAATATTTCAAAATTCAGTGAAGGTGGATCTCATTTAAGATTCACCTGAAGAATGAGAGAGAGTGAAAATGAAAAAAAGTGCAATGCTGTCTTTCCTTTTTAAGATGATTTTTTTTTTCTTTCATATGCAAAGGCAGAATATTTAGATCTATTGTTGGGCATTTCCTAGTAGTTCTTTTTCACGATTTTGGTAATTTCAGCACCAAGTCCCTGAATTACTGTCTCTTCTGTTCATTAAACTTCTCCATAGACTAGACTGCTGTTTCACCTTAACTTTATTTTATTTTGTTTCATTTCTTTTTTCTGATCTGGTTTGTTTGGTATTTGGTTCAGAGATCTGCGAGTTGATAAATTCACATGGATAATGAGGCGAGGAAGCTGGATTCACCATGGTGGAACAGCAAAATTGGTGTGGAAAATTCCGAATGGATAGCAGAGAATATCAAGGGTAAGCTCCGAAAGAGCATCATAAATCCCTTTTGGTCTATACACAATCAGGGCTATATTTATCCTCAATTTCTGAATGGTAGATTTAAAATTTTGCATATTATCATTATGCTTGCACTTTGTCTGAAGCAGCCATTATAATTCGAGCCAAACACTAAAAAGAATGGTTACGCTATTTTGTGTTCCAGAAACAAAATGGAAGAAATACGGAAAAACAAACTCAAGAAAGTTGATTGTAATAGTTCTGTTGTTGCAGGTTTAGATCAGAGCGTGTCAGAAATGTTGCTGTTGATTAAACACGATGAAGATTTTTCATCAGGAAAGCCTGAGTTAATTGCTTGTATCAAGGATATCTCTCACAAGCACCATGTGCTCGCGGACCATTACAATAAGCTAACTGGAGAATTGAAGAACTACGAGAACGCTACTTTTGGCCCCCAATTGACTCATCCTTTTCTTACTCCAGACAAGAAACTGGGTATGCAAAATGTTGAAGGCCAAGTTGCTCCTTCTGAATTCTCTCTAAGTTCAGGCGGTGGTATTTCAGATGCAGCTCCAATTGAAGGCTCAGAATCCTCATTACTGTCATCAGATTCTGATTCCGAATCTTACAACTCATCTATTTCTGAAAAACTGCTGATGAGGCGGATCTCAGACTACGAAAAAGAATTGAAGGTCTCTAAAGAAAAACTTGAATTTGCAGAAGAAGAAATTGCTAGCTTGAAGAGCCAACTACAGAACAACGAAGCATTCATTGTCAAAATGGGTTGCATAGAAGCTCAACTCGTTTCTGCCCAGAATCAGATTGAGCTGCATGAAGCTGAAATGGAAGAGGAGAACAAAAGATCTCTAATGCTCCAAAGGCAAATAGTTGATTTGGAAGCCAAACTTGAGTCGGAGAAAAAGCAAGTCCAGGAGTTGCAGGAGAGCATCAAGAATTATACAGGGGAGCTGTCAGATAGTGATCTCAAGATACAGAAACTGAATGGTGAAATCCAAGATGCTTTAGCAAATTTTTCTCTGGAGAAATGGCAACTTGAATCATCTGTTTTCAAGTTATCAGAAAGAACCAATGAACTGCAGAAGCAATGTGAACTTTTTGAAGCTGAAAAAATTGAGATGGTAAGAGTGCATGAAGCCCTGAAAGCCAGGTGGCAAGATGATATTGAACATGTGAAGATAGAGCTTAATGAGAAAAATGTAATAGTGTGTAGTTTGAATGAAAATCTTGATAAGCTGAAAGTGAATTACAATATGATAATGGCAGAGAAAGATGGAGCTGAGGCCAAGTTAGAGACAATTAGTGCTGATCTAAGTGTAGCAAATGATCAAATTCTATGTCTGGAGCGCAGTCTGAACGAGCTGTGTTGTGAAAAAGAGCGGCTAAGCGCAGGATCTGATAGTGCAAACAAGGTAATAGCTGAGCTAAAGTCAAGAATTGATGAGTTGGAGAAGGAGGTGGGAGTGCAGGCAGTGATGATCGCTGATACAGCTGAGGGAAAAAGGGAGGCCATTAGGCAGCTGTGTTTTTCGCTCGACCACTTCAGAAGCGCATATCAAGAACTGCGCAACGTGTGTGCTGTGACCAAGCGGCCAACTGCCATGGCCTTCTAGAATTTGGTATTCCTTCTGATGTTTTTCTGCTGCTGCTGCTTCTCTCTCTTTTAGATATTCCTTTCCGGGTATTATTTATTGTAGTGGTGCAATATGCTTATTGCTTAAAATACACAATGTGTGCTATTGAGTTGGCTTATGCATAGAAAATGGCCAGGGACTGTAAACTTGTCATAAATGCGTGATGCTTTTCTATTGAAGATTATTCTCTTTTCCAGTCGACTTCATTGCTGCAGCACTATAATTTCTTAAAGCATCTGTATGAACTCTCAAACACCCTAAAGTCAAAAAGAAAAAATTGGCTCTTAAATAAACTGTCTTTTGTTTTTTCCCCTTTCTGTAGCTTTTTATACAAAAGAGTGCATATTATGAACACTTTTTGTACAAAAATCTTTATTATAAAGACTTTGAATTATATAAGAAAAAAATTTAAAATCTTCACGCGTTATCTGTTTAACTTTTTATATTTTATACCAATAAAAAAAATGACACATTTTAATTGTGGATGTCATAATTTTCTAAGCAAATATAAATTTATTTTTAAAATAATAATTTTTTGTCTGTTTACTAAAAAAAAATATTCATTCACTCCCAATTAAAGCAAAACAAGCCATGTCAATCCTAATTGTTACATTTTTCCTATATCCAATATAACATAAAGCGACACATGATTAAAAAAGAAGGCTTTCAGATCAATGTATAAATCTCTAATCTAATATTTTATATAACTTTTATCAGATCATATAAAATAAACTTGGAGACCAACTAATAATTGTTGTAATCTTAGGATATGTTTGGACACACCTTGGCGCAACCTGTTGTAGGTTGTGCTAAACTCCTGATGTGTTTGATCAAGTTTATTGATTGAGGATTGATCCAATTCACAATAAAACTACCCTACTAGTCATTTGACCTGATCCACAATAAAAGCAACCCTACCAGGCACCTACCCCTCCTACAACCCTGCCCCCTCCCCTATTCTATGCTTACCTCCTTTTTCTTTCTTTTCCTCATTACTCACTCTCTTTTCAAGGTCTTTTTTCAGAGCCGAAACTTTCTCCTTTGCCTTTCATTTCTCTCTCTTTCCTCTTCTTGTCATTTCTCTCTCTTCATGTCCATGACTCTTTATCTTTTCGTTATCTCTCTCTCCTCTCGCGACCATGCTTCTTCTTTCTTTCTTTTTCTTTGATTTTTTAATTTTTGGTTAGTGTCCGACTTTTTCTGGTTCGCTTATTACTTATGCGGGCCTTCTTCTTCTTTATTGTGCCTCTTTGACACAAGGGTTTCATGGCCTAGCGGACTTCTCTATATTTATATTTCTTTATTATTGAGATTCTACAATTTTGACCGCATACCTTTGAATTTCTGGGGCCTCCCTCTAATTAAGACATAGCCAACATCTTGTCTTTGATTTTCTTGCAACTTTACACTATTTGTAGGTCAGTAATTGCGAGATTTACGCAAAGAATATATTCCCTGTGAAAGCTGCTCTCCTTTGCCATATTTGACGGATATCTGCTTCTTTGTTTTTTTCATTGCAGATAGCTGTACTTTTTCATTTTTTAACCTTTTATGTAATTTATTCTTTTCGTCTTCATATTTATGTTCATTGTAAATAGTATTTATATAGTGGGTGCAATGGTTAAAATTTCACACACACCTCACACATTGTGCACTAGATCTTCTATATCGAAGTATAAACTTCGTCCATTGAGTTTCAAGTGTGGTTGTGGCTGTCGTTTCGTCACTAAATCGGTTGGGAGCTTCAACTCTCCTGTTTTCTGTAAAAAAAAGGTAACCTGTTTCATGTGGTAAATTATTTTGTTTCATGTGGTAAATTATTTTGTTTCTTGTTGAATATTAATTTTCTTGTTTATTTCCTACAACTATGAAGGCATGTTGTTGATTTCAAGTAATCCTGTTTGTGTTAATTTGCTGCAACTATGATGGATTATTCTTGTTCATTTATGGTAATTTTCTCAAGTTAATTTTTTGCAACTATGAAGGCATGTTCGTGCATTTTTAGTAATTTTCCTATATTTCCTGAAAGATAATTCTAAGTTTTGTCTTTATTATGCATGACTTTTTTATGTTGGTTTCTTAAAATTTTAATTTCGTCTGTCATCTGTGAGATTTTAATTGTGTATTCTGTCTACATTATGCCTAATTTTGATATTCTGGTTTCCTAAAATTTTATTTATGTTCTGTCTGCATTATTATAACATCTTATGTTATATGCTATTTTCCTGTTTTTGGTTCATGGTTCTATTTATTATTCATGATGTCCCCCCCCCTTTTTAATGAGTATATTTTAAATGATTAAAAACTGAACTATGATCACAAGCTAGCAGGCCCTTTAGTTTTTTTTTTTTCTCTTTTTGTTTTTGTATGTGTATTTAACAATAATTATGGAGATATGCATGTTTTTTATTATTTGCTTAAACTGATTATTTGTTTTTAGGATATCTTTTTAATAAGGGTTTGCTTATTATGATTGCTCATATCAATGGATTTGTTCTTTCATACTCATGAAGTTTTTCATAGTTTGATAGATTAATGAACAATCCAACATTTTTTTTTGGGAAATCATCAGACTTATATCTATGCCTTGTAAAAAGTGGAGTTTGGTGCACATTGTAATTTTATTTATTTTTAAGTATCTTTCAATGTAACATAAATGTTAGTTATTTTAGTCCATGACTCGACTTTGTACAAATTTTGGATATTTTTTCTTACTTATGTGATGATGTGGACCTGATTATTTATGTATTGCCATAATAGATATACCAAATTACAAAAAAAGGCCAATTTCGAACATAGATTGCAATAAATAATTGAACTTCGTAAATAATTTTTATTTTATTTTAATTAACGTAATCTGTCATCGCTCTCCTGACTTCGGAAATTAAAGATTGCCTAATATGCTTGTATATAATAATACTGCTATAATGAAATCATTCACACGTTAACTCATACACAGACTCTATTTTTATGCAATTGTGTGAATTGGTTAAGTAAAAAGTTCTTGAATGAAAATAATATCTTTAATTAGTTGGTTATTAAAGTTCTTAAATAAATATCATTATTTCCTCTGCACTAAATAATTAATAATTATCTCCATAATAATAATTAATAATTTTTTTTCTTAGATGGCTAGGAGTATTATAGCTCAAAAAGTGAATTGGACTCGAGAAAATGAGTGTCAATTTATCGTATTCTTCCACAAAGAGTACCTTAATGGTAATCTCATTTTCTTGTCATTCTCTAACCCCGTGCTGCAATCTATTTTGTGACAAGTTGAATGCTGCCACAAATGATCGTTCTCGCTACACTCTGTAGTAGTGTCGTAAAAAAATAAAAATTCTAAAATGGCCATGGAGGTTATTGTACGATCTAAGGTACAAGCGGAGGTCGGGCCATCGATGGTGTTATGAGAAAGAGACGTTGATCGGGCCTAAGGATATTTTGGAACAAATATAAAAAGTAATTTCTATTACCTTTTACTCTTAAGAAAATAACAACTTGACTTGCATAAAATAAAATCAAATATATTTACTTAGCTAAAAACTCAAATGAGCATCGTGATAACAAATTGTAATCGGAGATTGCCGCACTTTGATTTGTGTACCGATTTGTTCGGTAACAACACAACTATTGGTGACGAGGCGCAGTCTAGTGCTCAACTCCCTATGGAGGATAAAGTCGAAGATGACATCTCACTCCTAGAGCCATTCCCACCAATATTGGTGGTACCACATTTGGTGTTGAATTGAGTCCGGAGTTGGACCCTTAAGATGGTCCAAGTGGGGTCCGACAATATGGTTGGAGATATTCCTCTATGTCGGCTGAAAAGGATGAGGCGCTTGTTCAAACGTTGAACCATTTTGATGAGTACCTAACAAAAAAAAAATGGCTCAGCCAGCCGCTGATGATAACGCCTTCCAACAGTGTATGCTATAGTGCGTGCAATGGAGGAAGTCCCACTTCGCATCAAGATGAAGGCATGCGAGAAGTTCTGTGACCATGCTACGTGCCGTATGTTTCTTTCTTTCACCGATGATGACAAGCATGCCTGGGTGGGAACTTTAGTTTGAGATGGGGTGGAGTGTATTATCTATGTAATATTATATATCTTGTTAGTTATGTTTGTTATCAGTTGTGTTTGTTGCCAGTTGTGTTTGTTTGTTATGACTTTTATTTCGGGGGTTGCGTTCCCTATTTTTGAACATCATTAGTGCACAATTTCATAATTATTATATGATCGTGACATTCACGAAATTTTCCAATCATATAATTAATATATGCGTGACAATGCAATTGCTCATTTTTATGGCCAAAAACTAGTTTTTATTTATCTATTTATTTATTTATTTATATATTTATTTATTTATTTATTTTTATAATGCATGCTTACTTATTTGAATATCTTGTTTCATATTATTTAATTTTATAGGGTTAATTTGATTATGGCAAACTCTAATGATGATAATGTATCTCACGGCCCCCGCTGGTCTAGTGATTCAGACTCTTCAGATGAAAAAGTCATTATGCGTTTCATGGCTCAAGTAGTACTTCCGAACCTACAACGTCAACAGCCGATTCCAAAAAATACCTTTCGTTTACGTGGTAGTGATTGGGTGGGAGAGGTATTATGGGCACCGACAATCGATTTTATAGAAATGTTCATATGACAAGGCCTTGTTTCCATGCCCTTGTTGATTTGTTGACAACAAGAGCGTTGTTACCTCATTGCCAGCAAACTCGGGTTTCCAGTATTGAGTCTGTAATGATTTATCTTCGAATAGTATCCGTGCATTTGTGACAACGAGATACTATGGAACGTTTCCAATTCTCGCTCGAGATTGTTAATCGCCATGTTCATCGTGTGATGAATGCATTGGTCTCACTAGCTCCAGAGTTTATTGGTCCACCTAATTTCAATTATATGCACCTGAACATTCTATACAATCTAAGTTTCTACCCTTTATTTCAAGTTGAATTCAAAATTATAATAAATATTTTTGTTCATACATTATTTTGTTATTATCATCATCATCATTCATTGATAATAAATGCTACAAAATAGGGTGCCTTTGGGGCTTTGGATGGCACACTAATTCTTGTATGGGTACCAGCGAACCGTGCGAATGTGTACCGATCACACAAGCACTCAATTTCTCAAAATGTGCTTGTAATTTTTTATTTTAATTTGATGTTCACCTATGTGGGAGGGGAGTGCATGTGATGCACATATCCTGATGGATGCTGTTAGACGTGATCCAAATTTCCCATGGCCCCCGAATGATAATATTTCACACAAAATCTATAAAATTCGTAAAAAGACTTCTATAATTTAATTTTTATTTAAATCTTATAATGATTTTAGGGAGATACTACCTCGTGGATTTTGGATACATGAACTACGCCTGTTTTCTTGCCCCTTATACGAACACAAGTTACCACCTAAATGAGTTCAATGTTTCTGGCACCCAAGCACGCAATCCGGGTGAGCTATTCAATCATCGTCATTCTCGTCTTAGAAATGAAATAGAACGTTCTTTCGGTGTGGTTAAGAACATGTTTTCTCTTTTGAGATGGGGTATACTTTGTTATAGAATCCCGAATCAAACTAACATGGTGATTATGTGTTGTGTGGTGCACAACTTCATTCGGAGAATGGGCTTGGAGGATCCCTTGTTTGATGGGACTTGTCCACATTATCAAGATGATATTCTTGCAAAGGACTTTTTCGAGCCACCCACATATTCAAGCACTAGGGCAATTCAGAGATGACATAGTGAATGCTATGTGGGAAGCTAGAGGGAACTAATAGGTGATTGTCGATCTTGTTTGATTTGGTATCGAATCTAAACACTATTATTATTAATTACGTATTTTTATTAGGACTTATCCTATTTTCACTATTCTATTTGGACAATGTTTATCTGAGTATCTATATTTGAGTTTGACAATTTATAATTTAGCTTATATTGATATTCCCAATTTATATCTTTAATTGTTGTTTTGATTAAAATCTTGTTTCTCAAGCATCTTAGTGATTTTATTTGTCATATTATGTAATGTATTGAAATTAAAATATCCAGACCTCTTATTTTGTTCAACTAAAAATGTAATGAACATAATTACTATTTGAAAATTTGAAGACTGTCCTATTACATTCTTTATGTTTTACAGTAAATAGTTATGAATTTATAACTATCCTTGATTTTTATTTTTTTATACTTATTTGTATTACGCTAAATAAATATTTATATAATTATATAATTTACTTATTATTATTTATATAAAATAGATGTTTTTATTATATACTGCAAATATTTATACTGATATATATACATATATTATTTACACATAATATTTATATTGTTTAGATATATGTATTATTTATACAATTTATGTTTTTATATTATATAGGTATTATAGAAAACTGTTTATTATATTATTTATACGTAATATATATAAATAAATTAATATATTCACATAAGTTATATTATTCAGATTTATTATATTAGGAATATATATATATATATATTTCATCAATCATCATCACCAATCATAAATCCACAAATTTCAATTATATCTTTAATCATTAACCAATCATCCAATCATTACACACATCACTTCCCATAATATAATAATACTAAAACACCTCACTAAAATCTACTGATTTAACATCTACAGTAACAATCTAACCTATTACAACCAAAAACAGACACCACTTTTTACTATGCATTTAATTTTGCACAACAGGTTGTACACAACAGGTTGTGCTACGGAAACCTCCAACCTTATCCAAACATGCCCTTAGAGATCATCTAGATTTGTGAACTTTTTCTCTTTTAGATGTTATATGCTCTCATGGTTTTGATACCTTTTGAGGAGCATCACATACAACTTCTGGACCAATGTTGACCTTCATAGGCATAATAGGTCCATTTTCTCAATCCACATATCTCACATATCTTCTTTTAGTGACTTTAGATATGTCTTGATACAAAAATTCCAAATGTGATATTTTTCAACAGAAAATAGAGGAAATCTTGTATGTCTCATAATATGTGTGTTTAAAGAGTGTGATTTTTCTGCAATTGGAAAGGGGGGGGGGGGGGCTGTGTGTGTGTGAATAAACTCTTAACAACTTCAACTTTCTTGACAAGTTTAACGTGTACTTGTGAGATCTCGATTGTGAAGTCTGTTTCTCAAAATCTCCTGAGCATGATGTTGTGCAAGTTGAATGATACTTTTAGTGTGTGCTTTTAGTAGACAGTCTATCAACAATCTATTGAGTAGTTAGACTGTTAACAAATTATCTACTTAGTTGGATGCGGAATATATGTGAGCCCTTGACTCATTTTAAATAGGAAATCTACCAAGTTTTCAGTTATAAAAAGTTTTCTTATCTAAGCCCATTTTTAAAATGCACTTGTGTGTTCAACAGACGTAATAACATAAGTTAATAAAGCAGTAATGGATACAATAATATATAGATATTTTAAACTTTTGTAATCCTTCTACGCCCTCTCTTCAATTTTTTTTTTTAAAATCCACTAAGTAGCTCTTTTAATGAAAAAAGTAAAACTAAAAAATCATATCTTCCATGGACTTCTAACCAAGATGTTTAAACCGCCTATATTTCAGGGCCTTTAAGTTGTCACCCAAAATCAAGATCTTAAACCACTCTTCCTCCGAGCCTTTAAACATATCATTTTATAGTTAGGATGACTAAACCATTCTTCCACAGAGCCCTAAAATGTAACCACAAACATAATATCAAACTTAAACAAGTTGAGTTTAAGAAGTAAATCTCCAACAAGTAGTCTCCACTTGAATCTCCAACACTTGATCATTGAATGTGTGAAGAGTTGTGTTTTAGTATTTATTTTTTTGGTTGATGTTCTATGAAGCATTTGTGTAGGAGTTCAAAGAATAGCCAAAAATTTCAAAATATCACAAAATTGATCTCTCTCAAATCTGAACTCATTCTATTTATATAGAGTCTTGAAAAGTTGTCAATTGGAGAAGACAAACTTTAAAACTCCATAGAATTGTCCATGGTTTGGGTAAATCGTCCTTGCACTATATTATTGTTTTCAACATTAACTACGAGTTGATAGTTGACCAGTTAATGTATCACTCCTTTTGTGGCTTGGCTTTTGGTGTGCTATTTTATAATTTATTCTGAACACACATGAAATGACAAATGGTACTAAGTTAGTTGACTAGCATCGTAAAAAAATTCCTCTAATTGAATGAACTCCGCCACTTTTAGATGTTTTCTGTAATTTCAAATAAACATTCCTTTTGTCTTGCGAATTTAATTAACTAAATTTCTTTAGAAGTTTTCTAAGCAACTCTTCTGAGCTACTGACTTCTTCATACTTCAAGAAAATCCTGATTGATGTTGTTGTCTCGAAGTTTTCTTTAAGTCACTCTTTTGAAGTAGAGCCCTATATCTAGTCTACCGAATTTCCATTAACTAAGTAGACTTATTACAATATCTTTCATTCATTTCATGAAAGGGTATCTATTTTCAATTTACAAAGTCGTATGACATCACCCATCGATAGACTTCTTGATTTGAGCCTTTGATTGTTGGGGGATTCTCTAACATCCCTTAAATGATTTAATTATTTATTTATTCAATTTATTTATTTCCTTAGCACTTTGAATAGTTGGGACAATTTTATCTTCACCTTATAGGTTGAGAGATTATTTGATGTGAATTGATCTTTTTAAAATTTAATAGAAATATTACCCAAAATTTTGATATGAGTCTATTATCCACAGTTAAATATTTTCATTTTTTAGTTTAAATACCCAATTTTTTTTTTATCCTCAATTCTTTAAAAATTAAGACACATAAATTTCATGCTTTGGTGAAAAAATGAACAAGGCTCACCAAGACTAAGGACAATAGAAAATTTGAATATGCATATCACATTAATTGTTTTTGAGGTGAGGGTTTTTATTTGTCATTTTTAATTATGTATGTTATTTGTATGATATGTTTTAAGTTATATATTAAAAAATGAGTGTAAGTAAAAGCACAAGTATACATGTCACAAGTTCAAACTACAAGTGTAACGTTTCAAATTTACATTTGGAACATTACTACTTGATATTTAATTTAAATGTTTTTTAATGTTCCAAAAGATGTTACTTTAAAAGAAAGAATTTTAATTGAGAAATTATATGGCGAAAATAAACATAATATAGCTCGTGCAAAATTTTCTTACACAACATAAACAGTTTTCCTAAAATAATTAAATTATAAAACACTTGATTAATTGGAGAATCCTACACAGCGGGAGTTGAAACCACAACCAAACTCATCATTCCCGACCTCTTTACTTGAAAATATGAGGGGGTGAGTGTTGGAAAACACTCCGTGGGCTAACTCTTTTACCAACAAGAGTACATACATATGAAAACATAATAATTTACATCGCATGGCGGCACATTGTACATTGAAGCACTTCACCTATGGCCATAAATCATAAATCCTGTAATATGAATACTATTTACTTATTATAGTACACATAAGAGCACATCAATCTTGCTTGGGATGTGCTTTGTCCCGCTCGAGCATCATGAGTTCGGGAGTTACCCGAAGTGATCTTTTGATCAAAATCTTATACGGGACATACCCGCAAATCTTAGCCATATATATGCATAGTATTATCCGTATATCATACACATTGTGCGGTTTTACCACGAATTTTGAAGATAAGACATCACATATACATGTCAAACATTCTGTTAATAGAATTATGTCATCAAACCATCATCATGTCATATTGAACATTCACAATACCAACACATATCATAGATACCCAAATGCTGAGACGTCATCTACAACTGCGGAGGATGTTGAGTCTGAACTCACCTAGGTGTGCTACTATTGATTGGTACCCTATTAGAGTTAGAATATATTAGTCTATTAAAGGGTGAAAGACCGGATTCTCAAGCAGCGGTTTCGTGGAAAATATAGGTTGTTTAAGAAGAGAGAATCATTGGTTCCTTAGAGGCATTTATGGATTGACATATAATCATGCATATTTCTCTATAGGGTAATTTAACAAAGCACAACGCATGATTAGTGTGAGAGTATCACCCACCTCTTAAAGTAGCAGGGATGGTATCTTTAATTATGCCTTGTCCTAAACCTGAGTTCTTTGGAGCTCCTATAATAGGAATGAACTGTTTACTATTAACCTCTTAATTAAATAAAATCTTAATCTATAAAAAATAAGATGCTACTAATAGAAAAACTATATAAATTGACTTAAAATATTTTAGGAAGTGGAAATGGGGACTGATTTTTATTAAGGTTGTGAAAATGAGCTTTCTATTGAAACTTAGCCACATTCTTTTTTTGAAGTTTGTGCATAGTATATAAATACAAAACTTTATTTTTCTCAACACCAACTATAGATAATTAAATTTGTGACATTTTTCCAATTATTTGAGTCCAATCGGACTTACAGATTTTATGACTATTCGATGTATATTTCCACTGTGCAACAAAGAATGAATATTTTATAATTTACAAAATATATGGAGGAACAAGTTGAATTTTGAAATGTAGAAACTAGAATCATGTAAAAGTTTTCTGTAAAATTTATGTATTTTTTTAGAATATTTATATTGATTTTGGATTTTTAAAATCAAAATAGTTGAAGCTGTAAATCCTGCACAGTCGTAGGAAAAATATTATAACTCATAAACTATAAATTGGATTGACTTGAAACTTTTATGAAAGATGAAAAACACCTATAAGAACGACATACTAAAAATTTTAGAGATTGGGATGACTATAAACCTATATTCTGAATTTTCAAATCAGAAACGTAGCACTTTATAAATCTGGATCTAGAGTAATAGAAAGATCATATAAAATAAAATTGATATCCAATTGACCTAAAATTTTAAGCGTGACTTGAAATCATAGAAATGAATAACATATTCAAAATTAAGGGGATTTGGATACCTATAGCCATATATTCTAAATTTTAAAATAAAAAATGCTGGAATTTGTAAATTTGGATATCGAGTGGTAGAAAATTCATATAAAATAGAATAGATATCCAATCAAATTATTGTAACCGTGGCTCAAAATCAAAATAAGGGACAACATATTAATATTTCATAGAATTCGGAGATGCATAAATAGGACTTTTGAATTTTAAAACAATAAGAGTATCTGAAAGTTGGAAGAAAGGAAGAAAGAAGAAAAAATAATGTTAAATAGACGATGGCGGCTCACTGGAGAATCCCAAACTGATATGCCCTAATTTATGAGTATTAATCTATAATTAATCCTTCTATTCGGCATATATATATATATATTAATATATATCTAGTCTTGTCATCTTATTGGGCTCCGGACCACAGTTTTTGGACTTTTAATATTAAATCTAATTTTATTAAGCCCAATTATAGTTTAATAAATTAAAAGTATGGCTCAATGTTAATCATATAACTTAATCATGTTTTTTTTCTCAATTTCATTCCACATAAAAATTATATCATCATAAAAAATAAGCTAATTGCAATGATTTTATAAAATCATGAAATAATAAAGCTTAATGATATTTGATAATCTCAATTATCATTCTATAAATTAAAGTCAATTAATTATACATAAACCATGAAAATCCAAATCTTATAATTGTACCTATAATCATTAAAATTTCTATTGAATCAATTAATCATACTCTGACTTCAATTCCACAAATAAAATCATAACGATATTAATTAGAATATTTTATTATGAAGTCATAGAATTCTCACGTGAAATCTTAGAAAACATTCATATTATAAATCATAAAATTATGATCATTGGTACTTTCATAGAAGTAATTTTAACAATGTAATAAAAATTCGGGTTATCACAACTAGTTAAAGTTTATAACTGTTATGCATACTATATTTTTAACTGTTTAATTAATTTTACATAGTTTAACTCTGACAAGCTGAATGCAACTCACCCCTACTAAATTACCTCATTCAGGTTGAATGGGGAAAGTGGTGGAGTTGATGCGTAAGTAGTAATATATGATATAATTGATTTATGATTTTATTTTGATTAATTTAGTTTGAGTTTATTTCATGAACCATGTGGTTATTGCTAGTTCAATTAGGTTGAATAAGTGTTCATGTATACATTATTATCTCGACACAATTTATTTTATTTATTTCAACATGTAAAGTTTTCGTTGCTATGATATTAAAGCGATTTATTTATGTTTAAATTTAGAAATTTTAGGAGCATGCTTAAGTATTAATTAAAATTAATTATTTTCACTGCTATTGTATAAAATTATATCTACAAAATTTCATTAAATTTGATATTGTGTGTAACTTGAATTAATTTAAAATAATATTTTATTTATATCATGTAATATTTCTCTGTAAAAAACAAAAAAATAATTTATGTGTTCCACTGCTTTTGATTAAGATTGAATTTAAACTATAGGGGTTAATTCCATATGTTTCAAATTAAGAGAAATTGATTTATCATATGTATAATTAATTGCGGATGTCTAGGATATGCAACACATCCTTCAATTGTATCTCCTTTCCAGAAGTTAGCTTCAACACGATGCTTCCAACACGTTCAATTTCAAAAGTAGCATGGTTCCCACATGGAGCTTGTTTCTAGTAATAAGGTTGTAGGAGGAGAACACCTCACTTTGAGGTCCTATGTGGCAAGTAGATCGAGTAACCACAAACCACTCCATAGGGTTATTCACCATGTTGACTTCAAACACCACAACTAACATGTTCATATCATTCAAGTCTTTGTTCTCCACCATATTCGCCCTCTATTGTGGCTTGCCCTTCTTTTTCTTAGGTTAGATGAAAGTTCTTCGCCATGTTGTTCTACTTGCCACAATTGTCGCAACTCCCTTGGAACTTTCGCTACTTCATTTGTTTCTTGCCCTTGTCGCTAGACCTATTCTTTTTACTTGAGGAGGCTTTTTCTTTAAGGTTGACTTTGACCTCTATTCAGGCACAAGTTGACTTGGAGTCGATCCTCTGATTTCTTCTCAATTCTGAGCTTGACAATGATATCATCTAACATCATCTCTTTTTTCTTGTGCTTGAGATAACTTTTGAAGTTCTACCAACTTGGAGGCAATTTCTTGTTAGTTATAACATCAAAAATAAATTACAAGTGAATTACAAATAAAAAAAAAAAAAAAAAAGTAAAGAGAACTTGTTGCTCCTTTGTTTTTCTGGATTCTAAAGCAACTTTGGGGTGGGCATTCAAGCCTGAGAATTAGCTACTCACTAAAATGTTGGAAAGTTTATGCCGATTTTGAAAAATCGCAATGCAATAATTTTTCTGACTTATCTATAGACATAAAAAACCATATCTGGGGTGGACATTCAAGTCCTTAGGAGTAACTCCTTTGTGTCCCTACTTGGTCGCCTGCAGATGAAAGTGGCTCAATTATACCATGAGTATTCTAATATTTACACTGGAATTAATATCAACATTAATTCAACTAGTATTTCTCCATTGCGTTACACGATTTGTAATATTTGTAATAATATAATAGTAATTTATAATTAATTCTAATATAATTATTAAATTGTGTATTTTGTTTCATGTTGTATTATGGTGTTGTGTGTGGTTTTGTTATTTTTATGTAGTAAATAAATAATTTTATAAAATAATAATATATTTTTCTAAAATAAAATTCATAATATATAAAATATATTTTTATTTTACATAAAAATATCTCAAAATTTTATTTTATATTAAAATATTTTAAATGTAAAAATATATTCCAATTAAAATAAAATATTTAATATTTTTACACAATTATGTTTATACATGCAATATGGTATCAAATTAAAGATCTTGAAAAAATATATAATTTGATATATTCTTCAAAAAAAATGAGTTGAGACGTAAACGTTATAAGTGTTTGAATTTGAGGTGAAAAAATAAAAAATAAATAAAAAAAGAAAAAAGAAAAAAAGGTGATTGGCCAAGAATCTCACCCACATCCCTTGCGCGTGCTCTACATGCGCCAATAACAGACTCTTCACCTTCTTTTTTTTCTGGGAGGGGGTCATAAATTTTAGGCGAGAAAATAACATTCGTGTAATTTTGTCAAGGTGTCCTGCTTTTATTTTAACTAGTATCTCACCCGTGCGGTGCACGAATATTGAAATTTCAAAAATAATTTTATAAATAAATATTTAATACTATATTATAAAAATTTAAACTGGAATTATAATATTTATAATCTATAAATAGAATAAAAAATATGAACATATTCTTACATGAATTTTAAAAATAAACAGTAACGCATTGTTATTGCATATAAAGGTTTCAAAAATATATAAGTTAACATAAAAATAAAGAAAAAATAATCCAAAAAAGTAAAATAATACAGTAAATTATAATTGGCCAAAAAAATTGTAATTGTGAAATAATAACGAACATACTATAAAAACTAACTATTTTTGTTACATTACACAAACTTTTTAGAAATGCAATAAGACAATATCTATTATTATTTATTTAGAAATGATTGAAGTATAATGTAATTAGATGTAATGAATATAACTTTATAATTATTAAAAACCATTCAATTTAAGAGCTTTACAAGTACAATTACAAATTTATAAAAGTTTAGTATTTCTTATATCAGAATAATTTATGACAAAGGATATCATATCTCAAATCAATAATTATTATTATGATGCAAACAAACATAATTTATTAATATGACATGCATAATATTCTACATTTAAAAACTATTTAGATATAAATTGGAATACCTAATATTAAATATATCATTTACAAATTTAAAATAAAATATATAAATGTACATACACAAAATTTAGCTAAGAAAGAAGGACAGTAAAAGTTATGCGGTAAAAAAGAATTCGGAAAAGAAAATAATATAATTAGTAGTTAATTTTTATAAAATTAGAAAAATAATAAAGAGTACAACACAATATCTACAACCAACGTTTGTGGTTCGTTAAGTATTAATAAATTTTAAGCATTAAAATGAACATATAAAACATATACATATTATTGTAAACTAATTTAGTGTAAAGTTTTTTACCATTTGTGAGATTAGTCAAAGGGGTAACTGACTGTTCAAATGAATTCTTCAAAGGCTTTTCAATACCATCCAGTACCAAAGTTTGTGAGCATGGAAAACGAATTTCTGCTACCAAAAAAAAAAAAAAATTAAAAAACAAATAAAGCCAAGAATATCAATTCAATAAAAATAATGTAATGCAGAATGACATTAATTAATATATTTTTAGTTTTGACACCCAAATTGTGAAACTATATGAAAGTGATATAAACAGAGTTTTTACTGGAACTAATGTTACATTAAATAAATTATTTATATAGTCATTAAATATATTTTTATATATATATGTAATAATAATATAAGAAATACACAAATATTTTTTATATGAAAATGAGCAATAGAAATTCTTTTTATATAGTTGATATATATAACAAAAATTATAATTTGAAGTCTAATATAGATGTAAGATGAATTTAATTAAGTCTTCACATCCCACATCACACAATATCTTTTGTAAGTGACAAATTTTGTGTATTAATTTCTCATTCATTGAAAATTGATTTTGAGAAATTCAACACACTGTCATATATACTTGAAACATATATCAATAATATGTTATTTAATTCATTCAAAATAAAATATTCAATCACTGAATAATCGAGTCAAGTTGACACACACTTTTTAACCAGTTTTCCAACACTTCTCAATCATAGCAACAACTTACAATGAGTGTCATGAATTTTTTTTAGTAATAATGTCGTCCAGAATGAGATGAAACTTCTACATCCGTTCCATCAATATTTTGGAATCCACTATTTAGAAATCCAAAAACCTGCCAAACAACATTTATTTATTCTTTGTGCAAACATCCTCAACTTTGTATTTAGTTTCCAAAGATTCCCTCAACCCTCTTGATAATTTCCTTGGTGCCAAGTCCATTCACGGGAATTTTTCTTGGTGCTGAGTATCAAATGCAATACGTTTCTTGAGATTAATCTTGTTTTCAGCCACCATCGATGGATCCTCTTAAAGGATCTTACCAACCTCAAAATGGTTAGATAAATATATTTTGATGCTACCTTTTGAAATTAGTGCCCCTAAACTTACGAGGTTTCTCACTTTAGGTATGGATAACAATATTTCTTGAAAAACTTGGCATCGTGTTAGGTGTGTGAGTTGAACGCGTATTTCGTCTTGAGATTATTGGGGTGAGAAACATGCAAAATTGGTCCTCCTAGAAGCTACATTTTGCATTTTAATCCTTATAAAAGTAGAATTCACAATTAAGTTCTATAATCTTGGGTTTTAGAAATTTTTGTCCTCTAGTCACCATTAATTGAAAATGTTGACAAAATTTTTATATTTTTTTAAAGTTTTTGGTCAATTAATCATTAAAGTATATTAGGAACTCTAAAGATAAACAAATAATATATGAAACTTATTTCAACAATTTAAAAATAACATATTTAAACATGAATAATTTCACAAAATCAAAACTAACAAATAGATATAGGATATATTGAAGTACACACTAAATTTAAAAAAATTGAAAATTTGGAATTATCTAAATAATAAGTAAAAGAATCAAATTTTATTTTTTTAATTATCCTATTAACATCTACAAATTATTTCACAAAATTAAATACTAACAACATGAAAAACATTATTTCATAAATCTAATATTAAAAAAATTGTAATTAAAAAAAATCTTAAAATGTTTAAAAAATATATAATTAATAAAAAATAATTGTAATTGTTTCATTAGATTTTTTTTCTCATTATTACCGGCATAAATTTTATTTGATTGATTAAATTTTTAAATAATTTTGTTTTCTTTTAATCTTAAATAATCAATCATCTTTTTTAGCTTCCACATAAATGCATTGCAGGTGGTATTTCATATTGTGCCTAATCGCCAGCTTTTTTCCTACCTTTTCCAAAATCTTTTCAACTTTATATAATTAGAGAATTAATTACGAATTTTATTTCTAATTGCACTAAATACAAAATACCCCAATAATAAAGCTCAAATTTGCTTCTTTCTTTTTTTTCAGCCCCTCCCCTCCCACCAAAACCCGAACCCGACCCGAAATAAAAATAAATTAAATAAATAAATCAATCAATACGCTTTCCAAGCAGAGCGGCCTGAGCCGCTTTATGTGTTTAGATATGGGCAGAATTAACATTTTATAGTAAATAAAAAAAAATGAATTATAGTAAATAATAAATAAACAAGTAAAGTCGCCCCGGCCGGAGGCGACTCTAATTAAAGTCGCCCCTGCCAGGGGCGACATTGAATAATTTTTTTTTTCATTGCATGGGCGACTTTAAAATATATATATATTTTTTTTTAATTCACAAAAAAAGGAAGAAGCAGCCACTCGGTTGTGCCACTCGGTCGAGTCACCACTCGGCCGGCCGAGTGGTACCTGTAACTCGGCCCAGCCACTCGGCCTCAACAATACTTGGCCGACCGAGTTCGAGGAACGAACTCGGCCATGGCACTCGGTCGACCACTTAACTCGGCTGGCCGAGTGCGAAGGTAAATTTTCTGGAATGTGTAAACCTCCCCACTCGGCCGAATCACTCGGTCCAAATTCCACTCGGCTGGTCGTGTGGATTTTTTCATTTGTTCATCTTCTCGATTTTTCGTTTGTTCTCCCGTTTTCGTACATTCTTTTATTTTTATTTTCTCATGTGATAGTCGAATTTATTAAGTTATTGAGTTTCGTAAAAAGTCCATGGGATTGTTAAAAAGATCAAATGTGTTGATGAATTGCTTTTCCAACAAATAACAAGAATTATGTTTTATAAGGAAAATTTTCAAATCAAATTCTATACTACTCAAAATCATCAATAAACAACAAAGTTGAGGTTCAAATCAAAGCAATACATTCTTAAAAAGTAGTCGGTACGGTGTTGGATTGGGACGTGCTCACTGAGGTGGTCGATACGATGTGTTGGATGGGTTGAATGGTCGATAAGCCGGGTATTCAGTCTCTTGAAAATGGCCTTGTTGCACATGCCACTCATATTGTTGCCTTTGCATGTCAAGTGCAATTTGAGAATTGTATGCTTGACGATGCACATACTCTTCTAGGTTGGCAACACGCGCATCCAAAGCGTTTCTCCAATCCGACCAATCGTTCCACCCTCCTTGATACTGAGGTGGATGGTGTGGTTGCTGTGAAGTTCCGGCTTGATCGACAAATTTGCATTGCATGTGAACATGGTATGCCGTTTTGCTTCCAGTCTACACTCTCTTAGCATCAACTTGACAACTGTGCCTGGATTCCATTTTTGTAAAGCTCCCAAAAATTTCGGTATTTTTCAAACTGAGCTCTCCCATGTACCATACACATTTTCTCTTGCTCGTTTCAAACCATGCCATGCCTTATGATATGATATTGTATATTGAAATTTATCATACACTTGTTGTTGAACACACTTAATCTCATACCCGGGATCTGTCTGAACCATTCCAGTTAGCAACGCAGCAATCATGTTTTTGCACAAGTTTTGACGGTCAACAGACACCGCGTTCATTAGGAACGTATGAGGGCCTCCATACTTAGTGATTTCCCACATATCAATCTTTTGTTTGTAACCTGCGCGCAACCACCAGTTGCAATGTGTAGTCTCACAATTATTTTTGCATTTGACTTTTCATATACGAGGTGTGCTTTCCTCTACTCGATATTCATGCCTCGCTATACGAATTGAAAAGTCTTTCACTGCAGACTGCAAATTCTTCTTATCTTTGAATACCATGCCTTTTGTGAACACTCCTTCAGTAGCATCATAATATCTAAATTTTTTCGGAAGATCAAATGAGTCCACAAGCATTTCATGTGACGATGCATTGAAGAACGGGATATTCGGATGCATGGAATATCTCTGTGCACTTGATGGAAATGGTGGTTGTTGATTGGATGGTGATCTCTCTTGATTTGGGCAATACATAGTTTGAATATCACCAATATCCACCCCATCTTCATCTGATTCACTGGACAACTCGTCTTCGTCAGGTTCAGAGTCTTCTAGTTCATTCACACCAAAAGTGTCAATCAATGGATCATGTGGTTGATCCTCTGTGTGAGCATTTTCTCTTTCAGTTGGAATACTCTCATTATTGGACCTTGAGGTTCCATCAGTATGCTCTTGCCTGACGAGTGCTGAATTATTAATGTCATCACCTCTTAAGTAAGAAGCATATTGATAATACTCATTGCTTGGGAGAATATCTGGAAGAGCATTATCTTGCAGTTTCTCCGGATCAATATGAAATTCTACATATTGGTTATCCGCATCCGGTGCAAAGAAAAACCATAGATTATCGTCGTTGTTGATTGGTATACGATGATATCTGTTGTTTGCATATAGTGAAGCGGATATGTTGAATTTATATTCATTGCTATCGATCCTTGTCAGTTCAAAGAATTTTGATATCAGGCCAGAATATCCGATGTCGCGAGATACCCTTGTTGCACAAACAGGTGGAACGTCGCTACTATCCCCAATATAAACAACAATACCGACATTGTTTGAAGACTCCATATCTTAAATAATAAAGATGTATTAATGATCTTAAAATATGGAGTTAAATATATTTTTGCATGCAAGAGGTATTATTAAGCTATATAATTACAAAGTATCATGAAATTAAATTCAACTAATAAATTAGTAAAATTCAAACCTGATATTGAAATGAAGCAATATCTCAATGCAACGGCAACAATTTGAGGATCACGATAAATGCACAACAACAGCAACAATTCCCAGAGTTCCTACATCAAATAATGTATAACAAACAAATATTAACGGCAAATCTATAACAATTTATATAGCAAAAAATTCAACAAAATCTATTACAAATTATACAAATTAATTCGATCGACATACACAATCCCAAAACACGGCACACACGCACACATCACACAACCATACACAAGCACACACACAAGCACACACACCAGCACACACACAAGCACACACCCATCACACACACCACAACACGCATTACACACATACATTTCATACACCACACACACAACATACAATACAACCACACAACACACACACTCCAGCACACACACAAGCACACACATACATTTCATACACCACACAACACACACACACTAGCACACACACAAGCACACACACCACAACACACATCACACACATACATTTCATACACCACACACACAACATACAATACAACCACACAACACACACACTCCAGCACACAAAACACCACACACACACACAAAATACTATACACACACCACATACACACACACAAAATACCACACACACACACACACACCACCCACACACAAAACACCACACACATACAAAACATCACACACACACACACACAAATTTTGAAAAAATTACCTCAACAAATTTTTCAGAAACGGAGAACAAAGAATCGTGAATATTGAAGAAAAATTGAAAGAGAATTGAAGAAGAAGTGAAGAAGAAGTGAAGAAAGAAATGAGGAAGAGAGAAATGTGTGGTGTGGGTGGATAATAGATATGATAGAGAGAGAAATGTGTGTTGTGGATATTTAAAAAAAAAAAAAAACAGACGGATTCAGAAATCCAAAATCTTCACGTGACTCGGCCAGCCGAGTTAATTGGCCGACCGAGTGTCATGGCCGAGTTCATTCCTCGACCTCGGTTGGCCGAGTATTGTTGAGGCCGAGTGGCTGGGCCGAGTTACAGGTACCACTCGGCCGGCCGAGTGGTGACTCGACCGAGTGGCTGCTTCTTCTTTTTTTTGTGAATTAAAAAAAAATTATTTTAGAGTCGCCCATGCAATGCAAAAAAAAAAAAAAAAAATTATTTAATGTCGCCCCTGGCAGGGACGACTTTAATTAGAGTCGCCTCTGACCGGGGCGACTTTACTTATTTATTTAATATATTTTTTATATACTATAATTTATTAATTTTTTTTATTTACTATATAATGTTAATTTTGCCTTAGATATGCGTATAACATAACATATACATACAACTGTATGTATATGTCGTCTCTGAAGAGCCCCATACATCTGTAAGCGTTGATCGTTTTGCCCTTTCTTTTTTTTGATTTTTGGTAAGTGATAAGTTTTCTGATGTCTAAATCGTTTGACGTTGGTCGAATCTGTGGATATTAGTGTTGTAAAATCACCTGACGGTTCTTTAGTTTTTTTTTTTTTTTTTCTTTGTTACGATTTCCTGCTTGACCAAAAAGTAAATTAATGAAGGATGGTTGTTATTGCTGATAATATTTTTTCAAGATTAGATTTAATTATGATTTCTCATTTTCCTATTCGTCCTGGGGTTTGTTTTGTTAATCCATGTTCCAGGAATCAAGAAGGGAAAGGGTTCTGTTTTCCTTACTAAAAGGTTTGATTTTAAAATATGAAGATCATGAATGCCTCATCCTTTGATCTATCATTCATTTTGTGAGATTGGATTTACTGTGCTGTATTTATGTTTTTTTTTTTTTTTTTTCTTTTTATGAATCATCAATCTGAAGCATTATATGGTTTGACATGGGGAAATTCTATGATACCATTGTGGATAGACTTGCATTCCTCCGCAAGATGTGTGAGCTTGACATGTGATACATACTGAAGAAATTAGGAAAAAAAGACCATTGATTTTTTTAGATGTGCTACATGTCACACATCTTTTGAAGTGCAAAGTGGCCACATGGGTAGGATAGAACTTCCTGTTGGACATGCTTGTGTGTATTTTAAATTTAGCTGTCTACTTCGCAAGGCTAAGATGGTTTTGGTGATGTGTTGTAGTGAGGCCTAAGGCCATAGACAAGTACAGTGGTATAGTGGGGATTTTGTTCCCTCAGATGGGTTGTTTTCAATCTACTTCAAGAAAGCAGTTTCCTGGACATGAAGACCCCATTCTACTTGCTTCTCAAACAGCTTGTAAGTTCTCTTTTCCGTTGTCTGTGTGTCGTATCTTTGATTTATATATATATATATATAATTATTAGTATTTCTTTAATTTGGTATCATATTGTAATTGACAATGAAAGATAATAAATGTGTAAATGAATTATCAATCCTAGGTATTTATTAAACTGTCCATCCCAAAATCAGAGGGAGTAATATATAATTGGTCATTCTAGTGGGAAAACTTTTTTGATAGCTGGAGTGCCTGACAACCAAGTTCTCTAGTTAGCCTAGCCTATTAGGTTAGTACCGAGGGGAAATTATGTCTGTAGAAATCTCATTTGGTGTTTCTCAGCTCAGTTTTGCTTCGTCGATAGCTTGCTTGTATATTGGGTGGTCAATTAGTATAATGGATACTTGAGATTAATTTTTTCTTTTGCCCCAAACAGCTAAATTTTATCTTGTTTATTCTCTTTTTAGTTGTGAAGCAACAGAAAAGTTACCACCGCTATTTGGGTTGCTTTTATCTGTGGATAATGGATTTAGGATTTACCCATGGTTACTACATTTTATTCTTTCACGATTTTTTTTTTCTTTTACTTATCCAAATGTGGCTCTGCATGATTCTATGTTTCAATTCTCTAGGTTTATTATTGTAAATGAAAATATTCATGCTTATCCACTATATTTAGTCTTGCTTTATATTTCTGAGCATATTATTATGTATCCCCAGCTTCAAATAATATTTGGTTTATGCGCAACTAGTTGACATGTATTTGGGGATTTCTGGAGCAATTTGGTTATGTGGTGCTTGCTTTTTGTTTACATCCCTTCCTGTAATTACGCACAAAACTTTCATGGCCCTCTTTATCTTTGCAGTTAGTGTGAGTGAGGTTGAAGCATTATTTGAGCTGTTTAAGAATATCAGCGGTTCAATCATTGATGATGGGCTCATTAATAAGGTAACTTCCACCAGAATATTGACTAAGGCAACCTTTGTTCTTCTACTAACATGTTTTGGCAATGCATGACTTTTGGGTGTTCTGGAAAATAAATCTGGAGAGAAAATGGGTGTGCTGAAATGTGTGCGTATATTAGGAAGTAAATATGACAAAATTGTGAAGATTGATTATTTTTGGTTGTATTTAGGAGAAAAAATGAAGAAGGAAAATCTCCCTGTTGAAGGCATAAACACATAGCCTTTGCGTCTCTATTTTCGGAATGCACAAATGGTGGTTGTTGAAAAGCAATATGATCTTAGATGGATTTTGGTGTTCATTGATTATCAGAAATGAATAACTCTATCATTACTAGAAGAGGAAATAAATTTAGCTTATACATAATTTCAAATCTTACATTCAAAATCTATTTATTATTATTATTTTTTTATTATTATTATTTTTTTTAATAAAACATTCGTCATGATTGATCATGATCATCATGAACAACAAAAACACTATCTATATGGATATTTGTTCTCCAAGTTATTTGATCTTCCACATACTATCACTGAAGTGGGTGGAGCGCGTTGCTTAAATTGGCTGATGCCTTAACTTTTTTCATTAATCCTTTTGAACAACTGTTACATAGCTGTGATAAAATAGCTCATTGATTGTCATAGGCCTAACACCAATGTTGACATATTTCCTACAATTCTAGGCAGCACCAGCACTCCTTTATCTGAGCTTGTGACCTGCTGCTGCCACAATGCGTGGTGTTATCTTGAATAAACAGGATCACGTAAAATTGTCACGGTCATGTTGAATATTACTTTGCTTATGCTGCTGCATTCTGGTTTTGGCATTGTGCAATTTGTTTCTTCAAGCAATTGGCTCCTATAAAATGACTTTGTGAGAAAAATCTCTTGTTCTCTTCTTGGTTCTGTTTTCGTTTGGCATATCTTTGCTTATATTTGGGCTATGTTTTCCTTTCTAATATTTCATGTCATTGGTGCACACCTTGGTGGAATGATATAAAATTCATGTATTGTGCTCGATCCACTTGGACCTTCTTCCCTTGATATTTTGACAAGTAAATGCATATGCTACTTTGAACCATATTTAATGTGCAGGAAGAGCTTCAATTGGCTTTGTTCAAGAACAGGAAAAAAGAGAATCTTTTCGCAAATCGGGTAAATCAATTCTGGACATTTTTATGTTGTTTTATTTATTAATTTGTTGGTGATAAATGTAAACTTGGATGCTTGATATTTAGGCCCATGAAGGGTTCCTGTTGGAATGAACCGCACCTTGTAAACATTGAGGTTATATTGAAAAATAATATTGGACTTGTTATTTGGTAAAACAGTCTTAGTATGATGGTAGGAAATACTTTCAATATTGTAGTTATGAAGGAAGGAGTTTTATAGAAAAAGGTGGAAAGAAAGACAAGGGGCTCTGAAGATAGTTGTTTACTTAGTTCTGCTTGTTGATGAAATGGTTCATTTTCCTTAATTGCTGATTAAGCTAGATATATTTCAAATTGATACCTCTAGATTGTCAATATTTTCCTAGCACTAGTATCTAAATGCTGAGATCATCAATACTAAATAAGAGCTTGATTCCAGTTAGGTGTTTGATAATCTTCATCTTCATATTGTGTCAACTTTATCTTCATCATCACGAAGAGCTAGTAGATTAAATCCCTAGGAGTTGCTTTCAAATTCCGAATGGACCAGTCCTTGGAGTGTAGGCATCGTGTTCATGTTCATTTTACTATTCATTTGACTAGTGATGCTAGTGATACTTTCTTTAATAATAAGAACCTATGATGACTATCTGCTGCAATTTGTGGTTAGCTGTTAGCTTTATCCTAATTACACTAACCATGAACATCTTTCCCTATATGGAATTTTCTGAGTAAGCAATCGGAACTTTCCTTTGTTCTTGTCCTTCAATAGTAGAACTTCTTCAATTGGTCTAGGGACATTTGACATTTGTATTACTGGGATGCTTAGTTTGACAGCAGGTACTTCTCATATGTTCTGTATCGAGTGACTCAAGCATACGATCTTCCATCAATTCAGCCTCAGAAGAGAGAAAATGAGGAGTTGATTGGAATTGATGTAGTGTCACCCTAGCAGCTTGATAATGATTTGAGTCTTCGTCTATACACATTTTTACTTTGGTGCAAATCTTTGGCCTAGTCTGCTGTCAGTAATAAGAGAAACTAGCCCTTGACAAGACAATTGAGTCTGAAGAGTATCAGTATACCTATAATAATGAGGGACGATCACTTAGAATTGTAATCTAAATGCTTTCAATGAAATAATAAGGCATGAAAGTCTTTGAAATAAAGAAAAGAAGATGAAAAACGGTATTTGGTCTCTGAAGCTTTTAAGTAATACCTTACAGTCTGTCTATGAAGAAAGTTGAAGGCCGATCTGTTTACATTGCAAATCTCACAACAATCAAATTAGGAAAAGATGTCTGTAAATATTTATTTGATTGTTCCGACTAGGAGAATAACTGGGAACACTAGGATGAATGACAAATTTTCTTCACCTGGAATTTGTACTTGACTATCCTCCTTCAGGTAGGTTTAGAGTTTACTAATTTTTTCTTAATGTATTATAACTAAAGTATTTTCAGTTAAAAAAATAATGTATGAAGTTTTCCAAATTCTTATAGAGCGCTCCTTCATAAAACAACCAACGTGCATATGAAATTTCTAATAATCCAAATAGATCCTTGACTAATAAATTTTGGATTTTCTCCATTTACCTTCTAGCATACAATGTTTATGGCTCTTATCCATCTGGTAGCCTGCTTCTCTTTTTCCTCTTTGAATCTATACTTTTCTTAGGAGTCTATATTGTCAACGTTCACTTGCAGATTTTTGATCTATTTGATGTGAAGCAAAAAGGAGTAATTGATTTTGGTGATTTTGTTAGATCACTCACTGTTTTCCATCCTAATGCACCACAAGAGGACAAAATCAATTGTAAGATAATATCTTCTCAAAGAGTATATATTACTTATTCCTTTCTTTTATTTAATCCAATATTTAAAACTGATGAAATAGTTCTAATTGTTGTTCTTTATTGTTTTGAAGTTTCGTTTAAGCTATATGATTTGGACGGAACTGGATATATTGAGCGACAAGAGGTAATTCATGTATTTTTTTTGGGGGGGGGGGGGGGGGGCGGGGTTGTGATTGCCATTTTAAACAATTATGTGAATAATCCTCATGCTATCTATTTAAGAGACTAGCAAACTATGCAAATTGGAATGGACGTTGACGGTGAATTAGCGTATGAGTCCAATTGCCTTACGTGTTCTAGACATTGTTTTGCGAATGCTTTTATAAAAAATATTTTAATACTTGATTGATATAAGCGAAACAGAAGTGTTTGGTAATCTTCCATACGGAAAAAATTATGCATAAAAAATATTAGTTCAGAATACTGTCCCTCATGCCTTTTCTGCTTCGGCATTTTTGTAATTATGATAAACTTAAATGAGAGTCTTGGACAACAATACCCCTAACATTTAAGCCATATCTCAAAACCACTCATGTAGCATCTCAGCATCAATCTGCTTGGATGAAACTTGCCGAAGCTCCCATTTTAGCAGTTTAATCATCTGTTCAACCCACCTCCTCTTCCAGTATTGTATTACTACAACTCTGTAATCATCATCATAGTTTTCCTTACCTGTACAGGGTTCTTGACTCCTCCCTGTCCGTCTTTTGTCCTAATATTAATTTTAATATGTTGATAATAACAAAGTAGTAGAAATTTGATCTTCTGGACCATTATCTTTATCGAGTGGTTTCCACCCTTCTTCTAGCATCTAAGAACCTGAAGTGCAAGAATTGTGTTCTTTACTGGACAGTTGGAGAGAGTAAGGTTGGCTTGGAATGTTAGGAGATGGGAGTTGGGTCCATCTGGAGTTTTTTCTTGTAAATCCTTCTTATATTCTTTCTTAATGCTTCTTACCATCGTCTTCCTTGGTTTAAAGCTATAAAGAGCTCCTGGTCCAAAGAAGGTTCAGCTATTTTCGTAGCTGATTGTTAAAAGAAATATACTTATTTGTGATGTATTACAAAATTCTATTTGATTATCCTTTTATCCCCAAATTGGTGTAACTCTGAAGATCTGGATCATGTGTTTCTGCACTGGCATTTCCTATTATTTGATGGAATAAAGTATTAAAAGCATTGGGCTTACCATGGGTGCTGCCACAATCTACTGCTGATTTATTTTGGTCAAAACTTGAATGTTAGTTATAAAAGTGAAAGGGGGAAGTGTTATGGGGAGTAATTTTTCATGCTGGTCAATTTGGGCAGAAAAAGGAATAAGATTTTTTGAAGATCGTGAAGAGACCATGTTGGAGGTGTGGGAAGGTCAAGTTTAGGGTAGCCTGGTGGGTTTCAGTTCATAAGGTATTTAAAATCTTTGCATCTGATATGGGTTAGAAAACTCGTCATTCCTTTTCTATTTACCTTTAATCAATAAACATGTGTTACTCGTTAAAAAAAAAAAAGGTACTGGGCAATGTTGTTGTTTTAACTAGAAAGGTATCTTTAATCAGGTATTCCAATTATTATTCTCCCTTACACTACGCTTACAAGCAATTTTTCCTCAATTTCTAATTTTAATCACTTCTTCAATAAACAAAAGCAATGACATACACTGGCATAGAGTCATAAACTTCAGCTCGATTTCTCTATTGACTGTTGATTTTTTTTATTTTTTATTTTTCATTCCAGCTCGATTTCTCTATTGACTGTTGATTTTTTTATTTTTTTATTTTTCACTTCAGCTTTTATTTTACTAGATAATGTTATTCAATATCAAATCTACATAATTGTTTGTCTCCTATTTGAGAAACACACACTTGTAATGTACCTCCCATTTCTCAATCACATAGTGTTTGTCCATCCCGTTTGAGAGACAAATATTTTTACTGTTTTTAACTTTATTATAGCGTAGCTCCACAATCCTTTTTAAATAATATTCATATTTGGACTGAAGTTTGCTCTTTACCACCCATCCAAAACTATTCCTTGGTACTCTTGGCTTTGTGGCATGAACTGTTATCTTATGCGCAAGCCTGTAACCACATCTATCTCTCTCTGGTTGTGCTATGTCTGTGAATCTGTGATTCTTTATTTCTTATTATGCGAGTAATATGGATGTGATGGTCTACTTTTTTTCTGTTCTTTTCCATCTGAAGATACTTGTATGGGAAACATGTCATGATGTGTGATTTTGCATTTTCTGATCTTTAGAGGTTTGAGTTAGACCTAATCAAATTATGTGTCCATTTAATTTTGAAATAAGAGGTGGGGTTATATGTAATTGAGCCATATCTCTGGGTTTTCTAAGTGTTTGTTTTGACAAAATTATTTAAACTAGACAAGGCTTCTGACGTCCTATGGTATCAGCACTCTGGGCTATGTGGGATTATACATTTTCTTTGAACAGATTGTTGGCACTTATATGATGTAGCCAAAGCTTCTATTCTTGGTGATGTTTCTGGTTGAAGTTAGAGTCTTGTAAGTTCTGGTGAATCAATTTTTGTTTTCTCTATGGATACACAAGAACCTATATATCTCCTATTATTGATATCATTATCACTGCTTCTATGTCACTTCAATAAATTATTGTGGCCTAAGTTCAATTCAGTTACTTGTACAACGTAGCTTGTTTTTTATTTAACTTATGTTTTCAATGTATAGTTGTATACACAGCATGTTCCTGCCAATTACTTTTGTCAGCATTTTTGTTATATTGGACTTCTTATTCTCCTGATCATAGTTCTTGCTAAGTGTATATTACCTGAGAGGCATTGGAGAGCTTTCTTTCTTTATTCCTTTGTGTTGTGGTCGGGAAAAAGGTTGATGCTGGAGAAAATGGGGTTAACTTTGTCCCTTTGTTTTAATTGAATTCAATTTCAAGGCTCTCTTCGCACCTCGTTTTTTTGCAGGTTAAGCAAATGTTGATTGCCCTTCTATGTGAGTCTGAGATGAAGCTGGCTGATGAAACAATCGAGATAATACTGGATAAGGTAAGTAGTGTGTCATATCTATTGCTTAGTCCTTTATCTTGATGTTCTTGCCCATTTTGCAACTCTACGAAAACTTTTTTTTTTTTTTTTTTTTCTTTTTTCCTTCCTTTTTGAAAGACTAAATTTGCTTATATGATTCTTCCTACATTATGTTGGTCGACTGCATGCGTTCTTAGATAGATAGATATATAGATTGACGGATGGATAGATAGAGCTGATGCTTAGTTGGTGCAATCCTTGGCAGACATTTGTTGAGGCCGATATTGACCAGGATGGAAAAATTGACAAGTCAGAGTGGCACAACTTTGTGACCCGAAATCCTTCTTTATTGAAGATTATGACTCTCCCATATTTGAGGTACGCCTTTCTAGGCTAGGTGTCATTTTATTCACAATCTCTGGCGTAGAGAGGCCACTGACGATGTGACGATATTTCTGGTTGCTGGCAGGGATATAACTACAACGTTTCCCAGCTTCGTGTTCAACTCAGAGGTCGATGAAGTTGCTACCTAAATATTTGATTGATGTGACTTTACCTCTATGTGAAGCTTAGATTTAGAGGAGGATCGTAGTGATTCTAGAGACAGCATACAATGGCATTTTCGGGAGATATATTTGGCTCTGGATGGCGATGGATGTCCGATTTACTACATTCGTGATTTTTGTGGACAGGCGGGCGGGTTGTTGGATGATTTTTTGTCGCTTTCTTTCCCGCTTCCGCCCTCCCCTCTCCATTTGTACAATTATATTGTATCTTTAAGAGTGTGTTAATTTGCTAGTCCTTTGTCATGATCTGCTAAGAAGATTGCTTTCATCAATATAACTATCATTTTCACTGTACATAAATTGTTGATGGACTATACAGAAAGGTATACTCATCCACGTTAGTTTTAGTGCGCCACAAGTATTTTGTCTTGTTTTAGTTGATAAATAATATAAAGTGAAGGAGGATGATTCAGAACCATTGGCTTATAAAAATAATTAAAAATTATACGAACATAAAAATAATATAAAATTTCTAAAGTCCTGATTTTCTAATCAATGCAATTATTTTTCTACCAAAATAATTTGTATGTTCATTTTTTCTTCTTCTGTAAAATCTAAAATATTCTTCCCAAAGGCAGAAAAAGGTAAAATTAACAAATGGTTTGTGTCATTCACGTAAAGCATCACATCAATATGCTTATATTAATAATCTTTCTCTATGTAGAGCCATAATTTACGTGTCAATTAGCACCACATTTGTCTATATTTAATATAATTGAGAATACTCTCTTGCCATATATCACTCCGTATAATTGATACAGTTATGATTAAATAAGTTAGAAAATAATTTTTTTTATATAAAAAAAAGAATAGCAGAAGAATATAAGTACGTCTCTCTATTGCATTGCCTATCTCTTTCATATTTTTTATTTTTTACTAAAATTTAAAACTTTAGATGATTTTTTCATTTTAAATCCGTATTTGATGTATCATATATACAATTAATCATTTTTTTGCATTTAATTTAACACAAATATTACATATCTTAAAATAAATAATTATATTTGTAATGTGTATTTAATTTTTATAGATAGAATATAGTTGTTTTTATGAATTGAATTATTTATTTTTATTTTGGTATATGTGTTGGATTTGAATAAATAATATATGAGTTTGATTTATAAATATAACTATTTTTTGTTTAAAAAAAAAACTACACTATTAATTTATATAATATTAAAATTAATCGTCCACCTTAATAGGTTTTAGTGCGTCGAAAATTTTGTATTATGTTGGGAACACTCTAAAATTTAGTTCGAATAGTTGTACTATTTATTATTTAATAAAAATAATTTCAAGACAATAACAATGTAATACAACATAGTAAAAAAATCAAATCACATAGTATTTATATAAATATAATTGACATAAATAATTATTATGTAATTTTTTAATTATAATAATAATATAATTTTATCGTATATTATTAATATAAAAAAATATATTATGTCTCGTGTATTGCAAGGGTAACCATCTAGTTTGTAGTAATATGCCTTTAATTTTTCTCTTTTCTTAACATATGTCCCATATATTTATTAAGATGTGTATTTGCCTCACTCTTCTATTTTTTATTTTTTACTAAAATTTAAAAACTCAACTAATTTTTTTTTAATTTTTAATTCATCTTTTACATATGATATATCAAATTAATTATTTTTAAGAAAAATTAACATTAATATTGCATATTTTAAAATAAAAAATTACATTTAATGTATGATATATAATTTTTCATGGATAGAATATAATTTTTTTATGAATTTAATTATTTATTTTTACTTTCATATATGTATTGAATTTAAATAAATAATATTATTTTTTTATATGAATTTAATCTAAAAGTATAAATATTTTTTAAAAAATAAAATATTATATGATTTAATTTATATACTGCTATAATTTATTGTTCCTGCTTAATAAATTTTAGTGAGTTATTTTGTATTGACTTTGAAAAGTGATGCAATTTATTATTTAATGACGATAAATTTTAAGAGAAGGACAATGCAATATAATATAATAAAAAATTATATATATCTATAAAAAAATAATTTTTATATGTATTATATCAAAATTATAAATAAAAATAGACTATTATTATTTTTTTAGTTAGACAATTTATATGACCAATTCGACCAATTGAATTAGCACTAACAACTTGATCTGTTGGATCACTAATTCAATCTATATCTATGTTTATATATTCTTCTCTATATAAATGAATGATAGTCTATCGCCAGGTGTCACCACGACATTTGTTTGCATTAATAAACTTTTAATTTTTCTCCTTTCTTGACACATGTTCCTACATTGATATTTTTCTATCTATTCTATTTTTTATTTTTTATGAATTTGAATAAATAGTTTTAATATAGATTTGATCTAAAAGTATAAATATTTTTACAAAAATTAAAATATTATATAATTTAATTTATATAGTATTATAATTTACTGTTCTACCATAAAGGTTTTAGTGAGTTAGGAACACTCCAAAATTAACTTTAAAGAATCCTACAATTTATTATTTAATAAAAATACATTTTAAGAGAATAACAATATAATATAACATAATTAAAAACATCAAAGCGTATAATATTTATGAAAATATAGTTTATATAAATATTTATTATGTAAATGTTTATTATAATAATAATAATAACAACAACAACAATAATATAATCTTATAATATATTATTAATATAAAAAATATATTATGTCCCGTACATTGCACGTACAACCATCTAGTCTATATATATATATATATATATATATATATATATAAACAGAAGTCACTCTAAAAATAACAACATCAATTTTTCCTGCCTAAATTGATTTCTAAATCGGAAAAATGTCTAATTTTCGAAAAAGAGAGAAAGTCAGCACAATTATAATATTATAAATAATATTCTTTTTACATCCATTAAACCAAATAAATATTTCCATATATAATAGATTATGAATATTACAATACAAGAATTTCGCCAACTTCTATTTAGAATCACAATCTTTCTATATTAAAATATTTGATTTTCTTGGAATCATGATCTTCATATATTTCTTCGACACCAATGTATTTATTATTTTTAATTGAGTATAATATATATATATATATATATATATATATATTAGTACCTCTACAAATAAAATTTATAGCATTTTTCTGTTGTAACTTTCTTACTAAATTTTGTTGTTATAATTTTTTATGCGGAATAAATGATAATTAATTTTAAATAGCTTATAGACTACCACTATCCATATGTATATATAAAGAGAAAAGTATTGTCTAGAAAATATAAAATTATTCTACATAAACTACTTTCTAACTATGGTATTTATTTTTCTATATATCTATATATAAGATATAATAATACTATTTGATTAATAGAACCACGTTTTGCAATGTTGAAATTACACTTATTATTTTTAAAATACACTAAAATTATGTTGTATTATTATTATGTATCAAAATATATTTATTTGATCATCTTTTTTATTATTATTTTTATTTTTCACTAAAAAATTTAAAAGCTTATAATTTTTCTTGGTGGAAACTAATCACTGTACCCAGTAATAAGAAAAACTCTTATGTGCCCAAAATTTTAAAATATAACTTTCATACCCACATTTATGGTTTATTGAATAAAATTGACCCTTATTTATTTTCTCTCTCCTCCCTCTTCCCTTTCTCAACTGTATCGTGAATTTACAATTGGAAAGTAGAGAGAGGAGAGAGAAAAGGGAGGAGAGAAGAAATATAACTTCCAAACTGAAAAAAAGAGAGAGGAGAGAGAAAAGTGGAAAGATGGGTTTCACGATCGTGAAAGCCTTTTTCACTATTATCCATAACCGTAAAAACAGTTTAATCGTGAAAGTCTTTCATGATAATTTGAGAGTCTTTTCCTTTTCTCTCGTGAAAGTCTCTATCTTGCTTTCACGATTGGCGTGAAAGAAAGAAGGTGGACCTCACTTGCAAAATTGGTATCTTGGGCATAAAACATAATTTGTTATATTTTGGGCACATAAGAGTTTTCCTATTTTAAGTGGATAAAAGAAATTTGTTCTTTTATTTGTTTCAACTCTATTTTTTAATAAAAATATATGTAATTAATTTTATTTTAACAATCTTTAAGTAGACATCCATATTCCATATATACATTAAAATTTAATTATTAAATATAAAATACTTTTTCTTATGTTAATTGTTATATATTTTTATATTTAACTAAAATAACTAAGTAGCTATTCTCTAAATATAGAAGCAAGAAAGCAATCTTATAAGATTATGTATCTCTCTTAATATTTGTCTATCTAAAGATATAAAAAAATACAAAAAATAATATCCTATAGTAGTGATTATTTGTCCTTAATTAATATTTTTTATTAAAAAAAATTGAGATTTGAGTGTTTAATGAAATCAAGGAATATGATTATAATTTCTAATTATTTGATAATATTGGCTCTTTTTTAATATTATAATATTAATATATATTTATTTATTTATTTATTTTATCATTGATATATTGTTTCAGCATATACATGTTTCGTTGAAACAATTTATTTTATCAATGAACTTTTGAAATAAATTCTAATCTTTTAGAAATATTCCACTAAAAATTCTTCTATGGTATGTGGATATATATATATATATATAAATATATTTGTCAAACATATAAGTTTTAATATGACCACAATTTTTTTTTTAAATCAATGCATTTTCACAATAATAAAAACTATTATGCAATATTTTTATATGCTTACTGTAAATATACATATTTTTGTTGTGTTGAAAATATTATATTGACTTACTCTTTAAAATATAATAAATTCATATATGTGGGGTGAGGATGGGGTGGGGCGAGGTAAATAAAATCGTATCATATTAATAATTGCAATAATTTGTACCGCAAATATTTGAAGCTAACTATTTAACATACTTTGATTAGAAATAAGAGAGAGATACATATGAATGTTATATAATACATGCATTTTATGATGTAATTAAATAAAAATTAGAAAAATTCACACAAATAATATGTTAATACTTAAATTTCATAATATTATACAACTAAATTAAATTAGAGAAATTCACATAAATAATATGTTCATGCATTGCACGAGAGTTTAACTAGTATATATAATAACATGACCTTAGCTAAAAACATAAAACTGTATTTTCTCGCCTAAATCAACTTTCTATTTAAAAAAAGTCTAATATCGAATCAGATTTTTTCTTTTCTTTTTGCTTTTTCATTCTAATTTTTAAAGGCTTATAATTTTTTTTTATTTCAACTCCGTTTTCATAAAAATATATCAAATTAATCATCTTTTAATAATTTTTAATTTGATATTCATATTACATATATAAACACAAAATATTAATTTTCTAAATATAATATTTTTTTATACATAATTATGAAATTTATTTTTTAATATATTCTTCTATTGTCAGATATTTTTATTTTAAACTAAATTTTATTAAAATATATTTTATGTAATTATATATTTTATTTAAAAAATTATAATATTATTTTTATAATAACTTATTATATTATTATATTAGTAATCAATCATGTAACACATAAAAAATAATATTTTATAAAAATACTAGTATTACTTAGGAACTTGTAAAGAATTGAAGCGTGCTATTTGAACTGGGCATGGTTCCCCCGGATGTTGCGTGAAATCACCAGGTGTTAACAAACAAATTATTCTGTTAATTTATTTAAACTACATCACTATTTTCCTGTTGTCGGCGGCCTCCGTGTCTGCATATTGTAGTGTGTGTATATATATATGCATGCGCAAGATTTCTCTCTCGTTCCGGAAATTAAATTTCATTTGTTACGAAGAGGCGAAACACACTAACGCTCTGCTCATCCCCTCCGACGCAGTTTCCATATCGAGAAAGATCTCCGTTTGTCGGAAGGATAAAATTCGGACTCCTACGGTGTCGCTCGAATCACCGCGTCTAATCATGACTCCCGAATAGTAAATCTCTCCTCTCTTTACAATTCAGAGAAGTAAAATACTAGTGGCGATTTCTAGAATTTTTTTTTCCGGTGAATTGTGATTTCTTTTTTGTTTTATATTTGAGTATGATAGATCCACGCTACTGTTGATTGGAGCTGTGTGAATTTGTACATTTTTCGTCCCCGGATGCATGTTATTAGATACATCTGTTTGATTCTCTTTCTGATCCTGTACATTTTTATTTTTATTATTCAAGGGATCATCTTTCCGGAGAAGGTAGTGGTACTTCTTTTGGCACAAAGTGCGAATTTTGTGATTTGAAAAATGAGAATTTTTTTTCGCTTTCTTTCAATTTTTTAGATTTATATTTGATGAAATTAAACTAGTTATAGGTTGATTTCTTCCGATATACATGTTTTAGTTTCTGGTACTCCTTATTGGGCAGGAATTTGTACATTTTGGCGTTTATGTTTGATATGATTGTATCAACTCCTACGCTTATGTTAAAAAATGTGGGTAAATCCGAGAACTCTGTTCTGCATGGGGAAGTTGCAGCTAAATAATTTGATTTTAGAGATTTCTATCGAGTCAATTACTTCATATCTATAAAGTACAACTATCTTCTGATTGTTCTGCTCTTCTAATGCTATACTAAACCTGGCTCTCTCCAACTACTGGAAGATATAACCATTTATCTCTTTTATTCTGAAAAAAGTGATATATTCACACCACACAACTTGTAACAGCTAAGAACTCTACTTATCTGTCCATATCTGTCTTTGTATATGGATTGTGAATTGGTGCATAGCAATCAGAGGACTCTTATTTTTGGCGGCACCTGAAATGTACAATTTTATGCATTTGTGGCATCTAGAACAATATTATATAACACATTTGACATTTGATGTTGCCTCTTTCAGTGATTACTTGTTCAAACTTCTTTTAATTGGAGATTCAGGCGTTGGCAAGTCATGTCTTCTCCTGAGATTTGCTGTAAGCCTCCTTATCTTGCTTAATGTAGTTGTGCGAGTTGATATTTTGATGCATATTCACATTAATTATTCTTGCTTAGATGGTTCTTCTATCCTCTTGTTTGTAAATCTGGATTAATAAAATTGAGGTATATTTCCCAATCAACAACTATGTGTTATGGAATCAAACCATTGAAATGATGATCATGTCAATCTGGTAGTCTGTTTGTTCTTGTGAAAAAATCTTAACTCTGGTTTTCAAGGGAAGGGTTATTGGTATTTGCAATTATACTGCTTTATCATAAACCAAATGCAGATTAAGAATGGCATTTTACCTGAGGATGTGTTCCTTAAAATTAATTTTGTTAAACATGAGATCATATTACGAAATTGGTTATTGGAGGAGGAGTGAATTTTCAGTTCATACCTTGCTGGTTGGTTCGAATCCCTGGATCTAGGCAAGTGGGCTCTACTTAGACGTCAGTAAAACACTAGCATGCTTTTTCTTGTTACTTTGAGTATATAAACCTTGTTAAATTTAAAAGTAGTGATTAGAAAATTGTTTGTCGTTGTGGTGGATTCATAATTTTTCCCCTTAAAAGTTTTTTTTGTTTGTTTTTTTCTTTGCGTAGTTTGTTTAGTTTGTTTTTTCTTTATTTTATTTTTTTGGGGGTGAAATATGGATTTATGACTGACCTTAATTCTATCTTGTACAGGATGATTCATACCTTGACAGTTATATCAGCACGATTGGTGTTGACTTTGTAAGGCTTAGCTTTATTGTGTTATAAGTTTTACCAGGAAAGTATATTCATTTCTGACCAAGTCCTTTCCCTTGCAGAAAATTCGAACTGTGGAGCAAGATGGAAAGACTATTAAACTTCAGATTGTAAGGTTCTTTCCTCTTGAATCTACTTATTCAGGTCTTCTGTTATCTCTTGATTATAATTTTTGCCACTCGGCCATTTTCCTAAACTACCATTTGATTATAGCCAAGTTCAATGATTTGTATTCACATTAAGGCGATAGTATTATATTGCAAATTGTATATGTAGATTCTTTGATAATCTTCTTACCAATTTTCTTTAAATGTATATACTTTCAGTAAATAACCTTGTCGAATACACAAATTTAGCTTTGACATAGGTTCCACAATTTAATTTATATGCAAAAATTTATAAGTTTAAGAATTTTTTTGTTGGGTATTTCATCCACCTCTATACACCATCCGTGACTCTTAATCAATGTTCCCATTTCAATTTTGCTATAACATCGGGGGACCTACCATTGTGGATCACTATTTATTTGATATATATTATTTTTCTTGAAACTACGTCTTCTAATGGGATCAACCACTAGAAAATAATCCTTATTAATTGTGTTATTCAAGGTAAATATTCTGTGTCGATCCACCTTATTTATCTATTTAATGTTATTATTCCAAGCTATGGCGTTTTAATGGGTCCAAACTTTCTTATACCTTATCCTATATATGCGTAGTGCACATGTCTTAACCAAATTCACAAATTATCGTATACATAACTCTAAAAGTTAAACATAACACTAAAATCCAATTTCTTTTCGTCACATTGTTTTCATAGGAAAACCACCAAAGATATACTGAACCAAACTTGTTTTAATTTTCCAAGCCTTCATTCATTTAGATACATCATTCTCAAAAGACAATGAACAAATCCTCCAAACCTTGGAAATGCTGAACATGAACATGTCACCTGAAAAAGAGGAGGCATGGTTTTATCTCCTACTCTCAGAATGATGTGGTGGTGCGGGTACTTGATTGCAGTTTGGCTCCAGTGAAGTGTGACCCATATCTGACATGCTTTTACAAAGCCTACTTCATCTGCATTTACATTTTACTTGTGTTTGCAGTGGGATACTGCCGGACAAGAACGATTCAGAACTATAACTAGTAGCTACTACCGTGGTGCACATGGCATTATAGTGGGTCTTTCTCCTCCTGTTTTACCTTCAATTCATTGATTTATGTGCGAGTAACTATTTTGCTTGCAATTTTCTGGCAGATAGTGTACGATGTTACTGACCAGGAGAGCTTTAACAATGTTAAGCAATGGTTAAATGAAATTGATCGATATGCTAGTGAAAATGTAAATAAGCTTCTGGTAGGGAACAAGTCTGACCTTGCTGATAACAGAGCTGTATCATATGATACTGCAAAGGTAGAAATTTTATTGCCTCTTCTTGCCATTTATATTACATTGATTTGAGTGAATGGCATCGTAACTAAATACTTGTTTTGGTGTTGGAAAGGCTTTTGCGGATGAAATTGGCATTCCATTCATTGAGACAAGTGCAAAAAATGCCACCAATGTCGAACAGGCTTTCATGGCTATGGCTTCAGACATTAAGAATAGGTTTACTATGCTCTCTCTCTCTCTTGGGGGAATCAAGCAATGTAACCATGCATGTTACAAAATTTCTTTTTTTGTTGACAATACATTTTAATTGCAGGATGGCAAGTCAGCCTGCATCAAACAGTGCAAGGCCGCCTACTGTGCAGATTCGCGGACAACCTGTTTCTCAGAAGACTGGCTGCTGCTCTTCTTAGTGTCCTCCTGGCCGTGCATTTTGCGAACTGGCACTTGTGCAGATCCGCGGACATCAAGGATTTCACATTGTTCATTTGAGATTAGCTGCATTCATTTCAAGTAAAATTTATTCATTAATGTCCTGTACAAATGCAACGGACTGGTTGCGCATATAGTATTTGTTATTTGCTTTTATTTTCATTTAGTGCTCTCCGCAGGAATCATGTCTTAGGGGCTGCAGCCAGCTTTTCTCCAAAAAAAAAAAAAAAAAAAAAAATTGTTGCGAATTTGAAGAATTATGTGGTATGGTCTTTTCTTTTCTTAGTTTTAATCTTTTAGACCTGTGATCGCACGGAAAGTATTTTTAATAATTTTAATACGACGTTTTGTTATATTGTATCGTGGAAATTTAAAATAGAGGAAATTCATGATTGTAGTCTAATTTAAAAGTTCTTATAGCATAATAATAGTCATGTTTATGTGGTTTTTTTATTTGCAATTTACTTTACATTACATAATTATAATAAAAGTGTTTTTAAAGTTATCACTAAATTTGTTTTGCACATTATATCAATTTTAGTGACAAAATTAAATATAATATAATTAGCATAAATATTCTTATTTAAAAATTAAAAACATACACAAATTTTAATTTTTAATAAATAAAAACTAATCCCCTGACCTGCACCCCTTCCCTCTCCCTCCCATGCTGTCCTTCCATCCCCTTCTTCCTTTCTTCCCTCACACACCTTTACGGGGCAACTCCCAATTCCCCTTTTTCAGTAGATAAAATAATGAAATATAAATTTTTGAATAATATAATATAAAAAAATCAATTATTAATATATCAATATAATTTTATACTTTTGTATGAACGAATGTATTATAAAAACGATATTGGTTCTCGTTGGCCGAATATTTTTTGTTTAATGTTTGGTCCTGGTTGGCCGAACAATGCATTGAGTGTTCAGCCAATGTTAGCCGAACATTGTGTTGAGTGTTCGGCCAACGTTGGTTGAACACCACATTTTATGTTCGACTCTGGTTGGCCGAACGAATTTGCGATTACAATCCATTAACAAAAAAAAAAATATAGAATTTAAACGTTCAATACCTATAAAATATTTATATTTTTGGTATTTATCGTTCGTTATTAATTTCTTACAAAATTACCGCACCCGAATAGAGGGATGTCTCTGGCCGGCTGGAGCAGTATGGAGCCGAGGAGCAAGGTTTTAAACTTTTGTTTAGAATATAGCAAATATAGGGTTCGTGCATATGTGTTGTTATAATTTCTAGTCAAAATGGAATAACAACACAAAATTAGGGTTTTTGTGTGTGGATGAAATAAATATTTATTTATTAAAAATTAAAATTTGTGTATGTTTTTAATTTTTAAATAAGAATATTTATGTCATTTACCTTATATCTAACTAGTACATGACCCGTGCGATGCGCGGAAGATATTATGTATAATATTTTATATATTTAGTATTTTGTTTAGTTTTGTGTTATATGTTTATTTTGTTATATAATATTATTTTGGATAATCTGAATATGTGAATTAGTATAACATTTTAATTATGAATAATTTATATAAGTGAAGTAAATTTCAATATTTCTTAATATTTCGTGAAGCTTAGTATAAAATACACATAAAATTTAATAGACCATATGAAGAACTATTGATTTAATTGAAAAAAATATGAACACATATAACAACAAAGCAATCAACATGAAATAAATTTAAAATATTACAAAATGAGAAATGGAAAACAAAAAAATTCTGTTGCTTCAAAAAAAAATTGTTCACACATTTTGAAACACTTCTTTATAAACTACATTTGTAGTAGTTCTATCAAGATCCTCATCATAAAAAAATCAAAATCTTCAATCATTTAAGATTAGTAACTCTGGAAACAACAACATATAATTGACCATGACTGAAGACAGGTTTATTCAATAAATGTCCAACATGATTTAATGATTGTCCTTGACTCTTGTTTATCGTCATTACATAAGAAATAATAAAAAAAAATTGTCTTTGTTGAGACTTGAAAGGTATCCGACGATCAGATGGGGTAACAGAAAGCCGAGAAATCAAAGTGAAGACTAGCATTACTTCCTCAAATAACCTTCGCTTCAACAACATGTTCACCAAGCTTGGTAGTTACCATCCGAGTTCCATTGATAAACCAAGAGGATAATCTAAATTTTGTAATAACTGGTGTACCAATTTTCAAAATAAGCTCATGATTCGGTACACCAGAACATTTAATTGCATTTAGAAATTCTGGAGTGTGCAGGCCACTCAACAAATCAACATTTGAATCTGATTGGCAAGGAGTATCAGAGCTCAAATATGTTGTACCAACACTTGCATTCTCTTTAGTCATATACTCATTTATGGACTCTACAACATCAAGAGTTGGTGCCAATATAGCTCTACCATGTAGATATGAATCATCATCATCAATTGTTCAAAAATTAGGATATGTGCTTTGAACTATAATTGCAATAGCATCGCCATTACTTTGCAGCAATATGTCATCTGGTATTTCAATATCCACTTCTCCATCATTAGGATCTCCAATATTACCATCTCCAATACTGGGAATCCATTCTACAAACTTTTTAAGTTTATTAGAGTTCGGATCTGAACCAAGATTCAGCAGCCTTATATTTCTAGTTAACCTCAAAACTTTGAAATGTCGCCATAAATAAGAAGACATCCCCACACAATGAGCACATGAATTTTTGCCACTACTACTCAACTTACGATGGCATGTAAGACAGGTCAAATACCACATACATTCAGAGTTTTCAACTTCAACAATTGTACAATATACCCAAAAGAACCCATCCTATAAATTAACAAAATAATGTAACATGCAAGGTTAGATGTGACGCCCCCACCCTTATAACCACTAAACAAAGGTTACTTCTAACCTGGTTAAACCTGTACATTTTTTTTTCACCTGTAATATATTTACGAGATATAATTTATCTCCTAAACAACGGCTCAAATACACCCATAGGTAAAGATCACCTGTAACATATTTAAAATGTATAATTTATTCCCTAAACAACGATTCATTCATACTCAAGCAAAATCCACAATAGATGCAAACGTATTCACCACAACCACACCCATATTTATATGCCCAACAATTTATTAATATTATACAAACCCAAACTGAATAACATAAATAGACCCCAAAAGCATAGTACGCCCATGGTTTAGCCCCAAAGGTCGTCATCCATGTACACCGATCCCAAAAACTTGTTGAAGCACGAACCGCATGCCCGGTAAGCTATAAGCTTACACATCATCAACATGCTCACCTACAATGCACAAACTAGATGAGCTACAACCCAGTAAGCAGAAATCATGCATGTACGATAAATTAAATGCTTGCAGAAACTTTGAAAGAAATGTGAAATGCATGTTACTAAAACCCTAACCAATGTTATGGATATTTTATCTTTATAGGGCCCGTGACCCACCTACTGTGCACCGGAAAGAGCTAGCTCAATAAATAATGATATTCGTAGAGTTTATCCATGTCTCACATGCCACCGGCCCGACAAATCGAGCTTATCCATGTCTCACATGCCACCGACTCAATATATCATAAAGCCTATCCATGTCTCACATGCCACCGGCCTCGGTATACTAGTAGTGGTCAACATTACATTTTTCGTTTCTTTTCACCACACAATAAATGCAAAGCAGGCAATATACGACCCATGCGTACACATGCCAATGCTCGTGAATGTTATGTTTATACAACATCGAATCAATCATTCGCACCACATAATTCATATCCATCACCTCAAGGAGCACATATCACAAGCATCTTATAGTCAAATAATACAGACAAATACTATGTTTATGCATTGTAGGTGCAAAATGGATTTCTACTTACCTTTTCTCTGGTAGCAATTATTCGAGTCTTGCTATTTGCACCCCGTAATATTTAATCTATAATAACATGTCAAAATAAATTCTAATTAATCAATGGTACTCATTTCATAATCGTAAACATGATTGTGCAGTTCCTAAACCTCAATTTGTTACACTAAATATGTACCTATATAAACAAAATTAGATAACTCCATCTCCAATCTCCTTGAAAGAAATATGTATATATTAGTTATATTTTATAATTACACTAATAAGAAGACACCATCTAGTGATTCTAAACCATTATTATGAGCTGTAAGTATAACTTATATTTATAATGTAAACCAAATCATCTAATTAGAGCAACAAACTAAATAAAGCAACAACCTGAACTATGAATCCTTCACAAATAAAATATGATACTCAACTGTTGTTCTTCCTTTGCTGGTCTATTGAAACATATAATTATGGAAAGTTTGAGAAAGCAAGTTGTCTACCTGATTCTTCCGAGTTGCAGGATTCTTATTCCTCTCTCTCTCTCTCTCTGTCTCTCTCTCGCTGATTCTCCCGTAACCTCTCTTCTTTTCCTTTTCTTTTCCCTTCGTTTTTTTCTTCTTCTTTCACTTATAAGGAATGCACAGCCGCCTTAGTAATTATACACACACACACACACACACACACACACACACCCCTAATTATACACATATATATAAACACACACCACTAATTAAGATTAGTATTATCTTATTATTATTATTATTATTATTATTATTATTATTATTATTATTATTATTTATGTATCTACACTAATTATGCATATATATATATATACACACACCATCTGAAGGATTATTACTTATCTATTATTATTATTATTATTATTATTATTATTATTATTATTATTATTATTATTATTATTATTATTATTATTATTATTATTATTATTATTATTATAATAATAATTATTAATATTAACTCGCCACGTGTAATCATATTTTATGAGAACTTGACACCCTATTTCTTTCTTGACATTTAGCCTAAAGGGTTTCACCCTATAATGTAAACCCTACAAAATTTAACATCAATATACTAAGCATAATTAAATATGAGCTACGATGCCAATAAAATACAATTTAAATAGCAAATAAAATTATAAAATGAATGCACTGCATGAATTATATTGACCAGTGAGTAGTGAGAGGCTTGGGGTATCACATCCTCCCCTCCTTATAAAAATTTCCTCGAAATTTACTTACCTGAAGAGTTCTGGGTATTTCGACTTCATTTCATCTTCTCTTTTCCAAGTAGCTTCTTCTATCGACTGGTTTCTCCATAGAACTTTGACTAGTGGAATCTCCTTATTTCTCAGTTGCTTCACTTCTCGTAGTAAAATTTCCACAGGCATTTCTTCATAGCTTAAGTCTGTTTTTAACTCTGCGGGTTCATTGTTCAGAATATGAGATGGATTCGCTACATACTTTCTCAACACAGACACATGGAACACATTGTGAATCTGAGTCATTGATCCAGACAGGTCAAGTCTGTAGGCAACATCACAAATTCTCTCAATAATAGGAAAGGGACCAATATACCTCGGACTGAGCTTTCCTTTCTTACCAAACCGCATTATTCCTTTCATCGGAGAAACTTTCAGAAACACCCGATCTCCCACTGCAAATTCTAATGTTCTCCTTCTTTTATCTGCATAACTTTTCTGTCGACTCTGAGTAGTTTTCATTCTTTCTCGAATCTGTGCTACAGCTTCTGACATTTCTATGATCATATCTGGACCCAAAAGCTTTTGTTCACCAACCTCATCCCAATGTACCGGTGATCGACATTTTCTACTGTATAGTGCTTCATATGGAGCCATTCCAATAGTTGACTGATAGCTGTTATTATAAGAAAACTCTATCAAAGGCAAAAACTTGCTCCATTGTCCCTGAAAGTCTAACACGCATGTTCTGAGCATGTCCTCCAATGTTTGTATTGTTCGCTCCGACTGCCCATCTGACTGAGGATGATATGCAGTACTGAAGGATAATTGTGTCCCGATGCCTTATGTAGACTCTTCCAAAAGGTAGAAATAAATCTTGAATCCCTATCAGGAACAATGGACAGTGGAACTCCATGAAGTCGGACTATCTCTTCATACCTGGCTACCAATAATGCAATTTCAAGTCTCTGTACATTTTAGTAGCTCCTGGATGTACTGAATATGGTGTCGAGTGTGCTTCTGCCTTAATATTTTCACGTAAGTCATCCACATTAGGTACACATAATCGATTTTGGAATCGAAGGACCCCTTCTTTTGATGTTCGAAAATCTGATGCTTTCTCGGAAGCAACTTCTTTCTTTACTTTAGCCAAATACTCATCTGTGAGTTGTCCCTGCTCAATTCGATCAAGTAGGGTAGGTCGAAGAGTTAACACTGCTAATTTTGCTTCCACTGATCCATGCATTACCACTTCAATGTTCATTTTCTGCAGGTCCAGCAACTCCTATCTCTGAATTATAGCCATCGCAGTAGTGTTATGAGTTGACTTTCTGCTTAATGCATCTGCTACAACATTTGCTTTACCAGGGTGATAGTTGATAACACAATCATAATCTTTCAATAGTTCCAACCATCTTCGTTGCCGCATGTTCAGCTCTTTCTGCGTGAAGAAATACTTTAAGCTTTTATGATCAGTATAGATCTCGCATCGTTCTCCGTATAGATAATGTCTCCAAATTTTAAGTGCAAACAACACTGCAACAAGCTCTAAATCATGAGTAGGGTAATTCTTTTCAAATTCTTTCAGCTGTCTAGATGCATACGCTATTACCTTTCCATTCTGCATTAATACACAACCCAAACCATTCTTCGAAGCATCACTGTAAACCACAAAACTTTCACTACCTGATGGAATTGCAAGGATGGGTGTTGAAGTCAACCTCCTCTTTAGTTCTTGAAAACTTTATTCACAGGCTTCTGTCTATCGGAAGGTTACATTCTTTCTAGTCAACTGTGTCAGTGGAGATGCAATTTTTGAAAATCCTTCTACAAATCTGCAATAATACCCAGCTAGACCCAGAAAGCTACGTATCTCGGAAGGAGTAGTAGGTTGTGGCCAATTGTTAATTGCTTCAACTTTACTTGGGTCAACTGAAATTCCTTCTCCTGACACAACATGTCCCAGAAATACTACTCGATTTATCCAGAATTCGCATTTCTTGAACTTAGCATACAACTGTTTATCTTTCAAAATTTCTAACATTTTTCTCAAGTGGATAACATGCTCTTCTTTGGTCTTTGAATAGATCAAAATATTATCAATAAACACAATAACGAACTTATATAGGAAATCTTTAAATACTCGATTCATTAGATCCATAAAGGCAGCTGGGGCATTTGTTAAACCAAATGGCATTACTAGAAACTCATAATGTCCATACCTGGTACTGAATGCTTTCTTTAGAATGTCTCCCTCTTTAATTTTCAGCTGATGATAACCCGATCGCAAATCAATCTTTGAAAATATTGCTGCACCCTGAAGTTGGTCAAGTAAATAGTCAATTCTAGGCAAAGGATACTTGTTCTTGATTGTAACTTTGTTTAGTTCTCTGTAATCTATACACATTCTCATATTGCCATCCTTCTTCCGAACGAACAAAATTGGTGCACCCCAAGGTGAAAAGCTGGGTCTGATAAAACCTTTGTCTAGTAAATCCTGCAGTTGTATCTTCAATTCTTTCAATTCAGTTGGTGCCATTCGATAAGGGGACTTTGATATCGGGGCGGTCCCTGGGTGTATATCAATTACAAATTCTATCTCTCGATCAGGTGGTAAGCCTGGAAGATCATCTGGAAATACTTCAGGATATTCTTTAACTATCGGCTCTTCATCCACAGATAGACAATGTTGTTCTTCAGTAGTCACAACACTCATCAAATAGCCCTCACAACCACTTTCTAACAACCGTTGTGCTCTAACTGCAGATATCAGTGGGAATCTGAAGTTCTTCTTTACTCCAACAAAGATAAAAGGTTCCTCCCCAGGTGGCTGAAATGTAATTACCTTTTTCTGACAGTCTATGGATGCATAATATTTTGATAGTCAGTCCATCCCCAAAATTACATCATAATCGTTCATATCAAGTACAATCAAATTAGCATAAAGTTCTCTACCATCAATCGGGATAACACATGCTCGTAATATTTGATTCGTTTGTTTTGACTCTCTAGAGGGAATAACTACATTGTAACTATTCTCTGCTATATCAGGTTCTCTGCCTAGCCTTCTCACATACTCAGTGGATGCAAATGAATGCGTAGCTCCAGAATCAAATAATATGAATGCTGAAGTACTAAAGATAGAAAATGTACCTGTTACTACCGATGGGTTTGCCTCAGCATCTTCTCTGGTCATGGTAAAGACCCTAGCTGGTACTCAACCTTGTGTCATGGGGCTCGGTTTGTTTGGGCACATAGTAGAGATATGTCCCGGTTGTCCACACGAATAGCAAGTTCTGGTACCCACAAGACAGACACCACTGTGTTGTTTCCCACATTTAGAGCAAAGGGGTAGTGGTCCTGGTGATTTACCCTGAACAGTTCTCAGACACTTGCTTGAATCTCCTTGTTCCTGCCCCTGTCCCTGTCTAAGCTGGAAACTAGGTCTTGGGCCCTAAAATTGTTGTGGCCTCTTCCTTTCAGTTCCTACCCAACGCTGTCCCTGCCTTTGTGTGAACTGACGTCGAATCTCCTGTGCCTGACGTATCCTCTGTTCAGCTTGCTCTGCTACCAAGGCCCTCTCAGCAACTTGGGAGTAAGTAACTCCCTGCATACCAGCTATACAAACATCCCTATAAAGTTTCGGTCTCAGCCCTTCGACAAATCTTTCAACTTTCAGTGCATCCGTTCTAACCATGTGTTCAGCAAACATTGACAATTGCTCAAATTTGGAGATGTAGTCTGTAACTATCATAGGCCCTTGTCTCAACTGTATAAACTCATTCATTTTTATCGCACAGATTGGAGCAGTAAAATATTTGTTTCTGAAAAGTTCTTTGAACCTGTTCCAAGTCATAGTGGCTACATTTTCGATGGCCTTCATTGTGTCCCACCAGTATCCTGCACTCCCCCGTAACATAAAAGATGCACACAATACCTTTTCCTCGTCTGGTACTCTGCTGTACAAAAACATGTTTTCAATGGTTCTCAGCCAATCCTCTGCAGCTGTGGGATCCACTGCATTTTCAAATGTTGGCGGGTTAAGCCTTCTGAACCTTTCCCCAATCAGTTCCATTTGTTCTACACGAGGCTGTGGCTGGTTCATCTCTTTCCTTTGTTGTCCACCAACATTTCTTTGTTCGATTAGATTCTGAATTTGTTGTGACTGTCACTCCACTAATCCTGTCAATCTTTCGATAAGTGCATCACGATCAGTGCCTGCAGCTTGTGAACTTTGTTCTGGAGCTCTATTTTCCCCATCACATTCACCTCTAGTCCGTACCATTGTACCACCGACTGCACTCAATCCTAGATCACATGCTAATATAATTCATAAAATATATAATGCATAACAAAGATGAATAAAACTTACCGGCATGGTTGTGCTCCACAAGTTTGAGCTCGTGTACATGGACAGTCTACAGGACATAAACCGAGCTCTGATACCAATCTGTGACGCCCCCACCCTTATAACCACTAAACAAATGTTACTTCTAACCTGGTTAAACCTGTACATATTTTTTCACCTGTAATATATTTACAAGATATAATTTATCTCCTAAACAACGGCTCAAATACACCCATAGGTAAAGATCACCTGTAACATATTTAAAAGGTATAATTTATTCCCTAAACAACGATTCATTCATACTCAAGCAAAATCCACAATAGATGCAAACATATTCACCACAACCACACCCATATTTACATGCCCAATAATTTATTAATATTATACAAACCCAAACTGAATAACATAAATAGACCCCGAAAGCATAGTACGCCCATGGTTTAGCCCCAAAGGTCGTCATCCATGTACACTGATCCCAAAAACTTGTTGAAGCACGAACCGCATGCCCGGTAAGCTGTAAGCTCACACATCATCAACATGCTCACCTACAACGCACAAACTAGGTGAGCTACAGTCCAGTAAGCAGAAATCATGCATGTACGATAAATTAAATGCTTGCAGAAACTTTGAAAGAAATGTGAAATGCATATTACTGAAACCCTAACCAATGTTATGGATATTTTATCTTTATAGGGCCCGTGACCCACCTAATGTGCACCGGAAAGAGCTAGCTCAATAAATAATCATTTTTTGTAGAGTCTATTCATGTCTCACATGCCACCGGCCCGATAAATCAAGCTTATCCATGTCTCACATGCCACCGACTCAATATATCATAAAACCTATCTATGTCTCACATGCCACCGGCTTGACAAAATCAAGCCTATCCATGTCTCACATGCCACCGGCCTCGGTACACTAGTAGTGGTCAACATTACATTTTTCATTTCTTTTCACCACACAATAAATGCAAAGCAGGCAATATACGACCCATGCGTACACATGCCAATGCTCGTGAATGTTATGTTTATACAACATCGAATCAATCATTCGCACCACATAATTCATATCCATCACCTCAAGGAGCACATATCACAAGCATCTTATAGTCAAATAATACAGACAAATACTATGTTTATGCATTGTAGGTGCAAAATGGATTTCTACTTACCTTTTCTCTGGTAGCAATTATTCGAGTCTTGCTATTTGCACCCCGTAATATTTAATCTATAATAACATGTCAAAATAAATTCTAATTAATCAATGGTACTCATTTTATAATCGTAAACATGATTGTGCAGTTCCTAAACCTCAATTTGTTACACTAAATATGTACCTATATAAACAAAATTAGATCACTCCATCTCCAATCTCCTTGAAAGAAATATGTATATATTAGTTATATTTTATAATTACACTAATAAGAAGACGCCATCAAGTGATTCTAAACCATTATTATGAGCTGTAAGTATAACTTATATTTATAATGTAAAACAAATCATCTAATTAGAGCAGCAAACTAAATAAAGCAGCAACCTGAACTATGAATCCTTCACAAATAAAATATGATGCTCAACTGTTGTTCTTCCTTTGCTGTTCTATTGAAACATATAATTATGGAAAGTATGAGAAAGAAAGTTGTCTACCTGATTCTTCACGAGTTGCAGGATTCTTATCCCTCTCTCGCTCTCTCTCTCTCTCCCTCTCTCTCTCTCTCTCTCTCTCTCTCTCTCTCTCTCGCTGATTCTCCTGTAACCTCTCTTCTTTTCCTTTTCTTTTCCCTTCGTTTTTTTCTTCTTCTTTCACTTATAAGGAATGCACAACCGCCTTACTAATTATATATATACACACACACACAATACACACACACTTAATTAATTATATATATACAAACACACGCACACACCTAATTATACATATATATGTATAAACACACACCACTAATTAAGATTAGTATTATCTTAATATTATTATTTATGTATCTACACTAATTATGCATATATATATATATACACACACCATCTGAAGGATTATTACTTATCTATTATTATTATTATTATTATTATTATTATTATTATTATTATTATTATTATTATTATTATTATTATTAATATTAACTCGCCACGTGTAATCATATTTTATGAGAACTTGACACCCTATTTCTTTCTTGACATTTAGCCTAAAGGGTTTTACCCTATAATGTAAACCCTACAAAATTTTACATCAATATACCAAGCATAATTAAATATGAGCTACGATGCCAATAAAATGCAATTTAAATAGCAAATAAAATTATAAAATGAATGCAATGCATGAATTATATTGACCAGTGAGTAGTGAGAGGCTTGGGATATCACATTAGACTAAAAGAAAACATTAAAAAATTAAAAATTAAATAATCATAAATCATTTAGTTAACCTCTTTGTTCTCACATAACTCATCCAGAGTCCTGACAATTGCGTTCCCATTTGAAAACTCATTAGCTTCAAAACCACCAGAGATATTATATATGGTCGAAATAGAATTTGGCCGCAGTTGGTCTATGGGTATCCTAAAAAATTTAATAATAAATTCAGTAACTGAACACAGTAGAAAAAATTATATAACTACATTTTTTTTCTATAATTACCTTGACTCAGTTATCTCCAACATATTTTCATTCACAAATATTTGTGTAACATTGTAGGTGTTGGAGAACTTAATAGTGTCTGCATTTATTCAAAAAATAAATATATAATAATGAAACAACATTGATAAAAATCTCATGTAAATATATTAAGTTATATAATTTATACCATTAAACAGTTTTGGTTGACAAAATTGCAAAACAACAATAATTGGTTGGGTATCGCCAACACTCAGAGAATGCATCAGTTTCTCAATAAACTCATCACATAAGGTCACTGTCAGTTTATTATTCCTTCAACACAATAGAAAATATACCAATATTGACAATAAGTTTGAATCTTCCATTTAAATTTAAGATGAAAAAAAATAATATATTATAGATTATATTATATAATTTAAAAAATTTAAAATACATGTGATCTTCAAGAGTTATCTCCATGAGCCTCTTCGGACCATTCTTTGTCGGCATGGATGTAGGTGGCTGCATCCCATAAACTCGACCAATCACATCTTAATCAACAAAAAAAATTAATAAATCTGATTAGAATAGCACAAAAAAATTATAAATAAATAAAACTATAATAAATAAAAAATAGAGTACTAAACAAAAGGGTTTCATCTTTCTTCTCTAGACCAGATATCCAATCGAGTGATTTAAAATTGAATATGTTCATAGGAAACAATGCGTCCTTAAACTTGTTAACCTTTTGTTTTGCCATAAAAATTGAACTTATATACACTTGAGTGTGTTTTGAATTCAAATTCGTCATTTGACACCATGATATCAGAGACAATATATAGTTTTTCCTCAAATAATAGTTTTTTAAAATTATGGATGTGCGAACTTCTTGCTTGACCACAAATAATATCATAATGAAATTAAATATGTTAAATACTGCATATTTCATACTACCCATTTTATCATGTTTATTATGAAACTTATTTTTTGACTATATATGTTCATCCTTAAAAACACACTCAAAATTGAGGATATGATTTTTTCCCGCAAATGTAGGTATATCGTAAGCGCGAATCAGATGAAGTTTAAGAGTCCAATCCATTCTCTTCGGATGAACATCTTTCTCAAAATTAAAAATAGTCGACATTACAAATCAATAAAGCAAGATAAAAAAAAGTATATGAATAGTGAGAGTGCACAATGTAGACCACACAAAATGATACACTATTTATAATAAAAATTAAGTTCAATATATAGTTAGGTATTGCTAAAAAATCTAGGAATCAGTTATCCGTATTTATCAGCATTTTATGGTGCAGATTATTTATGGTGCAGATTATTTAGATATGAGATATATTTTTTCAAATCTTGTAATATTACTAAATTAAATATTATTATTACGGACATTTAGTTTAATAAATATGTATTCCTAAAACATCTAGGAATCAGTCAACATATTATTATATACCCGTATTCTAAATATATTATAAATATATCAAAATAAATGCTTAATGGTTAGCAAATTATTAAATTAAATATAAAATTTTATTTACAGTTCTAAAGTTTGTTGATATATATAAAGCTCTTATATTTCTTGAAAGAGAAATTATATGTTATTAAAATATAATGCAAAGAAAATATAGTAACAAATTTAATAATGTGTCAAATTGATATTAGATAGATCTATTTAGTAATTGAATAATTGTAATAACGTGTAGTTTGTAGTATTATATTAAATTAATTTAAATTTGTTTGTTGTATTATATTAAATTAGTTTTTTATACTCTTAAATATGATACAGTTCCTATATTTAAGGAAATTAAAAAGGTTAGATATATCATTAAAAAAATTAATGAGGTGTAATATGATGTAGAGATAAACTATAACATATATACATTCAGTTTAACAGATAGGTATGAGATATTTTTTTTCAAATCTTGTAATATTACTAAATCAAATATTGCAGTTACGAACATTCAGTTTAATAAATAGGTATTGCTAAAAAATCTAGGAATCAGTTCAACAAGTTGGTGCATATCCGTATTCTAAATATATTATAAATATATTAAAATAAATATTTATTGGTTAATAATATAACATTCCTAAAAATACGTCTTTCCATTTATGGAAAGAAAATGGGTGGGAAAAATGATAATAAAAAATATAAAAACCATCACTTTGCTATTATATATATAGACTAGTACATGACATGTACGATGCACGGAAGATATTATATATAATATTTTATATATTTAATATTTTGTTTAGTTTAGTGTTATATGTTTACTTTGTTATATTATATTATTTTGGATAATCTAAATATATGAATTAATATAACATTTTTATTATGAATAATTTATATAAGTGAAGTAAATTTCTATATTTCTTAATATTTCGTGAAGCTTAATATAAAATACACATAAAATTTAATAAACCATATGAAGAAATATTATTATAATTGAAAAAAAAATGAACATATATAACAACAAAGAAATTAACATGAAATAAATTTAAAATATTACAAAATGAGAAATGTAAAACAAAAAAATTGTTTTACTTCAAAAAAAAAATTGTTCACAAATTTTGAAACACTTCTTTATAAACTACATTTGTAGTAGTTCTTCTATCAAGGTCCTCATCATCAAAAATCAAAATCCTCAATCCTTTACGATTTGTAACTTTGGAAAACAACAACATATAATTGACAATGACTGAAGACAGATTTCTTCAATAATAGTCCATCATAATTTAATGGTTGTCCTTAACTCTTGTTTATTGTCATTGCATAAGAAACAATAAAAGAAAATTATTTTCGTTGTAACTTGAAAGGCATCCTATGATTAGATGGAGTACCAGAAATATGAGGAATCAAAGCCTTTTGACCATCATTACTTCCTGAAATAATCTTCGCTTCAACAACATGTTCATCAAGCTTGGTAATTACATCCGATTCCCACTGCATAAAATTAATGTGGGTGCAAAGCAAATTTAGTGGTGGCTTTATAAACACCCATATAATAATCTTAAGGTTCTTATAAAATAATATTTTCCTCCTATTCAATATAAGTGGTGTTTTAAAAGTTCTTATTTTTTGCATCAGTGATGTTTTACATTTTTTCAAGTTGAGTGGTAAATTTGTTTTTGTTTTTGTTTTTCTATTTAACTCTTAATGTTTTTTTTTTAAATATAATTTGTTTTTTTCAATTATTTATTAATGTCTTTTTTTCATTAATTAAGGAAATATTTAGTATTTGATTTATTTGTTAATGTTTGAGACTTTCTAAAAGATTTTTATTATAAATAGGAGAGAGTAATATTTACGTATTTCTTTTTTGGCTTTTATTTTGTTTTCTTTTGCAATTAGTTTAGTTTATAATTTACTTTTGGAAATAACTTTGAGAAAAACGAAATTGATATATTGGTCATTAAATTATGTATATAAATAAAATTTTCACCAACATGATGGAAAGGTAGAAGTTCAATGATTTAGTGTTTCTTTAAATGTTGTTGACTCTATATACAACGTAATAATTGTTGGAATATTTAAGTTGTCAATCATATGAAATACGTAGTTAAAATAGATAATTAAAAATAATTTTATATGTCTGTATTTGCAGCACCCTCATATGTAATTAAAATAAGTTTATCAATTATACCAAGTACGTTCGTAGCGAAAATTCTTCAAATGATCGATTCACACATTGATTAAGGACGTTCAAAATCTTCTCTCCAAGTTTATTTATGCACAGCCTTAATGCGTAGAGACACAATGTGGAAAAACCTCCTCTCTAAGTTTATCCACGTCCATCCTTAATGCCTAGATACACAATGTAACTTTATTCTCATATATCTCTGTAGAATGAGATATGTAATCTAGAACTAAAATATAACAAAAATCTCAACACATGATAGGAGAGAGAGAACGAGAAGAGAGGGATCCGTTTTCCTCTAGTACCACCGTTCTCAATTGTAGTCCTACTATGTGTTAGGCATGTCTTCAAGTCACAACACCACAAATATTTACTAAAATGATATTTATGAGCCGTAAAAATTTAAGTAAATCAAATGTAATGTACAATCTTATCTACTTTATTTAACTAGAAAATATTACTTATTTACTTGAAAAATATTACTACCGATTTAAAGTAATAAATCAATATTAATACTTTTCAAGTAAATAAGTAATATATTTTAGTTAAACATGTAATATTGTCAATCGAGTTCACCTTACACCCAATATACAAGAAATTCACTCTTTATGAACACATTTAATGAGAAATAGAAATACCAGATGCCAATCTCTTTGAATTGATATATAGTAAATAGGGACAAATTCTACTGTACCCATTTATTATAGTTAAAACTATTATTTGCCCAAAATTTAAAATAAAAAGATATTTTGTATAAAAAATTCTTAAAATATTATTATTAAATTTATACGACTGTGTAAGTTCAATCATATAAACTTACACGGTGAATTGTTCACAAAGAAAATAGAGAGAGAAGAGGAAAGAGAGCTTCCACGAAGAAGAGGAAACATAAGACTTTCACCAAAGAATGGGGAGAGAGTTGAGACTTATAATCATGTTTGTTTAATACCTTATAATTTTAAATTATGGTGCATTTGAAAAGGTTTTTATTTGATTTATTTTAAATTAAAATAACAATAATATACAATTGAAGGTGTGGTGTTTTATAGTATATATATTATTTGCTTATAAAGAGAAGAAAAGGTGCAATTTAAAATAAAAATAATGTAGTGTTTTATAGTGTATATACATATATATATTAAAATTAAAAATGTAAGTGAACCTTGACGTTTTATTGTTAATTTGACCAAAATTTAAGACATCAAGTTTGGTGATGGCACCTGATGTTTTACTATATTTTAAAATATTTTTTTCAAAGGCATCATAAAACATAAATTTATTAATTAACTTTAATTTATAATATTTTAGTAAATAAGCCGACAATGCTGTTGCAACTTCCCATTCCATGAGTTGTGAATGATCACTAAAGCAACCTCTGATATTGAATACCAGTAAGTTCTTCCTGCGAAGCATAGATATATTAATTGTTTTATGAATTATTTTCATATAATTTTATAGTACAATATTATTAAATTTAAAATTATATAAAATTAATATTTTTAAAAAATATATAATTATATTCATATATGTAACATGATTATAATAAGACATATAAATATTATATATAAATCATATAACTATATAATGGGTAAAATGGAATAAATCCAATTTGGAGATTAAGGAAGTACTTATATATAATTCACTAAAGGTAATAGATCAATGTATGGATAAGAATAAAACTATGAATATAAGCAAAAATATAGAAAATTTATAATATTTTAAGAGTGCATATGAACAAAGTTATACAATATTTTTGTGTTATAGTAACCATGTTTTTGTAGGAAAATATGGCAACTACAATGAATAGCTGATACTTCTCTTTATATATATATACATGTATAAATAAATTCTAACAAATTATATTATATCATTTTTGGAAGAAATTAAAAAAACTCAGAATAATTGAGGCATCACTTTTTGATATATTCAAGAATGAATGTTAATCAATAATTCTAAAATTTATGTTAATTAGTTATTTACTACTAATAATAATAATAATAATAATAATAGTGTTCAATAATAAAAAAATATTATATATGGTTTAAAAGTAAAGTAAATGCAAAAATTACAAAGGTACTTCGGTGTGTGTGTGTATATATATATATTATAAGTGGATATTGCTAAATATGTGTAGGCATACACATTAGAAATGAAAACATTTCATATGTAATAAGTGAAGTTAATTATGTGTAAAAGCCATGTTTGCAATTGAAAACAGGAAGCACATCACAAGTTGAAAGCCAACATATAGCAAAATCGCATAACAAATTAATGAGCGGGCGGGCCAAGGAGAGAGTACCTCATACCAAAACCAAATGATGACTTGGAATCCTACAAACAATACTATGTCTATTAATAAGCACATAACTGGACTTAGATTCTCAGTAATCTGTATTATATTCTCTATGTAAAAACATGTAATTTGGGCATCCACAGAGCGTGATAAGAACATGGGCTGTTGTTCACGGTCCACACTCGAATACGTTATCAAGTCCACCACACTTACACGACCATGCTTCCTGGTAGGGACAAAAACCATGGAGGTTACCATTCTTAGCATGTTGCACGATAGCGGTGTACGTAGGTTTTGTCGTCGCTTGCTATCCTAGCTTCAAAATTAGTAGTGTCAATAACTTGGATGTGAATTTCCACGACGAAAATTAAAGGCCATCTGATTTGGTTCCAATCTATTCGCCTGAATCTTTGGCATTCATAAAAGAAGTTCAAAGGGTAACAATACGAATTTATTATTCTTTGTTGATATATCTTTAATCCATGATTAAATTCTTTGAATTAACTATAACTTGAAGGAGAAGAAATATTGTGTGAAGAAGAAATAAGAGTGAATGAGAAAAAAAATTAAATTAACTTATTTTTAAATATATAAATATATAAAAATATATTTTAATTAATTTAGTTATGTCTAAAAGTGTTTTTAAAGCCACCACTAAATTTGCTTTGCACAACATTTTAATTTTACTCTTAGATATAAAAATACCCTATATCTAATTTTGTCTTTAATTATTTTGAAGTGTATTTAAAAATTTCAGAGTGCAAACTTTCCCCAATTTTCATGATTTGGTTTCCCACACTTTGAGAATTCTAAGATGGGTGTTTCTAATAACACCACGAATTTTACTTTCTACACCACATTTACTTTACACACTACATTTCAATTAAAAAATACAATATTTTTACTTTACACACCCACCTATTTTTACATTTATACCTTTATTTATTAAAAAAAATGATGAAAAATATTGAAGGACACAGAGCTTTCGTCTCCTTCTCCGAAAAAGAACTGCCGGAAGAAATGCAGGAAAAATGTTGAAAAGAGATGTTCTGTCTTCTCCTTCAAGAAACAATTGCAGGAAGAAAATTGTTGAAAAAATGTTAATAAATACAGCTATAACTCTTTCATCTTTATCCCTCTCACTATTGAATATCAGAAGCAGAAGGAAGAACAATGAAAGAAAGGAGGAGGAAAACAAACCTCAGACGAAAGACAAAGCAATTTAATGTGTTTGGCTAGATTTTGTGGCCGAAAGCAAAGCACAATGTTCGTTTTGCGGGCGCTAAACATTTTGTGAGGCCTTTGGTTTTCGCCAACTGAACATATTCTTGTGTGTTCAGTCTCTTGACACCGAACGTTGAAAAACTGTAATTAATTTTTGAATGTTCAATTTATGTGAGGCTTCAACAACATGTAGTGGTTTGCTCGCGTGGAGGCTCTGGTTTTTTAACAGAGATAGTTGGATCTGAAGGTTGGTCAGAGATCAAGGAAGAATGAGAGAAGGAGAAGAGACTGCTCTGCAAAAATAAAAAAATGAACAATAAATTAGAGTTATGAATATTATTGTAGTCTTATTTATATATATTTTTCTCTAAATATTTTTTGTGGGGTGAAGAGTAAAAAATGTGGTGTTAATAGAAATTCCCTTCTAAGATTCAATGTTATTTTTCTTCTTTTTCGGTTTTTATAAATTATTTTATTTTTTATTTAAATAATATAATTTTATGTAAAATACTTATGAAACGATACGTGCTTCGTGTCTATTAGGTATGATCTGGCAACACTTTTTAACATAGGAGGCAAGTCTTTATCGTTGTGGGCCCATGCAAAGTGGTTGGATTTTCCTGAAATATAATTGGTTAATTCTGAGCAGCCTTATTTTCCATTTCAATTCAACTCCAAATATGCACAAACCCATCGATTGCTCTCCGATTCGGTTAATACATTACTTCAAATTGTACCGTAAACTGTACTCGGTTTAGGTTTATAAGGCTTCTTGGTTTCCAATTTCTTTTTTTCCTTCTTGATTTTCCCCAATTTTGGTGCCCTACCCGTTTCTTTTCTTTCTTAGAAATGGAGAATTCTAATTCTGAAGATTTGTGTGGCGTAGAGCCCAGTAGGGATGGAAGAACGGATGATCCGGCGTCGACGAGCTCTTCGTACAAATTGTTTGGTCGTCAGGCCACTGTTCATCAAATGGTGGGTGGCGGCAAAGGTATATATAATCTGTTGTTAAAACTTATCTTTTGATTTAAAAGTGCAGGTGTTTGAATAAGCTACGCTGCTCTGCTCTGCTTTCAGAATTTTATGCTACAAATTTCAGTTAATTGTAACTGTTTAAAATTTGACCTCATCACAAATTCATATTGTGAGGATGATGTGGGCTATGAATTATGTTTGGTTTTGTACTTCTTAAATGTTTGCTTGGGTTTGATTCCGACCGATTATAATATTGTTGAACGTGGTTAATGGATTATTATATGGGGATTTTCATGTATGTATATTAGCTTTTGCCCTAAAAAAAAAAAAAGGATGTGTGCCACCTTTTTTTTTTTTTTTTTTTTTTTTTTGGCGAATCAAATGCTGCAAAGACTTCTTTTATAATCACCAGTTGTCTACGCAAGGAAGCTTGTTACTTAGATACTCATGATTATGTTTCACTTTCTTTTATTTAGTAATTTGACATTAGAAGTTGATGTTTCTTAGTCTTAATAATTGTTTTACTTATCTTAAACTCTTTGGAAATGTGACAACGTGATTTGTAATGTAAACCAATTATGCTTTCAATTTTGATGTTTTTTAAAGTTTCTTTTTCAATCAATTCGGTGTTGTAAGGAAATGATATTTGGAAGAAGGTAACCCACCTGGAATGTATCATTTATCACATGTTCTCTTGATTTCCTGAACTATCCTTGACCTGGAAAATTCTCTGCTTCTTTTGTAGATGCTGTGCTTGACTATTTATAGGATTCAGGTTTCTGAAAGAATGTTCTTAAAGTGCAAGCTTGAAAAAGATCATTTCTTTGTTTCAAACAGGAGAAATGATGATGAGCACAGTCATGGTTCTAAATCTAACGGATTTTAGCTTTTTCTTGTCATACAACATTATTGCTAGATCTATTTCATTGCGTTGCTGCCTTCTTTTTATATTGGTTTCTCTTCTCAGCCTTTAGCATCATCTCACTAATCTCACGCCTCTGGTTTTAGCTGCTGATGTCCTACTGTGGAGACGCCGCCGTGTTTCATTTGGCATAGTTGTTGTTGCCACGTTTTCCTGGCTACTAATTGAGCGGTCAGGGATATCATTTTTATCTCTTTGTTCAGATGTGTTGCTGATTTTAGTTGTTCTACTGTTCCTCCGGGCAAACTATGCTGTAATTAGAAATAAGTATGACTATTTTATATCTGGTGTGTCCCACAACTTCTTGTTCTATTTAGGGGTCATCTGATATCTTTATTGCTTGTTGCTAGACAACTTCAGACATTACCCGAACTAGTTCTATCAGAAGAAATGGTAAACAATGCTGCTGCATCATTTCGTGTCAAAGTCAATTACATGCTGCTTATGGCTCATGACATTACTCTTGGCAAAGATTTCAGACTTTTCTTCAAGGTTTGTGATAAGTGATTTAAATTGATAGTATATGATTTTGATCTGTGAATAGCTTCACAAAGTATTCTTCATAATCCATCCCATGCTCCTCTTGCCTGTCTTTTGCTCCATTACTTCGTAGAATGATGTTAATCATTATCAATTCCATGAATACCAGTGCCAAAGAATATGCAAAGAAAACAACAAAGGTAAGCTTCCAGTCAATAATGAATTAATGAGAAAATTATGTGTTTTCTTACAGTACGACGGCTTGTTTTGAGGGGGTATCAAAGAAGTCGCATTATGCGGAATTCTAGGATATTGATGTTAGTTAATTTTTCGTTGACCCATCTTCCGCAAAAAGTGATGAGAACATACTCATAGTGGATGCAAAAATTCAAGTAGAAAAATCACTGTGATTTACCATAAAGTGGGTTTACAATACCTTCTATTTTGAGATGAGTACATTGAATATTTCGTTTAAGTTGGATTAGATGTTATGCCCTTGATCCATGCTGCCAACATAACACCAATGTTTTCCAGCATAAATTACTCTTTTTTATTTACTGCAAGAAGTATTACTACTATTATGTGTATTTTTATACACTTTTGTGTAATTGTATAAGATTTTTTAGATCAAAACATTTATGGGCACCCTGCGAATTTGGTTTACATGTATGAATGAAAATTACATGTTTGCATTCACTGAGTCCCATCCTCATATTATCATTCGCTTACGGTGGAATTTGGCCCATTTATGTGAGGTGTCATCAATAATGTTTGAAGTAGCTTCTGTTGGAATTTTCTGTGCGTCTCTTGCCAATACTTGCGTTAAATCACAATGAAGAAATTATGTAGGTTGCTGCTTTTGGCTTAAAATATGAAATGACACAAAGATTCATGCTAGGAGTAAATGGTGAGAACACCCATGTTTCTTCTAGACTGAAATTAAGCAAGGGATATTACAAGCACTATCTTTGAGGTTTAGCTTACTTACAAAAAAATACAGAAGTTTGTTGCCTTACAAACGGGTGTTTGTAATAAAATTACAAACTGCAAGGGGCTGTTTGTAGTACTCTAGGGGGTGCTGGGGTATTTGTAATAGAAATGACTTCACTGGGTTTTCTTGTTATTAGTGTGAACCTCGAGGTAGATTTTGTAGTTATTCCATTAAACATTGAAATGGACATTCATCCTTATAAATTTTGCACGTCTGTATGGGGACTCAACAGAGGAGTAAACTTTCACAGCCTTCGTGAAACTTGCAGGTTGTGATTGCTTTGTGGCTCTTGTCTGTGATTGGTAGCTTGATATCACTCGCCACTCTTGCCTATATAGGTATGGCTGTTTATCTTCTGGCCCTTTTCCTCCTTTTTCTATGTTAATTGTAGACTCCATGGGGTCATTTTGTTTTCTTGAATTTTCTCTGATGCAAGCCAAATATGGAATCCTTCAGTTAAACCAAGAGCTTGGTCCCATCGTTTGGAAAAACTAAAATTGCAGCAAATCATGTTCATGAACTTAAAATGTTAGGGGAGTATACAAGGGAGATGTAGTGGCCTATATACTGCATTAGCCATTAGTTTCTGTTCAAAATTATGCATTTGAAGTTAGTTTGTTTGTGTCTTTTTTTACGAGTTGTCACATTATTTTGATTATCCATTTTGCAATATAATGCCATGAAATATATCCCACTCAGCAGTTTCTAGGAATTGTCCTATGATTATGTTCGAACATATGCCTTATCCATACATGTCAGCATAGTTAGACGCAAGTACATATACATATCCTCTCTCTGTGTATGTTTAGCTGAAAAATGTTATGAACGGCTATTTATTTTTAGCTTATTCTCTGGTGGTAAAATGGTCTGAATATAATACATAGCCGTATATTGCGGTAGTAGACTCCCCTAAAGAGAGCTGTGTTCACAAATTTTGTTTACTTGCATTGTCTTACTTTTGAACATTTGACCGCAGGAATCATCATTTCCATTACAATTCCAGCTCTGTATGACAAGTTCGAACACCGAGTGGATGTCTGTGTCGGGATGATCCATCAACAGTTTTCGAAGCATTATAAGATAGTGGATGAAAGTCTGCACAGCAGATTGCCAAGGACTTTGAACAAGGACAAAGATCCTTAATTCAGACCAACAATCTGTGTGTGTGTGATTACATGGGAGGAGGGGCAATATCACTGTGGAGTCAAAAGGATGCGTCGGGTATGTAAAATATAAATAAAGCATAAAATCTACTATTGTCGTAAGTGTTTCGATTCAGAACTCATCTTGTGTTGATGTACCACTCTCTCTATTCGGTGCCTATGATTCCAGGCAGGGTGTCGAGTCGAGACTTCCAGCTTTTATTCTTTGCTTTCGTGTCTCTTACTAAAGGAGAAATTGACAGAATCAAACCAATAATACAATTCTCTAATTTGTAATATAGCCAAAAAAAAAAAAAAAAAAACGAACGCGTGTGATCTTCCAAATTAACAGTTGATTTTGGTAAGAACAAACATCCGGCCTTAGGATTTGGTGATAGATTTAAAATTTACTAAACTTGTTTGACTGAAAACTCAAATTAAATTTTAATTTTTTTCTTAGTTTATAGTTAATTTTTTATGAATTTGAAATCATTTGTACAACATAATAAATTGAAATTCATCTTCATTCTCTTATGTATGTATAACTGTATATTTCTCACTCATTGCACACACACTGAACACATCACACATGGTACATACTTGTACTATAAAGTATATATAATTATATTTACATTTATATCAATATATAAACCTGCATGTAACTTATATATATATATATATAATACAACTGAAATCTGGGTATAAAAGGAAAACTAAAATTATTTGGTCAAAAAATAGTTTTCTAAACTCAGGTACAACGACACATATTCTCAATGAAAGCCAAGCACAAATAAAGCATGTGACCGGTGCCAAATCAGCAAATAAAGTTGCCAACCTTGCCAACAAATCAGCACAACAGAAAATCAAGGATCCATCTCAGCTTTGAGGTTGTAGAGAGATCCAAGATAAGAAGATTATCTTCAGAATATTCAGATATATATATTTGTTATGATGTAACACAGAATTCCTTCATTCAATATACATGTTTTTACCAAGAATTACAACATGGTTCCTTTCAGCAAATTTATCTTTTATTTCATGATTTATCCTATTTTTCCAATATGGTATCAGAGAAGGATTTAATCCTGTCTTTGGAACCTCTCCTTTTTTTTTTATATTTTTAGTTATTTCCATTAAACTTGATAATAGCAATTACCTGCTATGGAAACAACAAGTCATTATCACTATCTGTGTATATGGACTTGAATCCTTTCTTGAAACAAATTCTACACCACCAGATCAATTCATTGAAGATGAAAATCTCAAAAGAAAGTCCTAAATCCAGAATTTGTCTCATGGAAGAGGCAAGATCAATTGCTGGTCTCCTGGATTCTATCTTCTCTATCAAAAGGAGTTTTGATCCAAATGTTGGACTCAATTCAACAAGGTAAAGTTGGAACGCCTTGGAGACAAACTTTGCTTATCAGTCAACTGCTAAACTGATGCAGTATAAATACAAGCTTCAAACTATGAAGAAAGGAAGTCTCTCCATGAGAGAGTATCCGAACAAGGTGAAAGAATGTTGTGATTTGCTGGCTTCTGCATGTCAGCAAATTAGAGAACCAGATCAGATTTTGCACATCATAACAGGCTTAGGCTCTGAGTATTATGTTGTCATGGTTTCTATTACCTCTAGAACACAACCATGGATCACTAGCAAGGTCCATCCCCTCCTTCTAAGCTATGAAAACATATTTAAATCCATGTCTCCTCCATCTGTTAACATGGATGGCTCACAACCAAGCCTCAATATAGCTACTTTTCACAATCTTATCCCAGGAATTTCCAAACAAATCCCACACAAAGAGGAAGAGGAGGCAGGACTCCTAGAGGGAGAGGTTCTAGAGGTGGTGGCTTTTACAAAGGTAGGGGAGGCAAATTTAATAGATCCACCTTGATTTGTCAGGTTTGTCAAATAGCCGGCCATTCTGCTGACAGATTTTGGTACAGATATGACTCCAGCTACTCTGGAACCAATAATAACGCCAACACAATCCCAAACACACACTCCACTCTATCCAGCAGAAATTTTTCAGACCCTCCCAGCCTCAATATAGCTCAAATGAAACCCTACCCTTTTTCTGACACTGGTTCTGAATCATCTTGGTTCCTGATACTGGTGCCACCAACCATGAAACTAATGATTTTCAGAATCTCAATACTGCAGCAGAACACCATGACAGTACCAGACTTCATCTGGGTAATGGCTCAGATATTGTTGTAGCTCATATTGGTTATTCATTATTAAAATGCAGTTCTCATCATAAACATTTCTTACTTAGAAATTTGTTGCATGTTCCTACTGTCAAAAATAACTTACTTAGTGTCTCTCAGTTTGCTCTTGATTATCACGTCTTTTTTAAATTTCTCCTTGCCTGTTGTCTTGTCAAGGATCTTCTTTTACAGGAAACTCTGCTCCAAGGGACAGTTAAGGATACTTTATACCATTTCAATATACATCATATCAAGTCTCCACAAAGCAGCTCCAGTTTCAAGTCCATCACTCATGTTCCTACTACATCACTTAGTTCTAGTTCTCAGTCTTGTTCTCCCTCTCTTTATGCTGCAAACCAGCCTATTGATTTGCATGTATGGCATCAAAGGCTTGGCCACTGTGGCATGGACATTGTTAAGAAGGCTTTATCTAATAATAATATCTCCTTTTATGTTCTCCAGGACCCATCAACTCCCATTTCCTACATCTAACAGCGAATATTCGCAACCATTTGATTTAGTGCATACTGATATGTGGGATCCCTCACCTGTATAGTCCAAAAATGGTTTCAAGTATTCCATCAGTTTTATATATCATTGTACTGGATTCACTTGGCTATATTTTCTCAAAAACAAAAGCGATGCTAAACAGTCATTCATCCACTTCCATACCCCTGTTCTCACTTAATTTAATGTTAAAATAAATGCCATTCAAAGTGACGGTGGGGGTGAATACCAAGCTATGAAACATTTTTTCTTGATCATGACATTATACACAAACTTCTTGTCCTTATACACCTCAACAGAACGTTAGCTGAAAAAAAAAAACATAGAGACCTTGTTGAGGTAGGCTTATCTCTTTTAGCCCAATCTCATGTTCCCCTATTCTTTTGAGATGATGCATTTGTCTCAGCATGTTATATCATTAATAGGACCCCCTCCAAACTCCTTCACTTCAAGAGTCCTCTTGAGATGTTGCATGCATGGTCATAAACCTAACTACTCTACACAAGGTTTTTGGATGTCTATGCTATCATTCTTTAAGGCCTTATAATACCCACGAACTGCAATTCAGGTCCACTACTGGAACTTTTTTGGGTTACAACCCTTCATATAAAGGTTACACAGTTCTTCTCCCACCTGGAAAGGTCATCATCACAAGACATATTTTATTTGATGAGTCTACATTCCCATTTGCCCAAAAATCACATCCCTCATCTCCTGCTCCACCTACCAATCCTCCACCACATCAGTTCTATACCCACTCACCTGCCTATTTCTTCATCACAAATACCTCCACCTACACTAGTTAGCTCCATTCCACATACACCTCTCCCTCAACCTGTCAGTCCTTCTCCTTCACCATACATACTTCAATCATTGGTAGCGTCGTTTCTTCACCAAAAATAATCGGACCAGCGGTCAGTATGCCCACACTGAAACAGAACAGTGGCAAGCAAGATCGTCTCCCAAAGGACCGGCGAGGATTTTTTCTAATCTTTTGATCTGCCAATTAACACGAAAATCAGAGCAAATATTTGTAGTTTGAGAAGAAAATTTAATAACTAAAATTGAGAAAAGGGTTTGTATCAGATATGTAAAATATTCCGGGTTCCAATTAATTCCACTCTAGCTAACTATTTCAATCATCGATGCAAAATTGACTTTAATTCATGCAAATAAATCAGTTATAACTACCGAAGACGGTTCTGACGCGGTCTTATCTCTCCTTAATTTCTTGATAACCAGGAAGACGCTTCACTAATTATTTTCCTAATCGACTGACAACCCTAGAGATGCTCTATGGATTTAATGAGCCGACAACATTAATAATTAGAGAAACTCGATTCAAAACCAATAAACTCTGACGCAGGATTAACGAATTAAGACTGATCTTCCCTTGATTATGAAGAATCAATGTACCACTAATTAAATCTAAACCACAATTACGGATGACCGATTTAATTGGCTACTAATTAATCCCGGACTAATGAATATTTCGAACTATCCAATAGATCCGAAACAATTAACAACACTAAACACAGAGAATCATAGATACTTGCATAAAATAAAGTATACGAACAGATTTGATCTCATAAAATAGAATAGCTAAAGCTTCCTTAATTGTTACCGGAATAAAAGAGTTTAGCTACAACCCATAATAGAATCAAGAAACCAAAATAAGAAAATAGAATGATAAAACCGGGCAGCTGCTTGGAGAGAAGAACGGCTGCCTCTCTTGGTTCCTTGGAGTAGAGCTAAATGTGATGATGTTTCTAACGAAACCCTAGTTCAACTATATATATAAATCCAAAACTAAAAGGCCATGTTTTTTATGTTAATGAAGCCCATAATTACAAGTTTAAACTGATATCTGTTGCTCAATCCCATAGGAGCCCATATGTGTATTGGAATTGGGCCTTTAAATTGATCTTGGGCCGCTAAAAAATACTCTGTTCAGGCCCGACTGGCCGGTATGGTCATACTGCCCGTCTACCAAGTAAATCCCCTGCTTGATTCTTCCAAAAATTATGCTCATTTTCCTCCAAAATTGAGTATTCACCTACAATTATTTACCAACTGGAATTAGCTCATAAATATATGTGTTGAAAGGATATTGATCATCAAAATTACACCAAAACTCTCCAAAAAGATGTATCAAATAATCACCCATCAAATCCCCCCACACTTAAACAATGCTCGCCGTCGAGCATAACTCACCAAAAAAGAAAACTTAACTCGATACTCAAAAGACAAAACAATCATTGGCAACATTTCAACGAAAATAATCAAAACATGATCATCCACAAACCACCAACCATTCTCTTGTGTCAAAAATGTGCATTAGCTCTTCATTCAAGTCAAGTTTATGCATAGTTAATCCTGCCCTTCCAAGTTTGACTCCAATTCCCTCAAATAAGAAATAAGGACAATTTTCATTCACTCAAATCGCAACTTGATACTGTCAAACACAGATTTGCCCTTATGTCACCGTCTCTACCTGAAATATGAGATAAATGCACAAATCAAAAGGTCTTTGCAGGGTTGTAACGGGGCCAGGGAAAAGGGTATGATGGAAGGATAGAACAGTTAAAAATATGAAAATATATGAGCATATCAAAATATTCGAGCCACTCCCTAAAAACAAGGTGATTTTCAATTGAACAAGGCATGACCGACATCAAACAATTATTATTTTTTTTGAATTTTTGAATTTTCATTTTTTTTGGCTGAACAGTAACAGGAGTACTGTTACTTCAGAAACTGAACTCTCCACTTTTTTTCGATTTTTTTTCTCGACAGAATAGGGGCTGGATGTCATAATTTTTTTTTATCTCGACAGGTCAGCATTTTGCTATTCACAAAACAGGAATATATATCCATAAGAATTAGCATTTCGGCACATAACATCTTCTAAGTATAGGCGTTTTCATTTTCAGCACATTCTAACATAATCGCATACTTTCATGGGCAAAAATATGCTAAAATAGGTTATAGATTAATGGTTTAGTGGCTGTAATCAATAAAGAACGGCTAAGGCATAACAGGCTCACTAGTGGATATGTAGGGTTCGGATAATATATTCAGGCCAAAACTGGGTTAATCCTAAATGCCTTAATCACTTTCATGCAAGAATCTCAAAAGGGTTTCAACTATGGCAACCGGGCAAGTAGGAAATCTAGCATACAAGTTCGATATACTCATTCAGATATAAATTGAGCAATTTTCAGATATAAAACCATGCTTATCAGGCTCAATTCTCACAATATATAAAGCTGTAATCATGTGATCAACTATGAAAATTTTGTCATCCTAGAATACATGCGAGCATAGACACAATTTCATCACAAAAGAACAACAACCAAACAATCTCATAACCCAACTTTTCATATTGATCATTTCCATGCTGCCAAGGACTCAACCAAGACTCTTGTTTTTTTATTTATTTTTTATTTTTATATATAGTCAAAATACGTATACTCCCCCCCCACACTTGGAAACTACAGTGTCCCCACTGTGGAAATAGGGGAAAGATACGACAAAAACTAATACCTATCAAGACCTAACAAAAGGGAAAAAGAACGTAAACTCCCCTGGATAAAGTGTCAGGGCTTCGAAGAACGGGACATCCGGCGGACTGCTTGTTCCACATCTGTAATGCGGTCACTGAGAGCGTCAATTTGGGTCCCTATCTTGTCTTCTAAAGTCACAACCCAGTGAGGAACGGAGTTCTCGAACAACTCCTTGATGTCGGTTAGAGACGGGGCAGACGAGGAACCTGCAGAAGAAGAACCAGAAGGAAAAGAATTGCTCGGGGCTGAAACACCCGTCTTCAACAATTGATAATTTCCTTCGTTATTGATAAACAATAGGCGCATGTTGTGGAGATCAATAAGGGTGAAATAATAAGGTGGAAAAAACACAGACTCGACTTCAAAGACATTTAGCTTATGGGCTAACCTAGTAACAAAAGCTCCCAAAGGAAATTTCCCGTTGAAACGGGTGGAGCTCGCACGCCATTGCTTGGCAGCCCAAAAATCAAAATTCATTTTTACACCAGCAAGCATATTGGTCAAGATAAAAATATCATTCATGGTGACAATGTTCAATGAGTCATGCCTAGCAAACAGATTCTGCACAAAAAACCGATGGCACAAACGTAATCCATTATCAACAATATTAGCACTTTTCGAACACCCCTTTGCATACGATGATTCCACATACAAAGCACGCCATTTTTCATCAATGGTGTAAGACTGATTTTCAGGCACATCACACAGAACATCATCATATTCAGAAGATTGTAAAGAGTCTTCAGTGTCAAAGTCAAGCAACACATTTAATTGGTCCACAGAAAAATAAAATTTGTGACCTTTCAATTGAAATAATATAGCATGTGGATCAGATAATGGGCGTGATGGGTCAAAAAGAAATGAGGAAATAAATTCCAGTGACATTTCTTTGTACACAGGTTCAGATATGTCAAGGAAAGGAGATCAACCAATGTTTGCAAAATACTGCCGAGTGGAATCGTTAACACCCAGACATTCAATAGCATCCCAATCAAACATACGAACATTGATAAATTAACGAAAGTAATTCTTACTGAGTCGAGTCTCTACTTCCTCGGGAGAAAGAAATCTGGGCGGGGAAGCAGGAGGACTCGATTGGGGCGACTGGGAGTGAACCGGCGACAGGGATCGCGACGGGGTTGGAGCGGCCAGCTCTGTGTCGGCATCATCGTCCAACGGCGGTTCAGGAGCGGGCGCCTGGGAGCCGGGTGCACCTGGTGATCGGGGCCTCGACTTCCGTACATGCAGCGGCGTGGGGATGTAGCATCATCTGACGGGTGGCTAGCGCGACCGACAGGAAGAATGCGTCGTCCACGGCGGCTGGGCTTCACGTCGGTGACGGCTGTGTAGGGACTGATGACGTCGCCTCTTGTCGCCTATTGTGGCGTTTGGGGGCTATCTAGGCGAGTGGTGCGAGAGAAAGATGTAGGCGTGTGTTGTGTGAAGGAGAGAGAAGAGGGATGGAGACAGGTGTTGTGCGAGAGAGAGGGAGGCGTATGTTCTGAGAGAGAGGAGAGTCCGGTTGTGTTGTGAGTGGGAAATTAGGGCATAATCCCCCTCAATTTAAAACTTTCTCTCCTTTTGCAATTAAGTCCCTGGATTTTTCCCTTCACCAGTTTGGCCCCTCCTTTACTATTGAGTCTAAGGCTTGGTCACAATGCCTGTTAGTAATCTGCCAACAATACCACAATAAAATAAGATTAATTCTATAAGCCTGTAAATTCGCACAGCCTTTTCCATTATTTTTATTTTATTTTAATAAACTAATAAAAAAAACTAAGAAGATAAAAATCAAAGAGCTTGGGTTGCCTCCCAAGAAGCGCCCTTGTTTAACGTCTTAGGCTCGACGTATCAGGTGGTTGATCATGAAAGTATCTCGGGTGCTGCCAAGGTTATTCTATCGATGGTAGCTATTTTCATTCCCCCGTAGTAAGGTTTCAACAATTGTCCATTCACCTTCAACATCTTGGAAGTACTCAAACTTTGAATCTCGATGGCTCCATGAGGACTTACATTTATTACTTCAAATGGTCCCATCCAACGGGATTTCAGTTTACTCGGCATGATTCGAAGTCGAGAATTGAACAAGAGAACTTGCTGTCCAACTTCAAAAGATTTCCTTCGAATATATTTGTCGTGGAGGAATTTGGTGTGTTCCTTGTAGAGGCTGACACTACTGTAGGCTTCCAACCAAATCTCCTCTAATTCTTGCAATTGAAGTTTCCTTTCTTGACCAACTAGCTCTTGGTCAAGACAATATTGTTTTACTGCCCAAAACGCCTTATACTGCCCAAAACGCCTTATACTGCAATTCGACTGGTAAATGGCACTGCTTCCTGAAAATCAGACGGTAAGGGGACATCCCGATGGGTGAATTGTATGCCCATACTGCACCATCCAGTCGAAGACTCCAGTCTTTTTGGTTCGGGTTTACTGTTTTTTCCAGAATATTTTTTATCTCCCGGTTGGACACCTCAGCTTGTCCATTCGATTGTGGGTGGTAGGCAGTAGCAACTCGGTAGTGAACCCCGTAGCTCTTAAAAAGAGCCTCTAACGTTCGATTGCAAAAATGTGTTCCTTGATCGCTTATAATGGCACGTGGTACACCGAACCTATTAAAAATGTTAGTCTTAAGAAAACCTACAACAACCTTAGAATCATTGGTGTGAGTAGCCTTTACTTTAATTCACTTGGACACTTAATCAATTGCCAATAAGATGTAAGAATTTCCAAACGAACTCGGGAATGGACCCATAAAGTCCATCCCCCACATATAAAAAATTTCACACACCAAAATAGGGGTTTGGGCATTTCATATCGAGATGAGATGCTACCTGTTCTTTGACAACGATCACAATTTTAGCAGAAAAAATAGACATCCTTAAAAATGGTTTCCCAATAAAAACCGGAATCAAGAACCTTACGGGTTGTCCTTCTTTGTCCAAAATGACCACCACACGTATGGGCATGACAAAAATTCAGAATGGATGAAATTTCATTTTCAGGAACGCTTCTCCGTATTAGTTGGTCGGCGCAAGTCTTCCACAAATAAGGGTCGTCCCATATGAAATATTTTGCTTGGCTCTTCAACTTATTCTTTTTAGCTATTTCAGTCCCTTTTGGAAAAATTCCAGTGGTTAAATAATTAACTAAATCAGCGTACCAAGGGATCATACCTTCAGCTGCTAGTAACAGCTCATCAGTAAAATCGTCCGATATGGCCATACTGTCCGACTCTGTTTTCAGTCTGCTCAAATGGTCAGCAACTTTATTTTTCGCCACTTTTTTATCTTTGATTTCCAAGTCAAATTCTTGTAGCAGTAGTATCCAGTGGATGAGATGTGGCTTGGATTCCTTCTTGGAGAGCAAATACTTTAAAGCTGCATGGTCGGAATAAACAACTACTTTAGAACCAATAAGATAAAATCTAAAATTTTCACAAGTAAAAACAACAGCAAGTAGCTCCTTTTCTGTCATCGTATAATTGCATTGGGCAGGGTTGAGTGTCTTTGAAGCATAATATATCACATGGCTTTCTTTTCCGTTCTTTTACCCAATCACAGCTCCAACAGCGAAATCACTTGCATTACACATGATCTCAAACGACATTCCCCATCTCGGTGGTTGGATTATGGGAGTAGAAGTCAACTTGCTCTTCAAGAGATCAAAAACTTCCATGCACTTTTCATCAAAGATAAATGACACATCTTTTTGCAACAACTTTGTTAGGGGCTGTGCAATCTTCGAAAAATCTTGAATGAAACGTCTATAGAAACCTGCATGGCCTAAGAAAGCTCGAATATCTTTTTTGTTAGAAGGGTAAGGTAATTTCACAATCATATAAATCTTTGCCTTATCCACTTCTATCCCATTTTCAGATATAACATGTCCAAGTACTATACCTTGTTTTACCATGAAATTACATTTTTCAAAATTCAACACAAGTTTAGTTTCAACACACCTCTCCAAAACTTGTTCCAAATTACTCAAACAATGATCAAAATTAGCACCATGAACAATAAAATCATCCACGAAAATCTCAATGCAATTTTCGATCAAATCAGAAAAAATACTTATCATACATCTTCGAAAAGTATCAGGAGCATTACATAAACCAAAAGGCATACGACGGCAAGCAAAAGTTACAAATGGACAAGTGAACGTTGTTTTTTCTTGATCCTCTTGTGCCACAAAAAATTGAAAATATCCCGAATAACCATCAAGAAAACAAAAGAATGAATTTCCAGCCAATCTTTCAAGCATCTCATCAATAAAAGGCAATGAAAATTGATATTTCCTAGTGGCATCATTCAATTTCCTAAAGTCTATGCACATACACCTACCAGTTTGAAGTCTCATTGGGATCAGTTCATTATTTTCAGTTTTTTACCAGCTGAAATCCAGACTTTTTAGGGACCACATGAACAGGACTAACCCAAACACTATCAGAAATTGGATAAATAATCCCTAACTCTAACAATTTAAGGATTTCCTTAAGCACAACCTCTTTCATGACAGGATTCAATTTCTTTGTGGATCTCTAGAAGGTTTACAATTAGGTTCAAGTAAAATTTGATACATGCATATAGAGGGGTGATACCTTTTATGTCAGCTCACTTGTCGTTATATGCTTCTTTAAGAGCTCAACCAACCTTTTCTCTTGCTCCTTGCAAAGCTCATTGCTTATGATGAAGGGTAGCGACTCCTTCTCACCCAATAATGCGTATTTCAGATGCTGGGGCAGTACCTTCAGTTCCAGCATTGGAGCTATTGCTACAGATGGTAAAATAGGTTATGAATTGGTCGGTATGGGCATTCTGCTCAACAGATGCCGAGTGGGAACTTCACTGGTGGAACACAGCTGCATCCTGGCATCACGAATTTCTTCATCTTCTTCAGTTCCTGTTATTGTTCCAAGTTGTCCCATTAAGTAGTGCTTGCTCCAGTTTGTCTTCCCTAAAATGATTTTCAACAAAATCATCAATTAAGGAATCAACAACATCAACCATATACAAACCTTCACGATCCTTAACATGCTTCATAGCTTCAAAAATATTAAATGTAACAGTATCACCATCAAATTCAAAGCTAAGAATGTCTTTATCAACATCAATTTTAATTCTTGCAGTTTTCATGAATGACCTTCCTAAAAGAATTAAAGGCATATGTGCAGAAAAAGTATCATCCATATCAACAATGTAAAAATCCACCGGCAAAAATTAAATCATTTACTTTCACCAAAACATCTTCCACCACACCTTTTGGATATGTATTAGACCTATGAGCTAATTGAATTATCACACGAGTTTCCTTCATATCTCCTAACTGTAGCTCCTTATACATAAAGAGTGGCATAACATTGATGGAAGCACCTAAATCTAGCATAACTCTCTCAACTTTCTTACTACCAATGATGCAGGAAATAGTAAACATGCCAGGATCCCTACATGTTTTTGGTAATTTTCTTTGAATAACAGCTAAAACATTTTCATTAACCTTGATTTTTGCATCTTTCCCATTTCTGATCTTTTTAGCACATAATTCTTTCAAAAATTTTGCGTACCTGGGAACTTGCTTAATGACATCAATCAAGGGTAAGTTAATTTCTACCTTTTTGAACAACTCAAGACTTTCTTTCTCATCATCCTCTTTCTTGTTTCGAACCAACCTGGAAGGAAAAGGGGCTGCCATAATAGATTGAGAATTAGAAATTTTAGAATTCATGATTACTTTAGGGGGAAGAGGTTGATCCGGTTGTTGTGCCTCCTTAACAACTTCCTTCGTTTGATCTTCAACCTTGTCTTTCGCCTCTTTCTCTTTCTTCCCAACCTCTTGCTCGACCAGCTCCTTTCCACTCCTCAAAGTTACAGCACTAACATCTCTTTAGGATTTATCTCAGCTTGGGATGGAAGTTTGCCTTTAATCACTTGCATTTTGTTCACTTGAGTGGCAAGTTGGGTGATTTGTGTACCCATAATGCCCAAGGCAGCTTGTGTCTCCTGCTGGAAAGCTTGCTGACTCTGCACCATATTTTTAACAATTTTGCTGCTGTGCGCCAGAGTCTTCAGAATATCGTTCATGCTGGGTTCTGATCGGTCGGTATGCCTATACTGCCTGACCTGCGGCTGTCTGAATGGTAGATTCCCAGGTATTTTCGAATTTTTGTTGTTTCCAGCTGAAATTGGGGTGATTTATCCAGCTTGGGTTATATGTGTTCGAGAATGGATCATTCCTCTTTTTTCTTAGTGCATCGTATTGGGCATCCTCCGACCCATAGCACACTTGTTCGGGTTGAGAATTCTGCAAAATAGGACACAAATCAGTAACATGACTATTTTCCGAACAAATTTCACATATAAATTTTTGAGTTTGAGCGACAGCAAGTCCTCTAACTAAAGAGGTGAGAGCATCAATCCTATCATTGACACTTGAACTTTCTATTCCTTCAGCTCCTTTCACAGGCCGATATCTATCATCATCCCCATCTTCATATTGTTAGCCATTGGAAACCATATCCACAATGAGTTGTTTTGCTTCAGCCAATGTCTTGTGGGTTAAGGATCCTCCACAAGCAACATCAATGATTTTTCTATTAAATGAACACATACCACGATAAAAATAATTAGTTAGCAATTGATATTCAGAAAATCCGTGGTCAGGGCATTTACGACATAGCTGCTAAAATCTCTTCCAATAATCAGCCAGGCTCTCTCTTGATTTTTGCTTTATGCTGCTGATTGCCATTCTTAAATTAGCAGCCCTCGATTCTGGAAAGAATTTTCGCAAGAACTGCTCCTCCAAATCATTCCAAGTCCGAATGAAGCCCGATGGAAGGTCAAACAGCAGTCTCTAGCCTTCCCTTGCAAAGTATGAGAAAAAGCTAGTAATCTCAAATTATTTTTAGAAAAACCTTGAGGGAGTAGAGTGGAGCAAACTAAATCAAATTCAGCAAGATGCTTGTGTGCACTCTCTCCGGGTAGATCACCGAACTTGGGCAGCACCTGGATAAAACTAGGCCTAATTTCAGCATTTTGAGCAATATGTAGCAGCACAATGCAAATCGATCGATTGTTGCGGTGACGACCCAATTCCTTTATAAGAGGTTCAACTTCTTCTCTTGGTAAGAGTATGCGTTCTTCATTATCAGCCATATTTTCTGAAATAACAGCTTTCTTGGCTCTTTTCCTCAAGTTCTTGGCAGTTTTCTCCACTTCTGGATCAAAAATTAATTTTCCTATACGTGAAGAACGGGGCATAAAATTAAAAAAAAAAATTGTCAAACTAGTAGATCAGAATAATCACTGCTTAAAACCAGTCCCCGACAATGGCGCCAAAATTTGGTAGCGTTGTTTCTCCACCAAAAATAATCTGACCAGCGGTCGGTATGCCCACATTGAAACAGAACAGTGGCAAGCAAGATCGTCTCTCAAGGACCGGCGATGATTTTTTCTAATCTTTTGATCTGCTAATTAACACGAAAATCAGTAGTAAATATTTGTATTTTGAGAAGGAAATTTAATAACTGAAATTGAGAAAAGGGTTTGTATCAGATATGTAAAATATTTCGGGTACCAATTAATTCCACTCTAGCTAACTATTTCAATCATCGATGCAAAATTGACTTTAATTCATGCAAATAAATCAGTTATAACCACCGAAGACGCTTCTAATGCGGTCTTATCTCTCCTTAATTTCTTGATAACCAGGAAGACGCTTCACTAATTATTTCCCTAATCGACTGACAACCCTAGAGACACTCTATGGATTTAATGAGCCGACAACATTAATAATTAGAGAGACCCGATTCAAAACCAATAAACTCTGACGCAGGATTACCGAATTAAGACTGATCTTCCCTTGATTCTGAAGAATCAATGTACCACTAATTAAATCTAAACCACAATTATGGATGTCCGATTTAATTGGCTACTAATTAATCCCAGACTAATGAATATTTCGAACTACCCAATGGATCCGAAAAAATTAAAAACACTAAACATAGAGAATCATAGATACTTGTATAAAATAAAGTATATGAACAGATTTGATCTCATAAAATAGAATAGCTAAAGCTTTCTTAATTGTTACCGGAATAAAAGAGTTTAGCTACAACCCATAATAGAATCAAGAAACCAAAATAAGAAAATAGAATGATAAAACCAGGCAGCTGCTTGGAGAGAAGAACGGCTGCCTCCCTTGGTTCCTTGGAGTAGGGCTAAATGTGATGATATTTCTAATGAAACCCTAGTTCAACTATATATACAAATCCAAAACTAAAAAGGCCATGTTTTTAATGTTAATGAAGCCCATAATTACAAGTTTAAACTGATATCTGTCTTTCAATCCTGTAGGAGCCCATATGTTTAGTGGAATTGGGCCTTTAAATTGATCTTGGGTCGCTGAAAAATACTCTGTTCAGGCCCAACTGGCCGGTATGGTCATACTGCCCGTCCACCAGGTAAATCCCCTGCTCGATTCTTCCAAAAATTCTGCTCATTTTCCTCCAAAATTGAGTATTCATCTACAACCATTTACCAACTGGAATTGGCTCGAAAATATATGTGTTGAAGGGATATTGATCATCAAAATTACACCAAAACTCTCCAAAAATATGTATCAAATAATCACCCATCAATCATCTTTCCATGATTAGATTTATAACAATGAAAGTAACTCTAATGATGATTCTATACCTTTTTCTAATGAGTTTCTTACTATGAGTGAGAGTTTTACAAGTGCTACTGACCTTTCTTTTGGAGTTTTTAAACAGAAGTTGTATCTTTCTTCCTCTCATGCTTCTATCGATCACTCTGAGCCGACTACTATACTTCAGGCTTTTCAACGTGCTCATTGGAAGTCTGCCATGGACCAAGAGCTCAATGCTCTTTACAAAAATCACTCTTGGACCCTTACCTCTCTTCCTCTAGGTAAGAATTTAATTGGTTGCAAGTCGATTTTTAAAATTAAAAAGCATGCTGATGGTACTATTTCCAAGTACAAAGCAAGGTTGGTAGCTCAAGTATATTCTCAAACACCTGGCTTTGATTTTCAAGAAACCTTCAGTCCAGTAGTAAAGCCAACAACCATTAGAATCATCCTTACTTTGGCTGTACACTACAACTGAGCAATATGCCAATTGGATGTCAATAATGTCTTTTTACATGGTGACATTGTTGAAAACCTGTACATGAAACAACCACCAAGGTTTGAACAAGGTCAAGGCCTTGTTTGCAAGCTGTCCAAAGCCATCTATGGGTTAAAGCAGACTTTCAGATCACGGTTTCTTAAAGTGAAAAATGTTCTTTTTGGCTTTGGCTTCACTAATTCTAACACAAATACATCTTTATCTTTAAGTTTTCCAAGGGTTCTGTAATTTATCTTCTCATTTAAATTGATGACATCTTGGTGACTGGTAATGATCCTCAAGGAATCAGCTCTTCTATTTCACAACTCAGCCAAGTTTTTTCCCTAAATGATCTTGGTCATTTACATTATTTCTTGGGCATTGAGGTCTCCTATACTAGTCATGGCATGCATCTAAGCCAGTACAAATATATCCAGGATCTCCTTAAAATGACACATGTTTCCACTATACCCACTCCTATGGTTATTGCCCCACCTTTATCCAAGTTTGATGGCACTCCGGTTGCTGATCCTAAATTCTATAGGAGCATAGTTGGAGTTACCTGAGATATCTTTTTCAATTAACAAGGTCAGCCTATCATATCCAATCCTTTGGACACTTATTGGAAATCTGTCAAGAGAATTTTCAGATATCTTTCAGGTACATCAGATTATAGTATTCACATTCAAAAGAGCAATCATCTTCACCTTGTAGGATTTTTCATATTGTGATTGGGGTCTGATCCTGATGACAGAAGATCTTTCTCAGGATTATGTGTTAAGTTTGGCAACAAATTTGATTTCTTAGAGTTCTGAAAAGCAAATATCGATTTCTAGATCAAGCACTGAAGCTGAGTACAGAAGTGTAGATCATGTCACTACTCACATTTTATGGGTTCAATCTGTTTTATCTAAACTTTACATTCCCCTATCCAAACCTCATGTTGTTTGGGTAGATATTCTGAGTACTAAACAAATCATGTGACCGGTACTAAATCAGCAAATAAAGTTGCCAACCTTGCTACAAATCAGCACAACAGAAAATCAAGGATCCATCTCAGCATTGAGGTTCTAGAGAGATCCATGATAAGATGATCACGATCCAAGATTAGCAAGTGATGTTATTAGATTCTCTTAACGTAGATGGTGGACAAGTGTACATCTGGATTAAGCTTAATAAAGTTTGTTAGGCTGAATTCTGCATTGTTATTGGATTGGAGAATAGAGCACAAATGACATATATATATATATATATATATATTATATATACATATAATATACATAAAAAGGTTAATTGTAAAATAATGCATGATTTTTACCTCTTTTTGCAATCTAATGACATCTTTTAAATATTGTAATTTAATGTACGAACTTCTTAATTTTGTAATTAAAAGTAAAATTATAATTTTTTTATAGAACTTTCATGGAGTAACATATGAAACTTGATAAAAGATGGATCGAAGAGTGACTGTATGGTGGTAGCCGCTTCTCTCAATTAAAAAAAAAAAAATTCAATATATATATATTAAAATATTAATTTTTGAAAGTTCAAGGGTGCATCTACCCCAATCCCTCCGTCCATCTCTGACAGTGATTGTCGGGTTTGGGGTGCCAATTCATCAAAATTATATAAAAAAGTTACAATCACACATTAAATTGTCAAAATTAAGAATTTTGTGCATTAAATTGCAATGTTTATTAAAATATAGTTAAATTGCAAAAAGTTGTGAAAGCTATGCATTATTTTGCAATTAATCCTAAAAAAATATTTGATTCCGAAATTTTGGGTACTATGACCAAAGCCTATCTTAATAAGCATGGGGGTCGGCCTTGTTCATAATAAATTAATGTTAATGAAATCGTTAACTAAGGCCTAGGTAAAACTAACTCATGAAAATCGTTTTTCATTTCTTGACATTCTCTTTAAATGTTATATAATATACTACTTCTTTTTTTTTTAAATAGTTATATATAAATAATTATTGCCAAAAATAAAAAAAATAAAAAAAATCATGTCATGAAGTTAAGGTCTTGTTTCATTAGTAGAAATAATAAATTAAAATATTTATTTAACAAAAAAAATTATACATAATTAAATTATTCAAATTAATAAATAAAAAAAGTTGTTTAAGTATGAATTTATAGTTTCTAAGAGTTTTTTCTTTCATCTAAATGAAAAAATAAAATAAAAATTATATTATTGAAAAACACAATTATTTTTTAATACTTTTTTATTTTCGAACCGAACCAAAAATTATCAAAATAGCAAAAGCATTGAATTAAAAGTTTGGAACATGTATGACCTTTACCTTTTAATATTTCCTTTATAAAGGATTATGCAAGAAATGTGAAATGCAGTTAATAAGAAACAGAATCTGAAATCCTAGTAATAAAAATAAAATCATAATCGTATTAATAAAAAGTAATAATGAGAATGATGCATTCAATTGAATATTTTACACGTTCTGAGTATTGCACCCCACAGAGATCCACCCAAAGGCAAAGACTAACACTTTTCAGCGCGCTCCTCCGGAATTCAAATCCCAAGTCCACATCTCAAATCCACACGCCATTGTAAACCCATTAATTCGCATACCCAGTTACAAAGATGGCGGATTAAAGAGGCAATTGACTATGATTCTTACGTTCTTTTTTAGAAATGGCCCATTAACTAACTTCAGACAAGAATATATTTTTCTTCTTCCCTTTTCACTCTTTCTATGTTTTCAATCTTTTCTTGTCGTAGTTTTGATTTTTGATTTGTGGTTCGAATAGGGGGTTGCAATCTTGAAATTGGATTGGCCGAAATTTGTTGGCCGTCTAAAGATTTGCTGAGGGAGCGCTTAATCTTTCATTCTTGGCCCACTTTTTTTGTTTTGCAATCCCTCGTTGTTTCCATTGATTAAAGTTGCCATTTTTATTTCAAATTTCGTAGGCTTTGTTCCAAGGCTTGCTTGGAATCTTGAAAGTTAATCGGCCGATTCTTTTGCACTATTTGGAGCATTTATGGATAGTGTAAGTAGAGCTCACGGCGGATCTGAATCAAAGGTTGGGCATTTTTTAAATTACAGTGGAAACTTTTTTTTGTTTTTTGGTTTTTTTGGCATTACATTCTAACTCGATATGCTTCTTTGGTTTCAACTTGATAGGTTTTGGTAGGCCACAAGAGGGACGCAATGGAAGCTGAAGAAACATCTGAAAGTTCTCACAAAAGAGTGAAAGGTCTGATTTCAGCCTTAATTTCTATTTTATTTATTTACATTTCTTAATTGTGTAATTTGAAACTTCAGATATATAGCATTTGATGTGCTAGTTTCCCACTATAGTATTCCTATGTTCTGATTAATATATTGAGATACAAAAATGAATGTCTAAGAAATGACAAATGAGAAAACTAATTCGGATGTTTTCCTTTATCTGTTGATTGAATTAAGCAAGCTATTTGGTCCCTTCTTTTATCTGATATTGTCTGGAAAACTCTCTTTGAGTTCTTGAAAACATCATATTCCTGTTACTGATCCCATGGGTGCATCCAGATGTTAATGTTGGGCCTGTCAGTGTAACGGGTGGTCTTAATCCTCCACCGTGTATACAAGAATCCAACAAATTTCTCACCTTTACAAAAGAAACAAAAAACAAAGGGTTCAATTTGGATCTGAATGCTGAAGATATGTCCAGCTCAATCAAGAATGACAACCCTTTCTATCCCTTTGACAACTTTGAACGACTGAAGTCGAGGGACGAATCTGATTGTGGAATCTCTGGCGGTCCACTGGATGGAAATGATACAATGAGAGTTTGGAAAGGGTTGAAAAGAAATAACTATATGTCTGCATCTGTGGGAGTGGTGCCAATGCCAATACCTATACCAATACCAAAGGCACGTGGGAGGAAGAAACGTGATGATGTAATGAAGAAGAAGATGGAACTCGCTAGAAAAGAACAGGTTGATCGGTTTGAAAAGGTTGCTGCTCCAAGTGGTTTGCTCAATGGGCTAAATCCCGGGATTATTAACCATGTAAGAAACAGGAAACAGGTCCACTCTATCATAGAAGCCCTTGTGAGCTCTGAAACAACTGAAAAGAACAGAGGGAGAGGGGAACATACTGAAAGGGAGGGCCCAACAGACATGCATAGTACAAGAATGAATTGGTCCGAACTGACCTCTGGAGATGTAATGCTGCAAAGAAGGCATATGGCAGACTTTTCTTTATTTGCCAAATCAAATAATATGAGTCTTGAAGTCGCAAGAGGAGATCATGATTTGTATATGAAAGAGACCGGGATTAATGGAAGAAGAATGCCCTTACAAAGCGACATGATGAATAAGGATGATGAGCTTGCGCTAAAATTGTCCTCATCTCATACAGTTGCATCAGAGAATACTAGCTGTTTGTCAAATGAATCAGGAAACCTTACCAGTGTTACTTCACTTTCTGTTAAAGGTTGTTGATTTCCTATCTTTTTCTATGCTTATAATTTGCTTCTTGGTCCAACGCTGCTTTAATCTCAAAATGTGAGTGTTGTAAAAATTCCCGGTTGGCCCCACCTAATTGGGCGCCTTGCACCTTTTACAATACTGCACTATGGTCTTAGAAAATTGCTTTACTCTGCATAAACTTGACAAACTGTAATAGTCCAGATTTGAAAAATAAGATTACCAAAAACTGACATGGCCTTTTGTTAACATTTATTTCAGCTGCTAATGTAGCTTCCCAGTGGTTGGAACTTCTGAGTCAAGATATCAAAGGACGTCTTGCAGGCAGGATTTATTTCGTTTCCTTATCTCTAGACACGGAGAGTTTCAGTATGCCCTTTAAGTAGTATATAATGCTAACAGGGGTTCATCTCTACTTGCAGCACTGAGACGCAGTAAGAAAAGAGTTCGGGCTGTTATTACTACAGAGTTGCCCCTCCTAATGTCAAACGAATTCTCATGTAACCTAGAGAAAGATATCTATATGAAACATGAAGGTTCTACTCTTTGCCATCCCAACCAAACATCTGCTGATGCGCATGCTGTTAGATGGAGCACCATCTTTGCAGAGATGGATAATTCACTGTCTCAAGAAGAGGCTAATCTGGTGAGTTGTCACTCGTCTCCATATCCTTAATGATTCAATTCGTGCATCACATTGTCATGCCTTATGTTCTCTTCTTACAGCTACTCACTTACTTCCATTATATCCACAAAACACAATACAAATAAATGTGTAGCATTACATTACACTATACTTACTAGATGATTTTGTTTATTTTTTTGTTTTCTTTCTTTCATTGTATCTGAATGATCATGTGCTTATACTTGAATCATCATATGGTGCTTCAGAGAAACAAGCCCCCTTCTTATCATCATCTTTGGAGCACTCCTTGATCATTGTATAAAGAATCTATTTTTCCTTTGATCAATTCATCAGGAGAACTGGTTGAACCAAGTCAACGAAATGCAGTTGCATTGTGAAAGGGGTCTTTTTAATAGTTCGAACACTGCTTCACAGGGGATAGATTCAGTGGAAAATAACAACAGGTAAATATCAAATATCCAAAACTTTGAGTATTCATGTTACGTTGGTTTGCTGATGAAATTCTAATTATTTTGCATGAACTTTTTTGGCTCAGATTAAATGAAGATCATAATTCTGAGAAGGAATTAGCCATTAGAGCTGCCGCTGCTTCAATATATTCCACTTGCAATTTCTTGTTGACAATGGGAACCAACCATGTTTCTAGTTATCTCGAAACTGATTAGTCTTTTAGCTGGAAAGAGAGAGAAGAGAGAGAGTTGATCAAGTTCTCGTAGTGTTAGCGCATACCTTACATAGCTTATCAGACAGGACTGATGAGGGAAGGATACACTGCTATCTTTTAATCTTCTTTTCACAAATTTAATTTTGTTAACATGTACTGTAGGATAGGATACTGAATCCATTCAGGTTTTCAGTCCCATTTTCCTGTTTACTGCAGCTTAACAGCTGAGGACGCTGTACCTTCTTCTTTCTGGAAATGAATTACTGGGTTTCACTCTTTAAGTTACCTCCTCCTCCATTAACGTAACATCCTTTCCTGAGAGTCTCGAACACATATTCCCTTTATGATTATTATTGACATTTTGTCTACCATCGTTCTTTTTTTGTCTAAGATATGGAAAACAAGAGCAATCAAGAACCTTGAACATGTGATAATCTAGAGAGTGCTCAACCAATTTTTGATAAGGAGATTGATGAGTGAGGACAGGTGTGGAAAGCCTGGCTGTGAGATGCAAAGAATTAGCAAAAGCATCCCACCAAAAACACATTAGCAGACATTTTAGCGTTAGTAAAGTGAGGTCCATTTCAATGATATGTTGGTGTTTGCATTTTAGTAAGCCATAAGCGTGTGGGCAAGGATGTCAAACAAAAATTCCAAGGATTGAAGAAAGAAAATATAGGTCTATACCCACCTCCAAAATCAGCCTGAAAAAGTTAAATCATAACACAAAATCGTGTTTCAGTAAGGATAATAAATTGTTTTGAGATCTTGAGAGCTTCAGACTTGGCTTGCATGGGATAAATTCAGGTGTATCTGGTAAATTCATTAATAAAATGGATGTAATTCTTGTAACCATAAGTTCGACAGAGCGGGAGCAGCATCCAACAAGCGGATAGTTCTAGATGGGGTTGGGCAACAGAGTGCTCGACCAAGTGTAGAACACGGGATTTTGTGCATGTCTTTTGATTTTCGATGAATTTGAAGATGAGAATGAACTCTAGGTAATTTTTCTATATATATCTAGTCTCTAGACCTAGAAAAGATATATTGAGACACATTGAAACACAAAATACATCTTAGGCTAGCAAGGAAGAGGCAATCCACCGTCCACTTCACGTGTTTCAATGGACCCATTGTCATATCTGCTATGATGATTCAATATTTCCTCTTTTTCCTTTTTATTTGCATTATGCTAAGAATAGTTAGATTATAATATATTTCTTATGATTTTTAATTCAACTATGTTTGGCTAAACCTTCGTGTAATCTTAGGGTGTGTTCACTATTCATTGATTAGTTTATATTCAAGTTTTTCTCCAGATTTTTTATTCATATATATTATTTTATGTTGTTTGTTTAATTAATAATTAAGAATGTACGATATGTATCGAGTCAAAATTTGGAAGATGAAATTCTATATAGATCTGGTATATATGATATAAATATTTAATAATAGTTTGTCTGCAGTATTTGTGAGGAAATATTAGTCTGTTTTTTTTTTTTTTTAAAGTTGACTGCTCGTGTGAAATAATAATATTCACATGAGTAATTTAATATTGAAACTATAAAAAAAAAAAAAAGAAGAATGAAGTTGAATTCTTAATTTAATAATATAACTATTGATAGTTTGAAACTCTAAAATTCGTTTGTCTCATCAGTATCAACCCATGTTTTTACTTTCTTAGCTATTAGATGATTGATTATTTATCTCTTGATCTCTCTTAGATTATTATTAGTTGATAATTAATATTATTTTGTTTCAATAATATAGATAAAGTATAAAGTAAATTCATACTACTGAATAGTATCCTTGTGGATTTGACATTGATGCATCACTATCTATAACTACCCCGTACACTTGCGGGATAGTGTACAAATTTAGACGAACACACTACCCTATAATTGTATCATCGCAATTAGATAATTTTTTTAAGTGTTGAGAGATCATAAATCTGCTATGGGATGTCATTGTCTGATTTGAAGAGAATTAGTCCATCTATATGCATGCATAAAATAACATTGTTCTTGCGATCTTTTTTATTTCTTATTGTTTATGATCTTGCAGTTTGTGGTGATTCATTTTGTTTTCACTCACAATATCTTCGATCAAATAGTAGTTACTATTCCATCTTTATCCTCCTCAGCATTATCTATGGGGGTCGTTACAGTCTCTTATAATTATTAATTTTCGTTTGCATGAGATTAATTACACTTACTGGAGGTCTCAAGTTTTATTGACGATGCTAGCGCTTGGTTTCCTACTCAGAGACGCGTCTGCTCCGCCTCTTTCTATGACTGATGTTGAATCAAGTAATCTATTTCGTAACTGTAAGTACTCTGTTTGTATTCGACGTGATCAATTTATTTTGGAAATGTTAGTTGTTGTAAACTACTTCTAATGTCTGGCAGTCGTCGTTAACCTAACATCTCGTTGTGATTCTCTTAAAATTTCTGTTGTTCAATTTGCTTTTCAAACACACGACTACAAAATTTCTTTCTCGGAGCATTTATGTGGTTGTGGCGATTGTTTTGCGTGACTGGCGTGTTTACACACTCATCTGTTCAATACAATTTAGTGGTGATGTCTCTTCTCCTCAACCAAATATTGATATGACTAGTTCTCCACCTCAGAATGTTTTCTCGGGTTCGTTCTTTCTTGGGTCTTCATCCTCTCCTACTATGTTTTATAATCAATATGTTCCTTCATTTGCGCCTAATTACTCTGAAAATTATGTTTCACAAAGTGGATCTATGGATGCATATTGATTTGTTGGTAGTGGAGCCACTCGTCATAACACTTTCAATATGCAAATATCACAATTAAGTCTCCCTATTATGGTAATGATCAACTAGTAGTTGGTTCTAGTTTACATCCTTTTGTAGACTTAAAAATTCAAAATGTGGTTTATGTTCTCGATGTGGCTAAAAGTTTACTTAGTATTTCTAAATTTCTTAGGGATAACACAACTTAGAGATGAATTATTGTTGGAATATTTAGATCATCGATCATACAAAATATGCACCATAAGTAATATTTAAAATTATATCTACGTTCTATGTCTAAACTCGCACGTTTACAGATACGTAATTCAAATTAGAATTTAGCAATATATCAATTGTGATTCCACGTCATTAGCGAGAATCTACGGATGATCAAATCGTACATTGATTAAGGACATTTTGAACCTCCACTCTAAGTATATCCATGTTCAGTCTTGATACGTAGACACATGGTGTAACTTTATTCCTCGTATATCTTGTTTAGAATGAGATGAATAATGATAATCTAGAACTAAATATATAATTGAGAATCTCAACACATGAGACGAGAGAGGAGAGTGAAGAGAGCACACTAGAGGAAGGAGTTCGAAACTCCTTTGGCCGTGTCAGAGCCAGATCTTTAATTGTTTAGACCTGAGTAAGTTTTCAATACACTAAGTATTTATATTATCATATAAAATAAAAAATGAATAAGTTAAAAATGAGTACTTAAATATAATTTATTTTTTGCCGGGAATCGATCTCTGACACTCAATAGAAAAAATAAAAAACTATCGCATAGCTGCGCTATATCTTTGTGACAAATATATATATATATATATATATATATATATATATATATCATTTCTTGGTATGAGGTGACGAATTTTATTGACTAAAGGAAGGTTTCAGTCATAGGCCGTGTAAGTGTGCGTGTGTGTGAATCCCTTGGGGGGATCAATCTAGGGTTTCCTTACGGTCTATACTTCCTTATCCTCATGTGTTGGGTATACTTTAAAACTAGGCCTTTAAGTGTCTTCTTGAACTTTAATTGATTCTCAGTTCAAAATACTACTCCCAATTAATTATTTAATTCTCTAGCATTATTGGGGTCTAATTAATTATTTATCCAACAAATAAATTAGCCCAATAATTAAATTTCTCCATGATCATTTAATTACTTAGGCTCCATAATTATTTTGTCCAACAAATTATTATTAAACTAAATTAATATATCCATGATTAATTAATTATTTATCTTCATTCCAACGCACCAGAATCTCGTTATGCATGTGACCCCTTAGGTTCATCACTTCACCTAATCCAAGAGCAAGCAATCCAACTGTAAGATTAACCAATACAATTAATTAATCACCTTTGGATTTTCCCAATTATTAGGTATTAAAGACATTCATTCGTTCATATCAAGCAAACACTACTAGAGAGACTCATAAACAAAAGATGAATTCGTTGTGTGAACTTTTCATCCGCAGTTTCCATGCAGATACAGTCTCTTTGCTCGATTCTTCAATTAATGCCTAAGGCTTGGTCATTTTATATGAACCTATAATTGATATTAATAACTATAATGATCCTCACAAATTCTATCAATTTGTTAGCCCATAACGAGATCCCATCTCTTTTGTTCTTGCCAGTGTCTCGTGCAGGGTCTTTATTACAATGAGTGTAGCAAATATAGAGAAACAATTACAACAGATTACTCTATGGGCCAGCAACCAGTCAAGTATACAACTTTCCTTATGCAAGATCATATGCATGTGTACAATATAAGGGCTAAGTAAAGCACTTATAGAAATAAAAATCTTAATTTTCGATTGTCACTATAGCTACCAAATAGTTTGAGTTATATGCTGATATATTGAATGTGATTGTTTGGGACGAACATTGTTTACTTTGTGTCTTAGCACCAATATCAATGGAATGAAATATCCACCCCCAAGTGACGTATTGCTCAATGCAAGCCTATCTGAATCCTACAATATCCGATCTTATAGATTTTGTGACTTGAAACATTTATGATCTCAACCACCAACACTTATTTTATGACCGCCAACCCATGCGTCACCAAGTCTCCTAGTTACTGAGATTATGAGATTTCAATATCATATAAACACAAATAAATATGATACAAAAAAATGTCTTAAACTTTTATTTATATTCATAAAGATTATACTAGAAATATGTCTTTTAAACCAATCTACAATTGGCTGCGAGTGCACATATTCCTATAATTATATCAATTGAACCTTTCTCGTTTTGCTTCTCATAAGGTTGTTTGTCCCAATAATTCTTGTACTTCAATTGCTTGTGATGTTGCTTACGTTCATAATGGCGATTATTTTGTACAAATTGATCACTCTTTGTGGCATGTTAAGACTTAGACATTCCTCTAATAATTCTCTTTCTCATGTACTTAGGTAGATTAACCTTTCTCCTTTTTTGTTTTTTTAATCTTAATCAACTCTTGTGAAGCATGTAATCTTTGCTAAGATGCACTGTATGCATAATCAACAGCATGTAATCTTGCTAAGATGCATTGTACGCATTTTTCTTTTGTTTGATTATAAATCAGAACCACCATTTACCTTGCGCATTCTGATGTATTGGCCAACTTCTGTTTTATATGTTGAAGGATACAAGTATTATGTACATTTTGTGGATGATTGCATTCGGTGAACTTGATATTTCCATTACATGCTAAGTTTGAATTTAAATATGCTCGTTTAAATTTTCTTGCACTCTATTTCATACACCTATCAAATATGTTCAATCTTCTCTCATGAAAGCTCTTGATCATTACCTGGGTCCATCCAGTTAAGTACTTTCTTGGTTTGGAACTTTATCATTTTTGGTATTCTTCTAAATCAAGCAGAGTATATATCTGATTTACTTAAGAAAACTAATATATCTACGTGCAAATCTTGTGCTATTTCTTAATGTACCTCAAAATTATTTCTGAAATACAATTCTGCTCTTGCAAATTCTTCTTTATGTCGCAAAATAATTGGTGCAATACAGTATTTGTAAATAACTAGAACTCACATTGTTATTTATGTTAATAAACTAAGTTAATTTTTGGATGCTCCAACTTATGATCAGTAGTGTGATCGCAAGTGTGTGTTACGGTACTTTAAGGGTACTTCAAAATTAGGACTTATTTTTAAGCTTGTTTTTCATTTGTGCCTCGAGGGTTTTGTTGATGCTGACTAGGCTAGTTGTGTTGATGATCGTTGTTTAATTATTGGGTTCATAAATTTTTTGGGTTCAATGCTTATTATGTGGAGTTCTCATAACATGTTGTTGCTCGTAGTAGTACTAAATCAAAATATTGAGGTTTGACTCTTTTTACTACAAATATGATTTGGATTAAAACTTTGATTTTAGAAATTGGTATAATTATTTTCGCGGTCCTTTTTTATGGTGTGATAATCCAGGAGTTATATACTAGCTTCTAATATTGCTTTTCACGTGCGGGAACAACACAAATCAAATTTGATGTACATTTGTTTGTGAAAAAATGCAAAACAAAGAGTGGTTTCATATATATATATATATATATATATATATATATATCATCTGAAGATCAAATTGCATATGTGCTAAGAAAACCCCTATGCACATGGCGATTTTTACTTTTATGCTTAAATTTAAACTTGTCACATTCCATGGGTTCTTTCTCAAAACAGCTATATATATATATATAAGGGTATTATAGTCTTTTAGCATGTGTTAAGATTTAGGTATTTAAATTTATTCAATTCAATGAAATGATCAGATTGATCTTTTTATCTTTCTGTAATATAAAAGAAAAATAACTGATTTTTAGACTTTGCCACATTTCATCTTTAAAAAATTTCTTAAATTATTAAACTAAAAGTTAAAAAAAAAAATAATAAATAAATAAAGAACGAGAACGTGAGGAGTGGTAAGCAATTGTCATTTTTTTATCATTATTATAATATAAAAGAAGATTTTCTTCAATTTTGACATGTATCACTATAATTCATTGACACGAGTATTTTTCTCACTCCTTTTTTTATTTTTTTAATTAGAATTTAAATTTCAAATAATTTTTTTTTTGTTTTAAATTTGTTTTTTGACTGATCATATATCAAACTAATCCTATTTATGTGATATCTAATTTAAAACCAGTATTGCATGTTTGAAAATAAATAATTATAAGTACGAAATACATTTTTTTATGGATGGTATATAGTTTTTTATAAATTGAATAATTTATTTTGTTATTTTGATATATGTGTTGGATTTGAATAAATAATATTAAATTTTCTATATGAATTTGATCTAAAACTAAAATATATTTTTATAAAACTAAATATATTAACTATTAATTTATATAATATTATAATTAATTGTTTCACCTTAATAGCTTCTAGTTAGTTAAAAATTTTGTATGGAGCTCAGGAACATTCTAAAATTCACTTCTAAATGTCGTACAATTTATTATTTAATAAAAATAATTTTTAAGAGAATTACAATGTAATATAAATTTTAAAAGAACATAAATCTCATAATATTTTTATAAATATAATTGATATAACAGGTTATTATTATATATTTCTTATAATAATATAATTATATTAATATAATAAAATATATTTTATCTCACACAGTCGCCATCTAATTCTCTTAACAAATATGTAGTGAAATAATTGCAGAAAAATATGGAAAATCTACTTTTCATATCAAACTCGCAAACACATTAAATCATATTATAAAAAATCGAAAAACAAAACTAAACATTTTCATACCCGAGAAAAAAAAAAGAAAAAAAAAAGCAGCGGTTCCTCACTTTATAATATTCAATACATCATGCATTAGATTGATTTCCACACATTGAGTATACATTAATGTAGGAAAGATAAGACATTACTCCACCTTTGCCCCTACATAATTAATTACGTTTGGTTTCGTAGGTATTTTTTTATGATCTACTATTATTTTATATATACCAGAAATAATATGTAAAATATAATTTTAATAATAATAATAATAATAATAATAATAATAATAATAATAATAATAATAATAATAATAATATAAGAAGAAGAACAACAATAATAATAATTTTAAATTCAATATATACAAAAAAAAAAATCATAATTTGCAACATGCGAATTGTAAAAACTAAAAGGATAATGCTTGAAATTATAATAATTCAAAGGTCATGATTAAAATAATTCTTTTACAAGTAATTTTTTTATACAATTAACTCTTTTTAATAATTGCAAAATATTGGTAATTATTTTAGAAAATTAAATATAACAATACAAAGGTTTATAATTAATCAATAGACGGATTGAGGGGCAACCGTCCCCCTCAACTATATATTTTTTCATCTCCAAAAACACTTCAATTCTTTCATCTTTTTACTCATTGCTCCCTCCCCTAACAAAAATCTTGATACTTGCATCTTTGATTGATAAATTATTGAAGTTTCTAATCATTTTCTTTTCTTGTAAGGTTCAATTTATTTTGCTGAGTTAAAATATTTATTTAAAAAAAAAAAAAAACTTGAATATGAACTCATCTCTTACAATTTTGTTTAAATATTTATAATTATATGTATCGTTTTTTTATTTTAAAAAAATAGTCTATAAAATATCACTTGTTCTGTGCTAAATTCTTGGGCTCGTCCCTAACTTTACATATTTATATACTTTTTCGATATATTTTAAAATTAAGAACGTATCTGATTTGACCAAAAATATGAACAAAAAAGAATTGCATATGATAATTGAGTCTATTAGCAAAATGAAAATTGAACAAGGGTGTTCATATCATTAAATGTATGTGTGTACGTGTTACATAAATATGTGTGTATTATAAATTTAAAATATTAAAATAAATATTAATTAATATAAGTGAAGAATCACCCTCTTATCATTTTAAAATTAGTTCCAAACTGATTTTCAATGTTCTAATTAGATCATAAGCTATCTTTTCTTATTCAAATAGACCCTTATCTTTTAAAAATAACCAAATATGTCCATGAACTCCTAGATATGAACCAAATAGACCCCCCTTAAATATCTAAATAATAAAAGAAATTAAAAAATATTTCTAAAAGTTTGACAAATCAAATTAGAAATATGCATAAAAATCAAGAAAAACAAACTTAAATTAAAAAAATAATAGAATAATCTTAAAATTTATTTGAATAGGGTAAGGAATAAAAATCAAAATCTAAAAAACACACATAACAATTCCCAAAGTTCCAACCACTTTACTATAAAATTATTTTAAATTTTATTTTGCAATTTCTTGATTTATCTAATATAATTTTGATTTATTAAATGCGTTTAATTTTTCATAATTATTTTAATCTTTAAAAAACATCTATTTATTTCACATTTAGAAATTTAGAACCTGAGATATTAATGCAGGGCTAACCTTTTCAATTTCACAGCTTACCAAAGACTGAACGGAAAATGACACGAGACATGATAATCCAAGTTGAGATCTCTCTATACAGCCATCACGCGTGATAAGCGCAAACAAAAATTATATATTATACATTCATATCTCTCAGCAAAATGAAGAGAACAGAGCATGGCAGCTCTCTCTCTCTCTCTATAGCCAGTTGGGTGTCACCTTCATTGGTGATGTCTTTGAAGGTGGATTCTCTGGGACTTTGGCCAGCGACCGGTACTGCAGCTTCACGCTTTCTGCATTGTCCAAAGTCTTTACGACATACCTAGGCACACGAAGCAGTGTAAGATAAACAGCCTCCCCAGAGCGGGGAATCAAAGACCAGATAATAATGTCGAGTAGCAAGAATCCCAACTTATTTTGATTCCATATTTCTCCTCTAAACAAACCAAGCGTCCCATGAGCTTAACTCCAATAGAGGGTTGTTTGAGCTCGTTAAAAATAAACTAGTCAAACTTAAGCTTCAAGAATCACAATATTTGGCTCACCAGATTGGGAGAAAGTTCATCGTGATCAAGCTCATCAAATACTAAACTAGTGGGAGATATAATCAGAAGTTTACACTTCTACTTGTGATGGAGATTTTTTTTAAGAAAATACCTAATTAAACTTTTCTTAAATTAAAATTATAAATATTTTTAAACATATTATGCTTTTTCCCAAAACATATAATTTATTTTTCTTGATGAACAAATGAACAGTTTAAGTGATGATTAATAGTTATTAACCTTGTTTTAGACTCCATTAGGCTCCAGGAAGCTCATGAGCCATGAATAAATTTGATATTTTAAGCTCGAATCCAGCTCCATAATCAACGAGCCAAACCAACGATATCAAAAGTTCAGCTTGACTCAATTTATTTACTGCAGTAACAACCCAATTTTCTTTTTGGTGTCCCGAAACTTTCTTACCCTACCTTATTGTTTTTTTCCTACAAACAATATAAGTTTTTAAAACATCTTTTAAGATGTTCGGGACTACAATATCTGAAATTGTATGGCGAAACTTAGAAGGTACCAGAATATGATATTAAAGTTTTTTTAAGCCTATTGCCATCTTAGAAAAGTACGAACAAGATTTAGTTGGACAACTCCGCTAAGTTTACTGATTTTATTACAAAATCACTATTACTAACTGTTAAGAGCACTTCTTTACAATCTCTTCAACAAATTTTTACAAGATCTAATATATCTTATAAGCACCAAAAAGTATTTTATAAGATGTAGAGACTTAATGAATTTTTAAATAAGCTAATTCAAACATCTTCTAAGGCTGATAGATTCCCTTAAAAACCAGGGACTGACTTCAACACACATGCACATAAGAGTATGCAGGAATTATGCCAAATTATCAAACAATCCCAAGGAACCTTAAAGACTTCAATCAAAAAGAGAAGTTAACTATCATAAGAATGAGGTTTACCATCCATTCAAGCACTGAGTGGTAACAATAGCTTCACGCCCCACAAAACGCTGAGGTGTTCTCTTGTTACCCTAACAAACGGATAATTATTCACAGTTAGAAATTCGACAAAGTGCAGAAAGTCATGCGCCTTAAATATTTTGATAATACCTTTATGATAACCCGATCTGTGACTGCAAATGGAAACTGTACTCCTTTCCCCCGAGGTTGATCTGTTTGCACATAATTACAAATCGTACCCTTGTGCTAGACAAATGGGCAAATGAAACTTAAGTTCAGGGATAAAAATATTATAAGTGAAATTGTAAGGCAACAAATGCTAAAAGTTGGGTTTTATGGAGCTCCTTTTCTGTCATACTAAAAATACAGAGGCAGAGTGGTTGATATGAGACTAACCAGGTCATATCTTTCCCTTCTTCTTTTCGCTGTGTTGTTAACTTGCAATTCTTCTTCCCTCATGAATGCCTGAACAGCTAGGCGTAGTGCTAGATACAACAAACCCAATAAATTGTCAAGAGACCAACTGATATCATTTGCAGAGCATCAAAACCACAATTCATAATCTGAACCCGCAGAATGTTGAACAATGAAAATGATTCAATTCCTAAAAAGAAATTATAGCTATTCAAAAAAAAATTAACAAAGGATCATTGCCTAGAAATATCTGCAAAAGTAAGTAACATTTATAATAAACACAAGATTGGCTCTTCATCACGGTGAGACCAAGAACTCGTTGTATATCATAAGTATTCACCCAAATTTTTATTAACTATATATATTCTAACAAAAGTGAACCAATTTTTATTGAGTATGAAAATCATTAATGAATCTAAAGAGGAGAATTTCTTATACAAAATTGAAAATATAAAGTTAATGGATTTTTTAACTTTTTAAGAACACGTTAGGTTTTTCAAACTTCATAAAATTCTTAAATATTATTAAAAAAAAATCAAGCTTTACATTTTTTGGTGGTGGTGCGGGCAGAGCATGGAAAAATAATTAATTATATTAAAGGGCTAAAATTAAATTAAAATTTGATAGACACACCTATGACCTAACAATACAGTCAAGATCCACAACACTTAAAAAAATTTCTATATATGAAGAGTACTTCAACTTACATAGATTTGGAGCAATCGAGTCCTCCGACACTGGTTGTAAGCACGTGCAGCAAGCTTTCTGAAAATGCATTTACCAACATAAATGAAAGATCATTTATTTACTCCAGATAAATAAATTGCAAAACTGGTTAATATATTCAAGATAATTATGTATTTACAAAATACTGTTTCAATTCATCCTATTCATCAGATCCGGGGTGTAATAGGGTTCTGAAGGATGAATCGGATATGGACAGTTCCAATAAGATTTCATTCTTGAACAAAAATCCATTTTTTGATTTATTTCATCTATTCCATGACCGGATACACCACCCCAGCAGCGGCTACCCTCACTGCGGTTATATCAGGCCTCTCATGTCTACTCTCCACCGCCCGCTCCAATGGGACTGATCGGTTGGTTGAAATCCGGCCTATACTATATGATTTGTACTGGGCCTCTAGCGGCGACAACAATCTAAATAGTAGATTATGGTCTGAGGGCAACAATTTGGCACCAGATATCCGGAGGTTATGTATTGGTCCAGGTAAATCCTTTTGATTTAAAAAAAAAAAAAAAATTTGAATTATTTCATGCCTTTTTTGACCTGACCCGGAAACAAGAAGTTACTCTATTTTTTAGGATACTTCTTAATTGAATTAAATTTGAATGGGTGTAATTTGGATTGCTGTAAATACAGTATTGGACTACTCTTATTCTCCAAGGCAGAGGTTGAAACTTTATATTTTGAAACCATTATTCAAATAGAAATTTATTTTTAACCATATAACTATTATGATATGTGACAAAAAATTGGATTGTTGAAGACTCCTGCGTGTTCATCAAAGCTTCTCCGTGCACCGGACACGTAGCTTACCAAATCAGTTGCGACACATGAACTGAGATTGAATCCGATTTTCTTCCACTTCTGACCAACTCATATAAGTACAAAGGATAAGATGGAGCCAAAAAAAGTAAATCTAGAAAGTTCAATTGTTTTTCCTTATAGGAGAGAACAAAAACTGATCAATCCAAACAAAGAAGGGCAGATAAAAGTTATATATGCTAGTGAAAAAAGCAAACTACTGAAATACATAAACAAGGCAACTCCATTAAAATATATTTAACAAATTAATTATAATTTTATCAGTGCAAGAAGTAACATCACAGTCATGCATGACATTGGGAACAATAACATCAATCATTCATTATAGCAACAAAGCCAGGGAAGAACCCTATATTTAGTTTCATCACAACCAAAGCACTTGTAATAGAGAAATGAATGCGTGAATTAAGTACATAAAGGTTACTAAATTAATGTGAAAAATCACTACTCAACTGTTCATTAACTAGTTTGAACAAATCAAAAAGAAAATGAGCACTTGATTAAATATGAAATGAGGAATCTCCAAGCTCTAGCTTTTCCAAAAAAATATAAAAATTGAAAGTACTGCTGACAGGGTGAAGAACATGGCCAACAATAATAAGGATACAAAAGACCGCCAAAACTGTTCCCTCCAACTACAAGACTTAAAGCAGTCTGGAAACTTACCGTTCTAACAATTTGCTGTATTCCATCGCTACCAAAGGAATGCCCACAAGGTAATATCATAGCATTTTCCATAAGTGCCCCTCTGTAAAGAGGCAATCAAACATTTATAAGCAGGTATATTATCATAATACTAAAAAAACTATCCATACGGAAGCAGGTTTAGCAATATTCATCTGGCCTTTTTCTAAGGAAACATATGTAATGCATATATGATATAAACTATTTTACCATAAAGGTAAAAGTTGGTAGTAATAATGAGATCAACAGCTAACATTCTTCAAATAAGCAACCCAAAAGTATAATATACACATAGATATTTTAATAAGGCACTCAATGTCATTAAAGCATGAGACATTATTCTCTTTTCATTCAGACCAAATTCACAAAATAACAAGGTCACTCCATCCAAATTACATTTACAGCGTGTTTCTTTCAAATACCAGGTACCCCAAGTGAAGTTACTAAGCCAGCAGAGATTACACTCATTCATAGAGAGACAAAAAATAAATTCTAAATGTTGACAAGGTGGTTATCTTATTATACTCCCCATCTCCAATTTAATTAAAACCTCAGTAAGCAAACATGGCAGCTACTAGAAACACCCAGGGAATCAGGTTCGTATCTCGCTTGCATCAGTTGAATACTAGAAACAATTCCTAAAGCACTCATATCTCCTCAAACCCAGAGAGTACTGGTTAACTTATAATACAAATGCAAACAAATTCCATACTTTCAATTTAACTATACATACATAAGCAACATCCACCTTATAACCCAAAAGTCTGGTATAAAGGGTAAACAAAATGTGGACATATAGAAGCACTTGATAATATTAGTTTGAAAACACATACGTTAGAGGGTCCGACAGAATGGCCCTCAAAGACTCCCCAGATTCACTTATATATGAACCCTCCTTACTTCCACGGAATCCACAACCATTCTCCAATGAGAGTATATCCTTCTGCCCTGACGAGCTAGGGCCCTCTACCCCGTTCAAATACTGAATGTAGTACATTTCTCCACCACTGGTATTTCTCACTTCACCACTTCTGTTACACCCATTGATGTTTTCATTTCCACTCTGTGCCATATTCCCATCTTTGAAACCTAAAATAGAGCAGAAAATAAATGAAGTTCCACACAATCCGTAAAATACAAAGCACTTCCCAAATGTATGAAAAATCGAAAGTTTTAGTTTTTTCGAGATCACCTAATGCCGAAATGTGTTTCATCTTGTGACAATTACTATTAGCACCATATCTATCTTTTTGATTACTGTCGCATGTCTTTGCCACAGTGACAATCTCCATATTATTTTCAACGTCCTCCTCCTCATCCTCATCCTCCTCATCATCATCATCATCATTGTCATCTTCCGCATCATCATCCTCTGAGCCATCTCCGCCCGAGCTACGACTACCAGTATTCCATTGGTGGCGAAATTGGGATGGTTGCGGCGGCGTGTGCTGGGGCTGAGGCTGGAAATAGTGGTGGTGATCGAGGAAGCAGGCGGTGAGCTCCCGGGTGGCAGCTTTAGGGCCGGGATCACCAGTGGCGGGGGGACGGCGGTGCGGCGGGTGTGGAGCACACGCGAAAGCTTCTGAGAAAACCAGCTGTGGATGCGGGTTGAGTCCGTTGTGAATTTGTTGGGGTGGGATCATGCCCAACTTGTCAGAAGTCATTGGGACTAGGGGTTTAAGTCGGATTTGCAGATTGGGAACAGGGATTATTAGGGTTAGAGTTGGGCGAAATTGGGGAGCAAGGGAGAAACGACGTCGTCAAAAGCTGTGTATTTCAGGTCACTTATGAATACAGTATGACGGGACAGTAGCAAATGTCAAGTGTCAACTACCGACCCTACCCTAGTACAGTGTCCTCACCTTCAAGTGTTCCATTGGTCTTCTTGTGTTCGAAGTGAAGTGTCTATTTTAATTTTATTTTGTTTTTCAATTTATTTAAAATTTGATTAATCATATTTTAAAACCTATTTTCAATTTTTTTTTTCATTTACTATCTTCCCCTTTCTTTTTTCTCCTCATCTTACAAGTTCAAAATAACAACATTAGGATTAGTCAATCAAATAATTAGTACTAAATATTCATTATTTATTTATTATAATCTAACATATACTTTACACATCTTATCATATTAAATCCTAAAAAATAAAAATTTATACTTTTATTTTGGACTAACACGATCTAAAATTTTCACAGAAAAATTTGTCTCGCACTCCAATAAACTCGTGCAAACATACCCTTAAACTCTTTTATGTGATACAATATGTATTATGAATCCTTTAAGGTACGATTATTAATGTTTCAGATACTCTAAATACAACTTATATTTTTTAGAACTAAAATAAGTATAAATCAAAAAAATTAAATTCTTAGCTACTATTTTTATCACACTCACAAACATATATTTAAATAAAGAAAATAAGCGTTAGGAACAATTAAAATCAACTGATAAGACTAATACAAGTATTTTTAACATTTATCACATTCAATCGCAGACATTTAGACAACAACATTTAGTTGTCTAAAACTTAATTATTTAGAAATTATCTTAATACTTTGAATGATAAATATAAGTTGTCTCAAAAAAAAAATTATCTGCTTCGAATTCTTTCAAGATATGAAAAATCTTCGTTGTTTTGCCATCATATAAAAAATAGGAAACATTATCCAAAAAAATGTATTAATTTGGATCATGATGATATAGTAAACTATGATTAGAGACCTCTCGTTGAAATACATGTAATAGATTGTAATAGGCCTATTCATTATTGAAATTTAGTAAACTGGGTTTATTTTAGAGGGATCTCTACTTCAGAAGAGTTATTTTATCATATGGCAATCTAAAGCAACTACATCCAAATATATGAAAATATGAAATGTTCGATATTTTGCTACCATAACTCAGATGGTGCCTTACGATAATATTTTTTTATAAGACATCTATTGTGTGTCTAGAGTGCTATATATGTAGCTTCAATGTACTTCTGCAGTCATGGTCCTCGCACTTCTTTGAATGATGTATTTCTCATTTTGCAATATCATGTTGTAAAAGTGTCCATCAGTAAAATAATCATGAAATATTTCATTCTGACTACAGTATATCTTAATGAACTTGTTAGTGAATTCATTGACTTTTTTCGAATAAAATGTTCACAATGCTCAAGCCCTTCTTATTTTGAATTTTCTTCATGAGGTCTAAAAGTTTGTCTTGTGCATTTAATTGCTTGGCTTAGAAAATTATTTTGAGTAAATCTTGATAAATCATCTACCATCACAAGAGAGTATTTCCTGCAACTGAAACTTAGTTGTTCTATTGGTCCAAACAAATTCATGTGAAGTAAATCTAGAATCTTATGAAAAGATCTTGAAATCTAATATTTATGATACTTTGGCCATTTTCAGCCTTATTTTCTATTGATTCTTCGGCGGAAGGGCCAATTATGAAACTTCTGTCGATTCCGCAGACCTTTCAAACAAGCTTCACATATGCGTTTCTTCTTTATAGATCTGGTACCTTTTGATCAGCCAATTTCTTGCAGGCTCGTTAATGGTTTTAAAATTTAAATCTCTTTTTCTAATGCAAAGCCAACTCTGTTGAGGCGAACTCTTGGAAATGAAACAACTTAGTTGACCTTGAGCTAAATCCTAGTCAGCTAAGCACATTCATTCTGGCCTTCGTTCCTATAAGTTTAATCTAGTTTATCATGACATCTCTAGTAACATACTTACTTTACAAATTGTCCTTGGTCATAAATTGACTAATTAAAAATGATGTCTATATATGTATTTCGACACGGATTATTGATATATTTTATGATAAAAATCGTGTACAGAGATGTCATTCAAATCCCATTTTATTATATTGAGTGGAGATATGTGTTTGTTTGTTTTGCCTTTTTACCCCATTTTTAAAGCTAAAGGATGAAGAACAAATAAACACAATCAAATTAAAGAAAAAAAAAGTTGAAAATAAAAGAAAAACGGCCAAAAAATGTATAACAGAGTAACAAAGAGGGCTCAAGCGCATTTGCTCGATATGGCGGTGAGTTGATTAAACTTCTTTATTTTAAAGTAACATTTTAAAAATATTTTGAAAATATTTAAATTAATATCAAATAATAATGTTCAAAAATGTGAATTGGAACGATACAAAATTAATACCAAAATAAAAAATAAAATAAAAAAGAAAAAAAAAAGAAACAATCCATTTACAATTATATATATATATACACACACACATATATACATATATAGTTTACCAGAAGAAACAGTATTATGTAGACAAAATTTGTGTTCTAACAGTCAACCAATTCATAATATCCCCACTCTTTTGCGTCCTGTTTGAATCATCAGGCCAATGGCAAAACAATATTGGAGGTGAGGCGGGCGGCGTTGACGCGTCCTCATTCCTCAAGGACTCCGTCAACTTTGTCTCTTTTTCCAAACCTGCAACTGCTTCCGTTCATATACCTCGTATTTTCCTACATACTCTAAAACATTCTTAATGGGCTCCCTCCCAGAACCTTTCTTACTCATCAGGCTCTTACTGCGGATCCATCTCACGAGGGTTCTATCCAATTCTACTCTCTGATTCTGATCACAATTCCTAAAAAAATGGAGTATTTAAGGTTAGCCCTCGTAATTCTCCTGATTTCTGCTGTCCCACGACAATCCGACGGTTTTTTTAATGATTTTTTCCGAAAATTAGCCGAGGGTGATAACTCGACCAACACTGCAAATCAGGTAGGCGCGCGCACCATCTGTATGAAACAATGCTTTCTTGCGGAGTCTGGGTTTTTTTTAATAATCTGAACTTGAAACTGATTGTCTATAGATGTCGCCATCGCCTAGCCCTTTTCCAGCAGAAAATTTGGATTCTGGAAATGCTGAAAGTCCTCTAAGTAGTCAACCTACCTGCGACAAGGTGACTAATAAGTGCGATATCAAGGATTACAGTGTCACTGCCTGCGTGCCTTTTGTTGGAAATGGTAAGCTTGTTTTGGCATGTCATTGTATCTTTAAGTGATCAGTATGAAAGTAATTATTAGAAGAACCAACTGTTCGGTAAAATACAGGAAAGAAAGTCGACAACTTTCTTAAGTTGTACGCCATCCAAGAATCCTTTTATCTCATATATTGTCAGACAAATACGCTATTAGGCTATTACCCATTATTTGCCGATAACACTAGAGAAAATTAGAGATTTTTGAAAGGTGTACAAGTAATCAATGTTTATTGAGAAATGAGGCTTGATTCTGAGTAGTATGCCACAATCAGGAAGAAAAATGTTATTTGCCCTGGGGTTGGTCATTCCTCTACTGCTCGATGCATTTGGGACATGTGGCTTTTAATCAATTTATCTCAGTTTACCTTTTTGTTGATTCAGTAAATCAATAGCTGTGCATGAAAAGTTTCAAGTCTTTTCAATACTATAATTTCTATCCTGCAAGATTTTATTTAATTTCTTAGAAATGCACTTAGAACAAAAGATAGAAGATCTCTATATTCGTGACTTTTTTATTTTTAATTTTTTTCTTAGTGGAGGAGGAAACTAAATGGATCTATTCCTTGGCAGGATCTCAAGCTTCATATGTGCTTGTCCTAAATGGTGGTGGGAGCGCTCTTGAACTAAAAATTGTTGTCCGTCCAGCAAACTTTACGGTGGAGGATACTGTGAGATCAGGACAAGTCAAGAAGGTAATGATTTAAAAATCAATCACACCCCCCCCCCCCCAAATTACATCAGAATCTATGCATTTGTATCAAGAATTTGAAAGGAACTCAAATGCAAATCCTTTGAGCTTTGTTTGGTTATAATGGATGCAAATTCTTGGCCTATTATGTGGAACTATTTTTAATGGTAGGAAAGTATATGGATTATTTGAATCCTTCTTCCAAATCCTCCTATCCACTAGGTTCAGGACTTCATTCTACATTTTTATTTTGTAAATTTCGGGGAGAGGAGAGAAAAGAGGAAGAAGGTGAAAATGGAGAGAGTGGGGCCCACACATTTTCCATATATGAGGGTAGAATTAGTGACCCAACAAATAATTGGAAACCATATGAAAAGATTGCATAGGATCTCCAATTCATAACTATGCTTGACAACATTTGGCTGGGCAGGTGAATTTGCCATCAAATATTGGAAGAAGCTCTTCAATTTTGCTGACTGTTGGGAATGGGGAGTGTGCAATCCAGATGGGGGCTCTAATACCACAAAGTTTCTATACCAGTTATTTGACACCTACCAATGGAAAATACATGTTCTTTGTGGCTGCTCTTTTCATTGGAGGAACATTGGCCTGCTGCAAGTTGGTGAAAGGGAGACGGCATCTGGATGCAGTTCCATATCAGGAACTTGAAATGGAGCAGCAAGACTCCAAGTCTACATTTGTCATTGAAACACAAGAAGAACGATGGGATGACAATTGGGACGACGAGTGGGACGTGGAAAAAGCCGGTAACGGCCATATTGGAAAAGTTTCAGAGAATGGTGCCTCTTTGAATTACATAGATACTGCTCAATGGGGAAATGATTGGGATGATTAATGAAGTGTTTGATAGTTGAAAATGATTGAATGAATATTATCATCACACACATAGGCAGCGCTGGTCCTAGTAATTTATTGGCCCGAGTTGAAAATAAGTTCCCAATATATTTTCATGTAAATTTATAAAAAAAAATATTAAATATTAAATTGTTATTAATATAGTTAAAAAAGGAAAATCATTGAGTTGTTTTGTTTTTTATGTGATTTGATTTACTTTAAATAAAACAAAATGAAATTTGAAACAAAAAAATGTATACTTGAATGCCCTCAAAATTTATTTTAATTGATTATAAAGAAAAGAAAAAAATGGAAATAAAAAGGAAAAAAAAAATACTGCATTAGAAAAAAAAAAAAACCTTAAAATTCAGACTACAAATACTATTAACACTCGATAATAAAAAACATAAAAAATGAATATATATTTATGTGCACACTAATAGAAAAAATTTTGGGCCCCTAAAATATTTTTTTTTTTTTTGCTGAGTCGATCGACTTGTTCACCTAAGTGTAGGTGCGACCATGAACATAAATTGTTAGGACCCACATTCTCCGATCGTTCAAAAAAAAATTATTCATCCCAAAACGTTTCAAAAATTCTTACCAAGTTCCACAGCTTCAAAATATTGATTTTTATATCCCAAAATGAACTCATATTCCTTAATTCTCATTATTAAAGATTAAGGCGCACGAATCTCATGGTGGGAGTTACACAAAGGCTAAGGACAATAGGAAACATGCAAAAGCATATCATGTAAATTATTTTTAGGTGAGGGTTGTTACTTGTCACTATTAATTATGTTTGTTAATTGTGTTGTATGCTTACTGTTATATTGCCTAAATAGTAATGTAAGAGTTCTTGCTTTTCATTATTGATTATATCTATTAATTGTATGCTTATATTTACTATTATATTTACAAGATACAAGTTCAAGTTATAACTATTTTACATGCTATGCTTTTAACAGTATAATTAGTGTTGACAAGTTGGACTCTTACGAGTTGGATGTAGCTCACATCCATTATATTACAATATTTTAGGGTACATGAGCGAGTGTTGGAGTCTAAGTGGAGCCAAGTGCATGTGATATAACTAAGTTTTAAGATTTGTTATTATTTGGATTGATCTAGTTTGAGATTATTTAATAAATTTCTATGATTATTGTTAGTACGTTGAATAGTGCTCATAAATATTCTCAGTATAATTTACGTTATTTAATATAAGTTTTTATTGACATAACTGAATATGTTAAGTCATCCGTTGCTTATGATATTAAATGTGAATTTGATATGTATATGTATGTTTAAGTTAAGATATTTATTTTGTGGAAGCATGTTTAGGTGTTATTTATTTTTAATTATTTTCGTGCTATTGAATGAAATCATTAATTTGTATTAAATTGCAAGTTGTGTAACTTGAATTAATTTAAAGTTATTATTTAATATATATCATGTGATATTGGCTTATGTAAGTAAGATATAATTTATGTCTTCCCCTGCAAAAGATTAAGGTTAAACTTAAATTCTTAGGATTAAATTCAAGTGTTCAATTGTAGGAAATAGAATTATCATATAAATTCTTGTATTTCTTATGATTTATGAAATATTTCGTATTTCAAGTGGTTCTTTCCATGACTCGATTTTGGATTTTTTTGTTAATTAGTTAAATTTAAGTTATTGACAAGGTATATATGATTTAATTGTTTTTTTAAACTAAGTTATGAAATTGGTATTAATAGTGTGTTAATGTATTATTAGTATTAGTGTATTAGTACACGTGTAACTATTAATATTAGAATTAGTATTAGTATTAAATAATTTCTTCATATTAGCGTATTAATATTAGTGTATACTTATTAGTATAAGTGTGTTAGTGTATTATCTCTAATACATTTTAGATATTTCAGTATTTTTTGGCTTTGGAAAGGACTACAATATAAAAAACTATTGAACAACTATATGTTTTGCCATCTCTAGACTAAAGTATTGAACATATTTTCTTCATAATTTTGAACCTTTACTCTATGCATTAATGCGGTTTCAACTAAAAGATTATTTACAAGGATGAAATTTTGTAATGACATCAGATGTTGAAATATTTCAGGTATGCCTTTTTCCTCATATTAAATTGACAATTAATTAATACGTATAATTTATAATTTTCTAATTCATTAATTAGTAATTAATTATTACTTATATATTTTTTTTGCTTGGTGGTGGTGGGATAATTTTATTTGTTGTAGTGTATCGCATTTCTTTTCCATTTGTAATCATGTGCATGCATATATATATATATATATATATCTCAATGTTTCATTATTTTTTTCTGTAATTCAAGTATTGTTCAATTGATAATCAACAACTGATTTAATTATGATGTGAATTATATGGTGGTCATGTATATTTTAAATGTTTAGCTAAGGAGTAAAAGTGCTCTTTTGGAAACTTGGGTAACTCTTGTGATAGGTGTGAGCATGGCTCATATTCTCCATCTGACATGTTCATTGTTTGATCACATTCTTCTTTTGTGAGAAAGCATGATTCCACATTTCTAGACCTAAGTCTATGAACAGATTGAGAAGTTGCTCATATTCTTCTATACTTGTAGAGTACAATAGTATCTCATCAACATAGACAAGGGTACTATTTAATATGGGTCGAATATACTTATTATAGTTTTTTGAAAAAGATAAACAAAAAGATGTTTTATATCATTTACCTGAATCAAAGACCACTTGACAAAAATTCTTGAGATCGAATTTAGAAAAAATTCGAGCTTATAAAAGATAGGAGAACGATACTTTTGTTCTAGATAAGGGGTATTTTCTTTCTTGGCTTAGGATCGATCATAGCCCCACCCCTCCTTAGAGTCATAACTTGCCCATGCTCTAGAGGAACTAAGTCATACTTCTCATGAATTGATAATCCCTTTTGTTGTTTTCTATTATAGTTATAAGGTGATTATCCAATTCTAAATCACCATCTCCTAGCAAATGTTGATTGTCTTTGGCTATTTCCTCAATGACACAAAAATTGGTTTTGCAATGACAATATCAAGTTTTCATGTTCATTCAATTAAGGCTCATTCATTTCATGCATGCATATTAGGTGACCGTGGGAAGAGGTATCCACAACGTAAGCTGAATTGTTTCCATTAAATTCCCCTTGGTTTACACAAGAGATGTGTGCGATATTCATATCATTTTGGGAGAATGTATATATTTGGTTCTTATTCACAGCTACATGTCCAAGCCTCTTGAATGTTTCACTGGATAAGAGTCAAGAAAGATTCGATCATCAGGACATAAACTAGCATAGATTCTACTCAAGGGATAACAGTCATCAAATCCATAGTGTGGCATGATTCACATAGTTTAACGAACTAACTCCATGCATTAAAGCACATTTCATTTTCTTTTTCTCTCCACCTTAATTTACTTATGAATTTGAAGGAATTCAACAAGATGCTCATATGAATTTTCATACTCAAATACCCCAAACCTTAAATCCTTAACCATGGTTAACATGGCAAGGGCAACAATCGATTCCTCCTCATCATCAAGTTTGGTGATATTAGCACATTTTTTGAACCAATAGGTAAACGAAGGTCTCCTACTCATTCACTTATGATTGACCACAATTTACACATAAAAACAACCATACAAGAAAACACAAGATACACGCGAAATAAGAAAAAACTAATTACAACGCCTAATCTCAAACTAAAAACGACCTAGCTCAATCCAATGGGAGAAACTCCTCCCCTGCAACGATGCCAATGACTTGACTTGTCAAAGCACAGTTAAATAGATTTGGATGGTTGGAAGCATACGACTGCATCAGAGAGAGTAATTAAGTATTGAATCTGCAGAGAGGATATTTGTGGGCGCAAGCTAGGTCTTCTTACATAACTCTAGGCAAATTCATCAATTTTATTCAAGGGGTACACTCAATAAATGAGCAATTTATATTGAAAATCAAGACTTAACTAAATAGATTTCGAAGGGGTTCTTGTTTCACCTATCCAACGTCATAAACATAAATGACATACTAGATTAATGAGTTATGCTTGAAAGATACGAATAATACTACATGGACACTTTTATTCGAAGTCTAATTTCATATATGACAACCAATTAATAAACAATTTGCCAACCAATGAATTGAAATGGATACATTTACCATCAATTTCCCCCACTAAAGACCAATAAGAGAAACCCATATTTTATCAAAACATATGTAGATCCGCACTGATCACACTTAGATTAGGCAAAAAATGTGTGGATCCAATGCCTCCAGTGTGTACATGTTTTAAACATATCTATAAAAATCTTCATCAGAAACCAATCAAAAAGCGGGAGAACTAATTTTAAGGCTATGCATTAGATGTGTCATCAAATAGTTTATAATAAAGTTCAACTCCCTCAATTCTACAACAAACACAAATTCTTACTATAACTCGGAACTCCCAACAACAACTCTTCTAATTTCTTAACAGTAAAGTTCTAAAACGTTCAAACAAAGCTTAATTATTATTATGATTATTTTTGAATTGTTTTAACAATAAATTTGTTCTTAAATAGTCTCCATACTTATTAAATGTATATTGAGGTTTTATTCTTCAGTGTTTAACTTATCTAAATAATTTTCAACTTTTGCTTGGAAAATGAAAGCTTATATGCCTTCTTCAATCCTAGCCAACATTAAATAATGTTAAGTTTTGAAATAGTCAAATTTTTTTAAGAAGATAAGTTTTGCCGGTTTCTTCCTTGATAAAAGACCAGATAAGGTTCTCAAACTTGGCCATCAAGTAATATCCCCCGGAATAGGGAAACAGTTGAAGACCGAGTCAAAACTCTATCCTGAAAGAGAGACGGTTGAGGAAAGAAAGGAGAAGTGGAGATCATCATTCCACGAACGTGGCTAAGTGGAAAAGGAAGAGAACAAGAACTGGAAAAGTCTATAAAGGAAACGGAAGAAGAAAGGAAGACATGCGCACTGAAAATACTACAATATTCTGATACAGCAGATTGATGTTGCCAAGAAAGTTGTCATCACTCTGACTCCAACATCCTGCACTGTTCATCGACGGATTTTCCTAATCTGTTGTTGTAAATTCATACACTGAGAGTTTGAGTGATACTTTGTTTCTCTTAGTTTACTTTCTTAGCTAGTTTGGTTGACTTGAAATCCATATTGGATTTCAAGCTCTTAAGGATCGTAGGAAGCATTATTCGATCCTTTTCTGTAATTCACAATTATTAGTGGATAACTTTCGCCCTGTTGGCTTCACAAGTCATTCTTGACTTGTGAATATTTTTATTCTGGTATCTTTTATCTATTTCCATCCGGTACCGTACTTTCAAGTGGTATCAGAGCAGTCACTTGACATACTAAGTGAGGTTCTGGATTTGTATCATATCAGATGGATATTTTCAATCAACCACGACCGATTCTCCTCTCAAAAGACAACTACGACTACTGGAAGTATCGAACCAGACAAACCATAAAATCAGTAGATTTTCGAGTATGGAATGTAGTCACTGATGGATGGTCTCCTCCAAAGAAAATCGATCAAGATGGGGACACCGTAATCAAGCCTCAGACAGAATGGACGATGGAAAAAATCGCCCAGAAAAACTATCATGAGAAGGCGTTGAACATCATCATGGGCAATGTCGATCTTCATATGTATCGACCAATCAAAAACTGCACTACTGCCAAGGAAGCTTGGGATACACTGGAACGTCACTGTGAAGGAAGCGATGCCGTAAGAGAAAGAAAATTGCGAATGGTCCATGATAAATTCGAAAGTCTGAAGATGGAGGAAAACGAAACGATTTCCACCTACTATGATCGAGTCATAGACCTTTCAAATGAAGCAGCTTCCCTTGGAGGTCAAATCAACAACAGGACGCTGGTAAGTAAGGTAATACGCACTCTTCCTTCCAGATATAATCCTAAAGTCTGTGCAGTAGAAGAATCTCATAATTTGAATACCATAGAGTTAGACACTTTAATTGGTATTCTGAGAACGTACGAGATGAACATGGAGAATCAAGAGAAACTGTATAATAAAGGACAAAGAACTACAGCGTTTATCTCAAAGTCCAAGGAGGAGGAAGTCGAAGATGAAGATGAGGAAGATGACGTGGAACTTATTGGTCCAGAAGAAAATCTGAGCGTTGCCCTTCTTACTAGACGGTACAACAATCTTACCAAGAAGTTCAACAATAGAAAGACAAATGCAAAGGTAAAACTTGAAGAAACAACGGAATCATCCTCCCGAAAGACATTTGAACCTGCTGGTCCAAAAGGGAATTATGGACGAAAAACAGCCCCTGAACAATACAGAAATCAGACCCGAAATCTTGATGACGTTCAATGTCATGCCAGCAGAGGATTCGATCATTATGCTAATGAATGTGCCAACGTTCTTCGGAGACATGGAAAGTCAATATGGATAACACTTAGTGAAGAAGAAATCAATGAAATGCATCCAATAGAAGAAGAAATCAAAACCGCTGCGTTGCTAACATCAATCCACGACATTTCCGAATACGAGGAGATACTTACTCCCTCAAGCTCGACAACATCCAACAGGTATAATTTCTTTTCAGATTCTGATTTGAAATGTTTTAATGGGTGTATGAGTGATGCAGAATTATTAGAGGAAGAAGAAGATAATCGTATTCTCAAGGAAATCCAAGCCGTACAAACTGAATTACTCAAAAATCTAGATTTACAACAGAAAGAAGCTGAAAACCTGATGAAAGAAAATGAAGAATTGAAAAAGATTGTCTCCAGATTAGAATCTACGCTCACAAAGAAGGATGTCCAAATAAGCAAGCTAGAAATTGATCTCGAAATTACAAATAAAACGTTCAGGAAACTGAATACAGGTACCTCTAAACTTGACGAAATATTAACTGTCGGTAATATAGGACATTCTGGAATTGGATATCTTGAAAATTCTGCTGTGGTCAATGCATGTACTCGAACTCCAAATAAAAACCCCATTGTGTTTGTTAGAGAAAATAGCAATGTTCAAAAAATAGTAGTCAAAAGAAAAAGAAAGTATATTTGTCATTACTGTTACAAACCAGGCCATATACGACCATATTGTCAAAAGCTGAAAACTGATCTTTCGTTGAATAACATGTTGCCACAAATGTTGCATAACATTCATCACAACATCGTGAAATCAAAAAATGCAGCCGTCTGTCAGAATCTAAAATGGGTCTGTAAAAATAGTGTTTCATGTCATGTTGTCTTTACTGCTCTTAAAACTAATCACTCTGAGTCTTGGTATTTTGATAGTGGATGTTCAAGACACATGACATGATCAAAACAATATCTCACCAACTATGAATCATTCCAAGGAGGAACAGTAAGGTATGGTGGAGGAGCACAAGGAAAAATCATAGGAAAAGGAACCCTCTCAGTTGATGGTTTTCCTAATCTTCGAAATGTTTTGCATGTGGACGGTTTAATGGCAAATCTGATAAGCATAAGTCAACTGTGTGATGATAACCTACAGGTAAAATTTAACAAAGACAAATGTGAAGTGTTTAACTCAACCAATGTTTGTATTATGACAGGAAAAAGGTCAAGCGACAATTGTTACTTGGTTGGGAAGAGCCTAACGTGTAACACCTCACAAACAGACGAGACAACCCTATGGCACCAAAAGTTAGGGCACGCAAACCTCAGAAATATTGATAGACTGATAAGATTAGACGCCGTAAAAGGTTTACCCAAACTAGAGAAAGGTAAGCAGATTGTGTGTGGAGAATGTCAAAGAGGTAAACAAACTCGAACTTCTTATGATCCTCTTAAGTTTATAGGCACTACTCTAACCTTTGAACTGATCCATATGGATCTCATAGGTCCAATCGAAATTGAAAGTCTAGGTGGTAAAAGGTATTCATATGTTTTAGTTGATGATTTTTCCCAATATACTTGGATAAATTTCCTTAGAGAAAAATCTGAAACGTCTGATGTCTTTAGAAAATTGCATGCTAGATTCAAAAATGTGAATGGAACTTGCATATCACACATAAGGTCAGATCATGGTCGAGAATTCAAAAACTCATTATTTTCAAAATTTTGTGATAATCTAGGCATCATACATGAATTTTCTGCTCCTAAGACTCCCCAACAGAATGGTGTAGCTGAAAAAAAAATAGAACTTTACAAGAAATGGCCGGGGTTATGATTAGCTCCAAAAACCTTTCTAAAAGACTTTGGGCCAAAGCCCTTAACACTGCTTGTCATATTTCAAATCGAGTTTTCTTAAGACCTGGCACACACATGACACCGTATGAAATCTTTAATGGGCGAAAGCCAAACTTGGAATACTTTCATGTTTTTGGATGTTTATGCTATGTTCTGAATGATCGGGATAAACTCACAAAATTTTATTCTAAAAGCGACAAAGGAATATTCCTTGGATATGGTGTTAACAGTCAATCCTATCGGGTTTTCAACCTCAGATTAAAGACCATTCAAGAATCTGTAAATGTGGTATTTTTACGATTTTAGTGATCTTACAGGAAAATCAGAAGAAGATAATATCAGTATATATCTGGAACTCAGGCACGATGAAGCAACTCCAGAAACGCCAGATCAAGATGTTGAACAGAATGTTGAACCCGACACAGAACCAACATCACCCTCCATTCCAGAAACTGAGATCGAAATGCAAACTCCAGATAACTTGTCTATCCAACAGAATGAACGAAGAGATCCACCTGGCAGAATACGGAAGAATCACCCAATAACTCAAGTAATTGGGGATGTTCAAGAAGGAATCACCACACGACGAAAGGATCCCGTCAACTACAGAGACATGGTAAAATTTGTTTGTCTTTCATCCACATTTAATGAAGTAAACTCATCATGCTTTGTATCTCTAACTGAACCTAAAAACATTACCGAAGCCTTAGGAGATAGCTTTTGGATAAATGCCATGCATGAAGAATTAAATCAATTCATCAGAAATGACGTTTGGTATTTGGTTCCCCGACCTAAAGGAATGAATATAATTGGAACGAAATGGATATTTAAGAATAAATCTGATGAATCTGGAAATATTGTAAGAAATAAAGCAAGATTAGTAGCTCAAGGGTATACACAAGTGGAAGGGGTCGATTTTGATGAAACTTTTGCTCCTGTTGCTAGAATAGAATCTATTAGATTACTCCTAGCTCTTGCATGCTTCATGAAAATAACTCTTCATCAAATGGATGTTAAAGCTGCATTTCTAAATGGAAATTTAAAAGAGGAAGTTTATGTCGAACAACCTAAAGGGTTCGAGGACCCTAATAAGCCTAATCATGTATACCAACTTCATCGAGCCCTCTATGGATTGAAACAAGCCCCTAGGGCATGGTATGGAAGACTAACTGAATTTCTGTTGAACTTTGGTTTTTCAAAAGGAGAAGTAGACCATACACTATTTATAAAAAGATCAAATCATGATATATATGTGTAGCTCAAATCTATGTTGATGACATAGTCTTCGGTTCTACATCTAAAGCAATGCTAAATGAGTTTGTGGAAGCCATGTCATCAACATTTGAGATGAGTATGGTTGGAGAATTGTGTTATTTTTTAGGTTTGCAGGTGAAACAAAGTTCCGACGGCATTTTTATATCACAAAGCAAATATGCTCGCAACCTTGTTCAAAGATTTAATCTGGAAAATGCCAAACACATGAAAACACCCATGGGATCGACACAGAAGCTCTGCACCAACGATGTTGGACAAAATGTTGATCCAACATTGTACAGATCAATGATCGGGAGTCTACTGTATTTGACAGCAAGTCGCCCAGACATCATGTACAGTACGTGTATCTGTGCTCGATATCAAGCATGTCCCAAAGAAAGCCATTTAAAAGCTGTCAAAAGAATAATCAGGTACGTTGCTGGAACTTCTAATTTAGGTATCTGGTATTCTAAACACACAAACACGAACTTGGTAGGTTTTAGTGATTCTGACTGGGCAGGGGACATTGATGACCGGAAGAGTACTAGTGGGGGATGTTTCTATCTAGGGAATAACCTAGTCTCCTGGCATAGCCGAAAATAGAACTGTGTCTCCCTCTCTACTGCTGAATCTGAATATGTAGCAGTGGGAGGGTGTTGCACATAATTATTGTGGCTCAAGCAAATGCTAGAAGACTACGGTTATCCTAGTGATACTCTTGTTGTTTTCTGTGACAACTCTAGTGCAATAAATATCTCAAAAAATCCTGTTCAACACTCACGCACGAAACACATAGATATTCGTCATCACTTTATTCGAGATTTGGTAGAAAAAGATCTTATTCGGCTAGAATACGTTAATACTGAAAATCAGATATCTGATATATTCACCAAAGCTCTTGATTACGAGAGATTGTCCAACCTTAGGAAATCTCTTAGTCTACGTGTCATGTGAAATAATCCCTGTTCGAATCTGTACATATATGTGTAAATTACTGTATATTCTACCTCTATGACACCTTTGGCAATTTAAAAAAAAATGGGAATCTTAGGCTAAGGATACTCATCAACTAGAGTAACTTGGGGGGCACGGCGCTCGCTACGACGATGCTACCTTGTAAAATACTGATGAGTTGAATAATTCATGAAATGCTTGAGTAACTAGGGGCACGGCGTTTGCTGCAACGATGTTCTCTACGTAAAAAGAGTGTTTCCAAATTATTCTTCCAACCTCACATCATAAAGTACCTTGGGGGGCACGGCGCTCGCTACGACGATGCTACCTTGAAAAATATGATGAGAACCTGGAAGATTTAATCTGGAAAATGCCAAACACATGAAAACACCCATGGGATCGACACAGAAGCTCTGCACCAACGATGTTGGACAAAATGTTGATCCAACATTGTACAGATCAATGATCGGGAGTCTACTGTATTTGACAGCAAGTCGCCCAGACATCATGTACAGTACGTGTATCTGTGCTCGATATCAAGCATGTCCCAAAGAAAGCCATTTAAATGCTGTCAAAAGAATAATCAGGTACGTTGCTGGAACTTCTAATTTAGGTATCTGGTATTCTAAACACACAAACACGAACTTGGTAGGTTTTAGTGATTCTGACTGGGCAGGGGACATTGATGACCGGAAGAGTACTAGTGGGGGATGTTTCTATCTAGGGAATAACCTAGTCTCCTGGCATAGCCGAAAATAGAACTGTGTCTCCCTCTCTACTGCTGAATCTGAATATGTAGCAGTGGGAGGGTGTTGCACACAATTATTGTGGCTCAAGCAAATGCTAGAAGACTACGGTTATCCTAGTGATACTCTTGTTGTTTTCTGTGACAACTCTAGTGCATAAAATATCTCAAAAAATCCTGTTCAACACTCACGCACGAAACACATAGATATTCGTCATCACTTTATTCGAGATTTGGTAGAAAAAGATCTTATTCGGCTAGAATACATTAATACTGAAAATCAGATAGCTGATATATTCACCAAAGCTCTTGATTACGAGAGATTCTCCAACCTTAGGAAATCTCTTAGTCTACGTGTCATGTGAAATAATCCCTGTTCGAATCTGTACATATATGTGTAAATTACTGTATATTCTACCTCTATGACACCTTTGGCAATTTAAAAAAAAATGGGAATCTTAGGCTAAGGATACTCATCAACTAGAGTAACTTGGGGGGCACGGCGCTCGCTACGACGATGCTACCTTGTAAAATACTGATGAGTTGAATAATTCATGAAATGCTTGAGTAACTAGGGGCACGGCGTTCGCTGCGACGATGTTCTCTACGTAAAAAGAGTGTTTCCGAATTATTCTTCCAACCTCACATCATAAAGTACCTTGGGGGGCACGGCGCTCGCTACGACGATGCTACCTTGAAAAATATGATGAGAACCTGGAATTCTTACAAAAAAAAAAAATTGCCAAAGTTCCAGTCGAAAATATGTTACTCAATACCATAAAATCCTCAAACACATCCTCTGAAATATACAATATTCTGCTGTTTGAAAAATTGGTATTTTTGTATTTTATTTGAAAAAGATTCTGCTTCTTTAAAAATTCTTGGATAAGTGCTCGTGTGTCTTTGTATGAGTGGGTGGAAGTTGAATTGGCTGACAGTTGAGATTTTCGCGCCTTGGCATATCACCAGGCATCCTCCACTACCCGTCTTCCTTAACTGACGAAAAACTGCCCAGGAAAAAGCATTCAAGTTCCATTTCACTGTGCACTGATTTTTTATTTCTTCTTCCCTCTTACTGAACTCTCCCTCTTTCTCTCCTAACCCATTTGCTCTTTTGAGGAACCACCAATGGCCGATGACAACTCCCGGAGAATCCTCGCCCACATCGTCGAGCTGCTGGCCCAAGTCATAGCCGCCACCGTCGGCGCTGCTCCGCTGCCGATTTCGCCATCCTCAGCTGAAACCCCAGCCTCGGCATCTCGGATCCACGCAGTCGATGCGTCGCAGACCCCCGATCCCTCCGCGGTGCTGTCGGAACCCATCCCGATCTCCGCTTCCACTACCGAGCCTGCGGCATCGCCCTTCGAACCCTCGCCGCCACCACAGCCGCCCGCCTCAACCACACCTGCATCCGTCCAGGCAACCGCACCTGCGGCGTCGCCAGTCGGTCCCATGCCGACCCCTTCACCGCCGCTCGCTCCCATCTCGGTGACTGAACCTGCGCGCCCGGTGCTCGAAGAGCCTGCACGCTCGTCACTCGAGGAGGCGGCTCGCCCGTCGCCCGAGAAAGCTGTGCGCCCGTCTCCCGAGGCGCCCTCGCATTCTCCCTCTGAGTTTGCCAAGCCATCTCAACCTCCACCCGTGTTCGCCACCGTGCACTTGTCGCTTGAGTCGACTCCATCACCAACACCGGCATCCTCTCCTTCGAGCCCTAGCTGCGCCTCAACTCCGCTACCTTCGGCGGTCAACATTGTTTTTCCTCCGCCGTTTATGCAAATGTGTCCTGGCGACCCGGACTACCCTATTGATATAAGTGATCTTCCAGATGTATCAGCAGTGGGTAAATCAAAAAGGAAGATGGGCGAACCTGCATTTCCCAGCCGTCGCTCTGCCCGACTATCTGCGAAGAAATTCAGCACTCCATCTCAGAAAGTGCCGCGAACTGACTCCTCCACTCGTCCCTCCGGCTTGCACTCCTTTTCGGATTCTGACTCTGACGGCAGCGACACGGAATTTATACCCCCGACTTCACCGGCTGATGATTCTCTTACCAATTCCGCTAACTCTGAGCCAATTTCGGGTCCGTCAAATGTGTCTCACAAGAAGAAACAGCCTATTCGCCGATCTACTGCTCACCTATCTCCATCCCGAAGTCCTGTTCTAGATCCTTCAATGACTCCCGCCAGTTCAGAGCCGAGTTCGCCTCATCCCGAGTCTCCCGAACATTCACATTCACGCTCCCTCTCTCGAGACCATGTACCTTCATCTCCTGGGTCGAGTCCTGATCCTAGACAATGGGATTCCTTCCGGTTTCATCTATGTTTGATCGAGAGGCGCATCGACCTCATGAACTTCCATAAGTATAATCTTGATAAGTTCTTTAAGAGTCGAAATATGCTATCTGCTGTCAGTTATGCTTCTAGTTTCGTCCAAGATGCTGTCCAGGGTTGTTATTTTTCTATGTCTTCAACCTTTGATGATGTGTCCCACCCTAATTTCGGTCGGGTGATGGTACGTGGGAACCTGTACCACATCACCCCTGAATTAATTAATGTGGAATTGGGAAATGTTGCAATTGCCCAACCTAGTTGGTCTGGTGACCTTGACGACATCGCCAAGGCTATCACTCTTCACATGGTCAAGAAATGGAAGACTCCATTCCCGGCCTCCCGTCTGTCTTCCCTATACTCTGTCCTACATAAGCTGGCCGTGTACAATTGGTATCCCTCGCGCAACACTTCTTTAGTCACAATTGAACAGGGAATCCTGCTGTACCATCTGGGCATGAAGCATCCTGTCAATCTTGGACATATTATCTTTGAGCAGATCACTACAGCTGGACAAAAATCAGGTGGATTCCTTCCATTTCCATCTCTTATTTACTCCATTCTGATTCGGCAGGGTTTTCAACCAACTATCACTGACGTATTCTCCAAAGCTCCGAGATGTCTCACTGTTTATCCAAGATTTCTACAGGGAGATCGTCGATGTGATCTACCATGGATTTCTGACATTTCCTCGAGCTCTACCGCAGCTGTCCCTCCAACTGACGATGCCATCCCCATTTCACGTTCCTTTGTTGTCCGGCAGATTCGAGCCTTAAATGTGCAAATTCAGCAACTTCTGGCTATCCAGGATGCCCTTTCTTCCCAATTAGGGGGAGATGGTGGCACCGATGCTGATGACAATGCTGCTGCTGATGCTACTGATGGTGCTGGTGCTGGTGCTGCTGCTGATGCTGATGACAATGCTGCTGCTGCTGCTGATGCTGATGACGATGACGATGCTGCTGTTGGAGATTCAGATACCTCCAAGGAATTCTAGGCTGAAGGAAAATTATTCTGGTCATTGGTACACTGTCGATAAGCTTGTTGGATACATTTGAGACTTTATTTTTGCTTAAACTGATGCTGATGTTTGAATGCTAAATATTTTGCTATAATATGTGATGACTGTTGTGCGATTATGACTGCCTTCTGCTGTGAATATTATTGATGCCATTGCTTAGGTCTGATGCTAAATTCTGTGTTTTGGGATATATGCATGACATGCTAAAGTGATATGAAAGACTTGTGTGACATTGATTTTTTAACTTTTGAAAGTATTACTTGCAATACTAAATGGTGATGTATACCTGTGCATTGGAATTAAAATAGACCTTGTAAGTATTCTTTCTGTATACATGAATTAAAGGGGAGATTGAAATTAGGGGAAGATATTCAGTGTGTGACATGATCTCGGAAATATGTTGTTTATTAGTTCTTTATACATGTATTAAGGGGGAGATTGAATTTAGGGGGAGATACTCAGTGTTTAAATTGATCTCGGAAATTTCGTGGTTATTTGTTGAAAATTGGGAATTGGGAAGAAAGGCAAAAAGGGGGAGATTGTTAAGTTTTGAAATAGTCAAACTTTTTAAGAAGATAAGTTTTGCCGGTTTCTTCCTTGATAAAAGACCAGATAAGGTTCTCAAACTTGGCCATCAAGTAAATTTATACAAAAAAATTAAATATTTAATTGTTTTTAATATAGTTAAATATTGAATGAAGAAAAGAGGGAAAATCATTGAGTTGTTTTGTTTTTATGTGATTTGATTTATTTTAAATAAAACAAAATGAAATTTGAAACAAAATAAAAATGTATACTTGAATGCCCTCAAAATTTTATTGTAATTGATTATAAAGAAAAGAAAAAAATGGAAATAAAACTAAAAATAAAAATATTGCATAAGAAAAAAAAACCTTAAAATTCAGAGTACAAATAGTATTTACACTCGATAATAAAAAACATAAAAAATGAATATATATTTATGTGCACACTAATAGAAAAAAATTTGGGCCCCTAAATTTTGTGTTTTTTTTTTTCGCTGAGTCGGTCGACTTGTTCGCCTAAGTGTAGGTGCGACCATGAACATAAGTTGCTATGAACCACATTCTCCGATCGTCCAAAAAAATAAATTCATCCCAAAACGTTTCAAAAGTTCTTAACAAGTTTCACAGTTTCAAAATATTGATTTTTATATCCCAAAATGAACTCATATTCCTTAATTCTCATTATTAAAGATTAAGGCGCACGAATCTCATGGTGGGAGTTACACGAAGGCTAAGGACAATAGGAAACATGCAAATGGATATCATGTAAATTATTTTTAGGTAAGAGTTGTTACTTGTTACTATTAATTATGTTGTATGCTTACTGTTATATTTACAAGTTCAAGTTATAACTGTTTTACATGCTATTCTTTTAATTGCCTAAATAGTAATGTAAGAGTTCTTAGTTTTCATTATTGATTATTTCTGTTAATTGTATGGTTATGTTTACTATTATATTTACAAGATACAAGTTCAAGTTATAACTATGTTACATTCTATGCTTTTAACTGTGTAATTAGTGTTGACAAGTTGGACTCTCACGAGTTGGATGTAGCTCACATCCATTATATTACAATATTTTAGGGTACAAGGAGCGAGTGTTGGAGTCTACGCGGAGCCAAGTGCATGTGATATAACTAAGTTTTAAGATTTGTTATTATTTGGATTGATCTAGTTTGAGATTATTTCATAAATTCTATGATTATTATTAGTACGTTGCAGAAGTGCTCATAAATATTCTTAGTATAATTTACGCTATTTAATACAAGTTGTTATTGACATAACTGAATTTGTTAAGTCTTCTGTTGCTTATGATATTAGTTGTGAATTTGATATGTATATGTATGTCTAAGTTAAGATATTTATTTTGTGGAAGCATGTTTAGGTGTTATTTAGTTTTAATTATTTTCGTGCTATTGAATGAAATCATGAATTTGTATTAAATTGCATGTTGTGTAACTTGAATTAATTTAAAGTTATTATTTAATTTATGTCATGTGATATTGACTTATGTAAGTAAGATAATATTTATGTCTTCCCCTGCATAAGACTAAGGTTAAACTTAAATTCTTAGGATTAAATTCATGTGTTCAATTGTAGGAAATAAAATTATCATATAAATTCTTGTATTCCTTATGATTTATGAAATATTTTATATTTCAAGTGGTTCTTTCCATGACTTGATTTCGGATTATTTTGTTAATTAGTTAAAATTGAATTTATTGACAAGGTATATGCGATTTAATTGTTTATTAAAATAAGTTATGAAATTGGTATTAATAGTGTATTAATGTATTATTAGTATTAGTGTATTAGTACACGTGTAAGTATAAATATTAGTATTAGTATTAGTATTAAATAATTTCTTCATATTGGCGTATTAATATTAGTGTATACTTATTAGTATAAGTGTGTTAGTGTATTATCTCTAATACATTTTAGATATTTCAGTATTTTTTGGCTTTGGAAAGGACTACAATATCAAAAATTATTGAACAACTATATATTTTGCCATCTCCGGACTAAAGTATTGAACATATTTTCTTCGTAATTTTGAACCTTTACTCTATGCATTAACAAATATAATGCAGTTTCAACTAAAAGATTATTTACAAGGATGAAATTTTGTATTGACATCAGATGTTGAAATATTTCAGGTATGCCTTTTTCCTCATATTAAATTGATAATTAATTATTACATATATTTGATAATTTTCTAATTCATTAATTAGTAATTAATTATTACTTATATATTTTGTTGTTTGGTGGTGGTGGGATAATTTTATTTGTTGTGGTGTATCGCATTTCTTTTCCATTTGTATTCATGTGCATGCATATATATATATATATATATATATCGATGTTTCATAATTTTTTTCTTTAATTCAAGTATTATTCAATTGATAATCAACAACTGATTTAGTTATGACGTGAATTAATTGGTCGCCATGTATATTTTAAATGTTTAGCTAAGGAGTAAAAGTGCTCTTTTGGAAACGTCAGTAACCCTTGTGATAGGTGTGAGCATGGCTCATATTCTCCATATGTGATGTTTATTGTTTGATCACATTCTTCTTTTGTGAGAGAGAATGATTCCACATTTCTACACTAAGGAGTAAAAGTGCTCTTTTGGAAACGTCAGTAAACCCTTGTGATAGGTTTGAGCATGGCTCATATTCTTCATCTGAGATGTTCATTGTTTGATCACATTCTTCTTTTGTGAGAGAGAATGATTCCACATTACTAGACCAAGTCGGAACAGATTGAGAAGTTGCTCATGTTCTTCTATACTTTTAGAGTACAATAGTATCTCATTAATATAGACAAGGGTACTATTTAATATGGGGTCGGATATACTTATTATAATTTTTTGAAAAAGATAAACAAAAAGTAGTTTTATATCATTCACCTAAATCAAAGCCCACTTGACAAAAACTCTTGAGATCGAATTTAGAAAAATTCGGGCTTATAAAAGATAGGAGAACAATACTTTTGTTCTAGGTAAGGGGTATTTTCTTTCTTGGCTTAGGATCGATCATAGCCCCACCCCTCCTTAGAGTCATAACATGCCCATGCTCTAGAGGAACTATGTCATACTTCTCATGAATTGATAATCCCTTTTGTTGTTTTCTATTATAGTTATAAGGTGATTATCCAATTCTAAATCACCTTTTTCTAGCAAATGTTGATTGTCTTTGGCTATTTCCTCAATGACACAGAGAAATTGATTTTGCAATGACAATATCAAGTTTTCATGTTCATTCAATTAAGGCTCATTCATTTCATGCATGCATATTAGGTGATCGTGGGAAGAGGTATCTACAACGTAAGCTGAATTTTTCCCATTAAATTCCCCATGGTTTACACAAGAGGTGTATGCAATATTCATATCATTTTGGGAGAATGTATACCTTTGGTTCTTATTCACAGCTACATGTCCAAGCCTCTTAAATGTTTCATTGGATAAGAGTCAAGAAAAATTCGATCATCAGACATAAACTAGCATAGATTCTACTCAAGGGATAACAATCATCAAATCCATAGTGTGGCATGATTCACATAGTTTAACGAACTAACTCCATGCATTAAAGCACATTTCATTTTCTTTTTCTCTCCACCTTAATTTACTAATGAATTTGAAGGAATTCAACAAGATGCTCATATGAATTTTCATACTCAAATCCCCCAAACCTTAAATCCTTCACCATGGTTAACATGGCAAGGGAAAATCTCAATCGATTCCTCCTCATCATCAAGTTTGGTGATATTAGCACATTTTTTGAACAATAGGTTTTCAAAAGGTCTCCTATTCATTCACCCATGATTGACCACAATTTACACATAAAAAAAACCATACGAGAAAACACAAGATATACACGAACTAAGAAAAAACTAATTACAACGCCTAATCTCAAACTAAAAACGACCTAGCTCATTCCGGTGGGAGAAACTCCTCCCTTGCAACGATGCCAATGACTTGACTTGTCAAAGCACAGTTAAATAGATTTGGATGGTTGGAAGCATATGACTGCATCGGAGAGAGTAATTAAGTATTGAATCTGCATAGAGGATATGTGTGGGGCACAAGCTAGGTCTTCTTACATAACTCAAGGCAAACACATCAATTTAATTCAAGGGGTACACTCAATCAATGAGAATTGTCTATTGAAAATCAAGACTTAACTAAATAGATTTCAAAGGGGTTCTTGTTTCACCTATTCAACGTCATAAACATAAATGACATACAAGATTAATGAGTTATGCTTGAAAGGATACGAATTATACTACATGGACACTTTAATTCGAAGTCTAATTTTATATATGACGATCAAATTCAAACAATTTTTGCCAACCAATGAATTGAAATGGATACATATACCGTCAATTTCACCCACTAAAGACCAATAAGAGAAACCCATATTTTATCAAAAAACATGTAGATCCGCACTGATCACGCTTAGATTAGGCAAAAAATGTGTGGATCCAACGCCTCCAGTGTGTACATGTTTTAACCATATCTATAAAAATCTTAATCAGAAACCAATCAAAAGCGGGAGAACTAATTTTAAGGCTATGCATTAGATGTGTCATCAAATAGTTTATAATAAAGTTCAACTCCCTCAATTCTACAACAAACACAAATTCTTACTATAACTCGGAACTCCTAACAACTCTTCTAATTTCTTAATAGTAAAGTTCTAAAACGTTCAAACAGAGCTTAATTATTATTATGATTATTTTTGAATTGTTTTAACAATAAATTTGTTCTTAAATAGTCTCCATACTTATTAAATATCTATTGAGGTTTTATTCTTCAGTGTTTAACTTATCTAAATAATTTTCAACTTTTGCTTGGAAAAATGAAAGCTTATATGCCTTCTTCAATCCTAGCCAACATTAAATAGTGGTGTGGAGATTAACACAATAGATCAAATTTATGCCACATTAGCAAAATTCTCAATATCCCGATTGAAGAAAACTTTCAGTAAACTTTATCAGCAATTGGTACAATTTCGAGAGCTGCTACTTGTCATGCTAACATTTCCTGCTTCGTTTGCATTCCCCCAATCAAAAACTTCAATATAACATACGTCTTTTTAAGGTTGCCTTCTAACCTGGATCTGGTGCAACGTACCTGGTCTATTTTTCATCACACGTGAGAAAATACTGTAGATGCAATAGTGTAGAGAAGACAGTATTTAAGAATGATTATGAGCATTAATGATGAATTTAACAATCAATAACATCCAAGAGTCATTCAGGAAAATCTGACAAAACACAAAAGTAGTATAATATAACTGAAAGAAGAAAAAGGAAAAAATGACCAAAATATGTATATGTTTGTAAAAGAAAAGTCTTGATTCTCATTCTGGTCTTTTGTTGTCTGAAAGTGAGAGTTTGGAATGTTGGAGCTCAAATGGATCCAAATCTTCCAAGTCCAATGGGAAATGTCCTATGCCATCACTGTCAAGATCAGCTTCAATTGTGTTTCTCTGTCTTTGGATTTTTGCCACTAGGAAACTTCCCTCCACATTAATATCTGCATGTTTTGCATCAAAGTATGATTTTCCATAGCTTGCAATATATGAGAAACAAGAAGAAAAAAAAGAGGCTATTTACATGGGTGTATGTGATTGTTGTATATATATGTTTTTAAAAAGTATCTTAGAAGAGCAATTGGTTTCCTGTGTACGTATATATTAATTCAGATATTATGGTAGAGATGGAAATTACCAGTGGAATTAGAGAAAAACCAAAGAAGAAAAGCGCAGAAGAGGAGCAGAAAAGGTATGACATGAACGGCATTCCCTGCAAATCTAGCCACAGCCTTTTCCTTCTTAGCAGCGTCTGAGAAAGGATCATACATCGGAAGCTCAACATCATCCGAGTGATGACGACGATGATGGTGATAATAGCTCAACTGGCTGTCCCAAATACGATTCGCGCTTGCCGATCTATGCATTTTTATCCAAATTAATCAATCTCCAAACTTTTGGTACAATAAGTAGGACTTTAAGACTAAGTCTGATGCTAACTTGAGGTTTGTAGATGATGAACACGTGCATTTCTTTTGACTCAATCCAAATATGTTCTTAGGGATTTCTATAAATAGAAATCTCAGAGTAGCATTTTAATATGCCGTTTTTAAGGATATTGCTGCACTTGTTAACTGGACAAACATGTTTTTTTCTCTTTTGTCGTCAAGCTACCTTTTTATTTAGTATCAATTATTTTTATTATTACTTTGTTCTAATTAAATGCTTATATTTCTATTTAAAATAAGCTTTAGATAATATTTAAAAATTACATATTACAACGCTCTTCGGACAGATGAGAGTTCCCAGCAGAAGGGGTTCCGCATCAGGAAGGCAGTGGGTATTGGTTATTTATATTATTTTAAAATTTTTATAATAAGTAAATCTACATTAAAATATTTAAAATTATGTTACGGGGTTAATAAAACATCAAGCAAAACAACCATTTTCAAAAGGAATCAATCATTAACATATAATCTTTCAATTAAATCTAGGCTGTGGTAATTTTAGGAAATTGTAATCTTCGGGTTGTATATCAATATTTAGTTAAGCATAATATGATCTACAAAGATTGCACTAGTATTGAATAGTCATATTGATCCAAGAAAGAATAAGAATTGTAAATTTCAAATTCGTATTTCAAAATAGTTCAATCCAAATACAAGCCCCAAACTACAGTACATAGTTTACTCTCCGAGTCAAGGATCTGCAGGCCAGGTGAGACCTAAAGGACCACGGGATAGGAAACCACGACAGAATGGGACGGAGGCCAAGCATCAGCTACGGTGACGGACAGGACGGGTAGCAGGTGATGTATGCATGCCACAATCCAAGAAATTTATCTTCTGCAATAGCTTTGAACTGCCTCCTCAACAGACTCTACTATTCTCAACTCAATATGACGTGTAAGTGAAAATTAAAATGGCAAACAAATGGGACAATTCTGTATTCCCAATTGGGGCAAAATATTTAACCCAATTGGTAAAATTAGCTGTGAGGGAATTCTCAATATATTTCTTCTCTATCAAAATCTTTTAACAAATGCAAATGCCTTTAAAAAGTAATAAATTTCATAATTAAATATGAGAAATAATTTAATTTTACAATAGAAAAAAGATTTAAATAAAATGAATAAATAAAGAAACATAATATGTATTTTGGGATAAAGAAAATTGAGAATCTTTTTATGAAGCGGCACACAGGTCGTCATCATCAGAGTAAATTTGTTTTTCATTCACAACCTAAAAAGGCCGTGTCCAAAGGTGTCCTAAGATATGTGAAAGTGTTCATCACTTGATGACCCGCCCTACAAAATTAACACAAAACAGACCTAATGAATTTTAAAATCCACAGCAAAAATAATAACGAAACAAAACCACTTGAGAGTGTGACTTCACAGTTCCTAGTTGCACAAGAAACATGATTCAGAAATGAAAAATACAAACACATATACAAAAATTATTTGGAACTCAGTTTGCTCAGTGGTGGCAAATTAAGTTATTGGTTCGATTCTGCCAGCAAGTTTCCTCAACTAGTTTCAGAAGAGGGAGCTTTTCTATCCTCATCGCAAAAACAAACACTTTCCCAAATCAACAATCAATAAAACTATATCTAAAATCCAAAAATAATAAATTGATAATTCAAAACACAAATCTGTGTAAAAAATATTGATAAAAAAATAAATACAGATTATCGCTCAGTTCAGCGGGGTTTTCGACATGCAAGCAACAATCTCAAAATAGAAAGAGACCTGCAATCCGGTCTGTTGAGCTTGAATTTTCTGAGTCGTCAAAGCGATTTACAAATTCACAGAAAACAAAGACAAAAACAAGAAAATAAAACTGGAAAAATAAGAATAGATTTCGAATTCAAACAAAATAAGTTTTACCAAAAACCCAAATAACGTGAATTATCATTGGGGATTTCATAACGATTTTCGGAATAGTGAAATTCAAATACAACCCCGGAATCACTCCTCATTGATTACTCTCCAATTCTAGGATCGGCAAGCCAGGTGAGTCCTGAAGAACCACAAGTAGGAAACCATGTCAGAATGGGGCAGGAGACCGAACACAGATAACAAATCAGCCATTAACGAAAACCAATTTGAGTTGACGAGAAACTAGTTGGGATGAAAGCAATCAGTCATTAACAAAAACCAATTAAGTTGAGGAAAAGCTAGTTGGGATGAAAGCAAATCAGCCATTAACAATAACAATTTGAGTTGACGAGAAACTAGTTGGGATGAAAGAAATCAGTCATTAACAAAAACTAATTGAGTTGAGGAAAAGCTTGTTGATTTGGGGTTTACTGTACAATTGTGTGGGTTTAGGTTAAATGTAGGGATTAGTTAGTGAGACAACTACCCAAAAATAATGACTCACACCTTACCTGGGAATAGACACCCATATTATTTACTTTTTTAGAAGATCTCACTCGCAATTCAAGAAAAAGTTCTACTCCCAAATATTAGGATCTTCCGTTGCACCATTGTCCAATATACACAAGCGGACTAAGGTCAGAGGACGAATGGATAGGCTGTGCGTTCCTGTGTTAAGTTTCGTTGAATTAGAGACCCTGCACTACAGGTAACCGAATGGATCTTATGAGTTATGGAACCTTCTCAACACGAGTTCTTACTCTTATCCAGAGTGTGCCTTCCTTTCTCCACTATATATTAGTTAGAAGTCGTTTTCCAGCTTTCTCAGCATTTATATACTCTGAAGTTGTTCCAAGGGCACCCATATCCAAGGGATTGAATTATCAGCTAGATTATCTTCTGCAATAGTTTTTGCACAACCTCATCATAAACCCTCATTTTCTCTACTCAATGTGACATGACATTCCCTAGCAAGCCCTTGCTATGCAGAGGACCTGAGCAAAGACTATTTAATGTATAAACAAACAAAACAATAATCACCAATTGATCAATCATACATGGCGTTAAAATTGATCTTAATGCCAGTAGATATGCATTTCGTAATTGATCCAAAGACAGAAGAATGTAAGCCAACTTCCAATATATTACTTATGTACCAAAATCCTTGAAATAATTCAAATGCCTTTAAAAGTAATCAACTTCAAAAAGAATCATGAAAATTGTTTAATAAACAAATAAAAATTGAGAATATTTTTATGCAACTGGAAATGGGCCATCATCAGATTAAAATTGATTTTCACTCACAACCCTAAAAGGGCTGTGTCCAAAGGTGTCCTAAGATATGTGAAAGTGTTCATCACCTGATGACCCCACAGTACACAATTAACATGAAACAGAACTAATGAATTTTAAAATCTACAGAAAAAGAAATAATGAAACAAAACCATTTGAGAAAGAATTAGTCAGAGTTCCCATTTGCATAACAAACAAGATTCAGTAGCAATTGTGAATCATCAATGGAGATAAATCTCAATTCAGTCCAAGTGTTGGAAATATAAATATTGCTTCATCCTCATCAATGAAATAGATAATATTCAATTCAACTATTCAAAACTGTGACTCAAAATATGAATTTACAAAAAATATAAAATTATTTAAAAATCGATTGGAAAACAGTTTGCTCAGTGGTGGCAAATTAAGTAATTGGTTCGATTCTGCCAGCAATTTTCCTCAACTAGTTTCAGAAGAGGGAGCTTTTCTATCCTCATCGCAAACAAACATTTTCCCAACCAAATCACAGTCAATAAAACTATCTGAAAAATCCAAAAATAATATAAGGATTAATTCAAAACACAAAAGTGTATAAAAATTATTGATAAAAATAAAAATAAAATACAGATTATCGCTCAGTTCAGCGGGGTTTTCGACATGCAAGCAACAATCTCCAAATAGAGAGAGACCTGCCATCCGGTCTGTTGAGCTTGAATTTTCGGAGTCGTCACAGCGATTTACAAATTCAATGATTATTTCTAACTAGATTAAAAACGATGACCAAGAGAATAAATCTGGGAAAAACAAGCATAGTGGACAAAATATTGCGAGAAAATTGTTTTGAGAAGGAAGAAGGAAGAAAGAAGATCGATGATGAATTGAGAAGTGTTGTGTATCTCGTCATTAGTTGTTGCGGTTTATATAAAGGAGATATCTAGGGTTTAATCTCTCGTACGAAGGGCTTCTGTTTTCCTTCAAGGCCTTGAGCTTGGGCTGGGCCCCCAAAAGTGAGCGCCTGTACGTGGACTCTAATAAGCCCAAATAGGTACTGCTTTGTTTATGCTTTTTGTTTGTTAATAATCTACTATATTCAATAAAACATATTATATATATATATAATACAATTTTAACAAAATTAATATTTTTAAATATTTTATTATTTTATTGATAAGTACATGTAACAAAATATATTTTGTATGGAAAAAAATATATTCCCTCCATCCAAGGGAATGGACCCCTGGAATTTAACCAAAAAAACAGGGGTATAATAGTCATTTTCAAATATTGATTTATTTATTAAAAAAAAAATAGAAACTAGCGTGAAGTAAAAGGCTAACCTTCAGCCTTCGCTTATTTTTCTTCAACCTTTGGGGTATAGCTGTTTTGGTAATTGTTGTTGTGCTTTCTATGTTAATTATTTATTGTATGTTTTGTTATATTTTGATTTAATGATTCATTTTTAATGTTCATGTATTAGCTGCAATTGGAGTTATGATCGTTAAATTATCAATGGAAATTTGGGTTTTGATTCCACTTTTGGGAGAGATCTAAGCACTAACAGTCCGCATCCTTTTTGCATTATGTGAAGTTCTCTCAAAAGTCTTTTTTTTTTCGTGATTTCATTTTCCATTTGAGCTTTTATTGTTCTTTTCATAGACTAAATTCATTTTTTTAGGTCAACATTTTCATTAATCGATTTATTACTCAAAAATATTAGTTTTTACTTTTGGCAAGAATTGGTGTATACTTGTGTCAGGTTTTTTCTTAATTTTGTTGCATTTTTTCATAGATAATAGAACAATATTATCAAAAGATATCACATATTGTGGAGACGTCATCTTCATCTATCAATGCACAAGTTGTTGTTCTATCTCAGATATCATCAACTGAAGAAAGGATCAAACTTGATTTAGAATTTTTCTCGTGATCCTGGTCTATGACATAATATATTAAGCTACATGCCTAACATCATGATTTTTCTCAATAGGTAGAAACAAATCGAGGACCAAAATTTGGTGCGATTTGATTTGATAAATTCAATGGTTGGTTAAGTACAACAATGCAAAAGATGCAACATTTTGTTTGTATTGTTATATCTTTTCTGTGAGACATCGTAAAAGGGGACATGATGTTTTTATATCCAAATAATTTAATATGTGCTGTAAGAAAGATAGATTGAGAGATCATAATAGCAATCGTAATAAATGTAGATTGGCTTGTCAAGATTTGATGAATTACTGCCAACAAATTGAAGTATATTTTTCTAAAATATCAAAATATTCAAAGATTGAGTATAGTCGTAGATTAAATACATCAGTTGTTTGTTTGTATTATCTCTCGGGTAAATAATGAGTTTGAAGAATCACTGAATCAAGGAAACTATATTGATTGCTTCGTGTAATGAAGAAATCACCAATGTTGTATTGCATAATACTCCTGAAAATTTCAAGCTTACGTCCCCTAAAATTCGAAAGGATATTATAAATGGTACTGCAATTGAAACAACCAATGATATCATAGAAAATATTGGAAATGAACTTTTCTCTATTTTAGTTGATGAGCGTTTGGATGTCTCAGTGAAAGAGCAAATGGAGATTGTTATACGTTATGTGAATAAGAATAAATGTGTTATTGAAAGTTTTCTTGGTCTTGTGCATGTTGGTGATACAACTGCAAAATCACTTGAGAAATGATTGAGTCTTTGTTCTCCACTTATGACTTGAGTATTTATAATTTGAGAGATCAAGGTTAAGATGGAGTTATCAATATGAGAGTTGAATTTAAAGGGCGAAAATGTTTGATATTAAGGAAGAGTCATGTTACTTACTATATCCATTATTTTGCTCATCAACTTCAGTTGGTACTTAGTTATGTTGCTAAGAAACATACAAATATTGGTTCTTTTTCCAATACTAATGTACGGTTATGTAATGTTATTGGAGGTTATTGTAAGCACAAAAATATGCTTCAAGAGAAGCAAATGGAGAAGATCATTGAAAGAATTGAAAATGATGAAATCAAGATTAAAAAGGGATTAAATAAGAAATACGATTGAAACAACTAGGGGATACCCGTTGGAGTTCTCATTCCAGTACTCTCTTAAACTTGATACATTTGTTTTCCTCTGTTAAATGTTTTAGAGTATGTTGAAGAGAATAGTACTGCTAATTCACAAAGGGCCGCAACGTTTGATTTGTTAGAGATTGTGAAAAAGTTTGAGTTTATTTTTGTGCTACATTTTATGATAAATTTTTATGAATAAAACATGATGTATTATAAGTTCTATAAAGGAATGATTAAGATATTGTGAATGCAATGAATCTTGTAAAACCATCGAAAGCTCGTTTGCAAGCATTGCAATATGATGGTTGAGAGACTTTGTTAATTGATGTTTATGAGATTTGTACCCAACAAAGGATAATTGTGGTAAACATGAATGATCTTTATACACCTCGAGGAAGATCAAGCATAAAACTATTAAAAAAAATTAGTTACTAATATTAACCATTACGAAGTTGAGCTATTTTATTCTAGAGTTAATTTCAAAAACCAACCTGAACTATAGTGCTTTTTTTTCATTTAGTACCCGAGGTAAAAAAATGTCTCCAATTGCAACATGTTTTATATGTTTCTATCCGATTACAACCTATACTTTTTTCCGATCATTTTTTCCCGATGAGAAGGCAAATACGTGAGATGCACGTGGTTTTTTAAGGGCATTTTTGTCTTTTTAGGGTCGGACAGAAGGGCATTTTTGCCATTTTCCAACATGAAACTGTTAATGAGGGGAATAACTTCTTCAATTTGGGCATTAGGGTTTTTTATTTCAATTTCACACCGGGTACGTAAACGGATCCCTATTGAGAAAACTCCATGTTTCACCGCCCGCCGCCTTCTCCAACCACCGCGAGGGGCGGAACTCCGCCCAATCTTCACCCCGTACTTCCTCAACTCTTCCCATAGCATAGGGATGATAAAAGAAAAGACATCCATTCCCTTCTTACCAATTGTTCCGTTAGGCAAAACATCATCAGCCACAGCTACTTTTGAGCCAATGGGAACTGGTGGATAAAAGCCTCATGCTTTCACATAGTGATGCGTGTGTATAAACCATGCCCTTCACCTCATCATAAGTTGATGCTGCTGTAGATTCTGGTTTCTCTTTGGATATTTCTCTAAGTATCTCAACTTCAACTTTTGGATGTTCTAAAAGCAGCCATAAATACCATGTCAAAGCAGCAGAAGTCATGTCATGGCCTGCTAATATGAAATTGATCACTATATCAGTGAGAAAAAATCTTCGTCCAAATGGATCTTCATGTGCAATGACGATCCATACTTCCTTACCCAGTTTGTCTGCAAGAATTTCAAATGGGTGAGTAGAAAGGATGTCTGATTGAAGAAAGAAATTGAAATCGAAAGCCCTAATCCCCAAATTGAAGAAGGTATTCCCCTCATTAACAGTTCAGGTTGGAAAATGGCAAAAATGACCTTCAGTCCGACCATAAAAAGACAAAAATGCCCTTAAAAAACCACGTGCATCTCACATGTTAACCTTCTCACCGGGAAAAAATGATCGGAAAAAAGTATAGGATGTAATCGGACATAAACGTATAAAACATGTTGCAATCGAAGACGTTATTTAACTCGGGTACCAAATGAAAAAAAGCACTATAGTTCAGGTTAGTTTTTGAAATTAACCCTATATTCTATGATTAACACACAAGTTAATGAGCTAAATGAACGTGTTGATGAAGCAAGCACATAGTTGTTTCTATGTTTGTGTATGACTTGTTTCGATCCTAAAGATTCATTTGTTGCATTTGATAAAACTAAACTACTTCATTTGGAGAAAAAAAATATCATCTAAACTTTTTGGAGTAACTCTATATGAACGTGAAATTCAATTTGAAATATTTATGTGCGTTTGGATGAAAACTTCTCTAGAATAGGACTTTCTCAAAAGATGGTCACATAAAAAAACTTATTGCTTTTCTATTGGTTTATTTGTTACCTAGTTATCTTTGATTTTACTAGTTGCCAAGGCTATGGTGGAAAGAATTTTTTTCGCAATGAAGAGTTCACTTCTCAATCAAATAATTGACGATCTATGAATGATTATTTGGTAACATATACGGAGAAAGATATATTTCAAAATATTTACAATAAAATCATTATGCAACGATTTTAAAATAAGAAGAATAGAAGAGAAACTTATAGTGTAATTATATTCAGTTATTTATTTTTGGATATTGTGGTGGAACTGAATAAGTATAGTTTCTTTATTGTTAATTCATTTTTATCCTGTTTTTAGATGTGTGATATTTTATATTATATTTATTGTTGTTCATCATGATTACTGCTGAGTGATTATGGCTACTGTTAGTAATGTCTTAGTAAAGTTATATACTTATTTTTTATTTTTTTTATAGATATTCATGATTATTATTATCATTGCTAAGTCTGTCGTCAATTCTAACTGCATGCCAATAAGTGTACTATAGTCTCAAATCGATACTAAACCAGCAAAATCGTTATCCTAAAAATTAATCTTTGTACCTTTACTTAAAAATACTTTAACAAACTGATACAAGTTTATACTATTTACGGGAGGGGCTCCTATTGAAAATCCATCATTCGACTTGGAAGCACCCTTTCAATACGTTTTGTAATTTACGGGATGGATTTCGCAAATATCTATATTTGTAATATTGATATATTTTGTTTTAACATTTTATTTATTATACCTATCTGATAGGAAGAACGTGATTTCATGTTCTCTGTGGGAGGATTACATTTGTTTGTAGATCATTTTTTATTTTTATATATAAATATTGCCTTTTATTTTTATTTTTGAGTACTATATTATCTTATAATATTGTTAATGTGCATATGATTGACAAACACTCATTTTGCATAGTTTTAGTTGGCTTTTTATGCACGTTTGAATAGAATTATGCTTTAATGGGTTATCATTCGTTACATTTTAATGTTTTGAGTTGATTTCACATTTTGGTATAGTTTCATGTGTTATTGTGCAGATTTGAGTGATTTAGAGATATTCGTAGCTCGATGATTATTTTCTATATTGAAGAATCAAATGGACGGGCTAAAGAGCATGAACCGAGAAGAGAAACATTGCGCGGGTGGCGCAAGAAAAATTCATGAAGAATAATGGCGTGAGAATTGATGGGCCGCCAGTTTTTGTACTAATTTATTTCCCTATTCCATTTTTATTTCCTTTTGGGCTTTATTTTAGTTTTCTAGTATAAATAGACTTCTTGAGATAGATTTTGGATTATTCATTATTTTAGGGTTCTATTCTTTTGGATTCGAGATTCGCCTGCAACATTCAATATTGAAGATTTGAAGTTTTATTCAACGAAACATCATTCCGGTTCTTCTAATCTATTGCAAATTTATATTATGTCAATGATTATTATTATAATTGTTCTATTTCTTGTTTTTTTCATGAGTGAGTAGTCTTATAATTAATTCTAGGGTTTGCAAGCATGTGGAAGCTATGTTGTTAATTTAATCCTGTTATTATTCTCGTCTGATTATTGGGTTCAATTGTTCAAGTGCTTATATTTCATGCATGGATTAGTGGCCATAATTGATGCATGATATCTAGTTAATTTGAGACCTGACGGAGATAATTAACTGGTGGGATTAATTGAACATTTTGATACACATTCTAAACAAATCTGTAGGAGATTTAATCTGACGTTTTAAGGAGTTGATAAATTAACCTAGAGACGAAAGTGATAGATAATTTATTAATCTACATCTACCTTGAGACCTGGCGGAGAGAGGTAGTTATATTTCTGATCCTTCACCAATAATCCGATTAAAATGAGAATTATTAGGATTGGATTAATACATAGCAGATACATGTGCACTGCATTCTCTAGGATTAATCTTTTATTAATTAATTGAGTCTGTTGAATTATTTTAATAGCTTTGCTCGTGTCTATTTGTTTCTATTTTTATTTAATTGTTTTGATTTCATTTTTGATTTTTTTTTTTAATTTGTGTCTAGATTTAGTAAACCAAAAGAAAAACAAAATTAGGTAACCTGGATAATAGAGAGTTGTTAGCTTAGTACTCAGTGTAGTCACACATTTAGTCTCTGTGGATATGATACTTGATTCACCGACTATATTGCATGTCCTGTGTTAGTTGCAGAATTGTGCATAAAAATAAGTGCATCAATGATATCAAGATTTCAAACACTTATAATGTGACAAAAATAATTGATAATGGAGATACAAAGGAGTTCAAACCATTCGAAATGAAGTATAGTATACTTATTATATTATGTTATTTATTTATTTATTTTTTCTTATCAATAATTATAATCACCATAATTTTTTCTGTATGTATGTAATAAGATTACTTCAAGATGGTGAGCAAGTCTTTCTGTAAGCAAGTTTTCGTACAGATCATATTATCCATCTTTGATGAGTTCTCAAATGGTACTGCTGAAGTTAGCACTCTGGCATAAATTAATGACATTATTGAGGTTCAATTGTTTTAACAAATTATTTTTGATTTATGCATTTGTTTCTTAACTCATAATTAATAATTAATTAAATTTAAGTTTTGTCATGTATTTTTTTTTTTAAAACTTAAGAATTCCATCTACAAGGTTGATGCAACATTTGTGGAAATAGAAACTGTTGGTGAATGTTGGTATTTGACATGCAAGTGTTGTTTAAGAAATCGATATCTGGAGAATCTTCATTTATATGTCAAGTGTGGGATACGAGATTCTAATGGCCATTATAGGTATTATGTAAGATTTATTTTCTTTACTGTCAAATGTGGTTTTAATTTTTAGAATTACTTTACTGAATTTGTTTATACTGGAAATGTCAATTTTTTTTTTTTTTTTGTGGGATAAAGAATGTGTGGAGCTTATTGTAAATACAAGATCAAATCTTAAGGCTAAAGATGTATGTTTTCACATTATTTTTTTTATATCGTGTATGGAGTATTAAATTTTTACTATATTACTCATGTATTCATATTTTACTTTATTTTATAGGTTTGTTAATTCAGATGTTGTTCCTAAGGAAATAAAGGACATGTTGATTGATAGGAGGGCCCTTTTCAAGGTGCAAGTGAAAGTTGATTTTAAGCTTAAACATAGTGACTTTTACAGTGTTGTTAAGTTTACCGTGGATGAGAATATTATCGCTAAGTATCGTGAGAAGTACATTGACAGTCAGGTATAGTAATTTTTTTCTCTATATATTAATTATTTATGGTTTATCCTATCTTATTATCTATTTTACTGTAATATTTTAGGAGTTTGATGATGCTGCATGATGTTGAATTTGGGGTAATTATTTTATTACTAATAATCTTGTAAATTTTTTATTCAGATATCTAACAAAATATTAAAGTGCAATTTTTTGAAACTATTACAGAATAATAAAATTGAGGTTGATTCTGACACTAACATAAAAAAACAAGGGTAACTGGTTTGCAATAAAGATGGTTCAAGTGATTTGCTTATGAAGTGATCGTTGGATGGAGAGTTTTCTATTGTTAAAGTTGCAAAGAAAAAGAATATAATCATACAGAAGGAGAAGTGATGTTTAATCTATCAATGTGGATTACTTTTGGTTTTTTTGTTACTAGTAATTTATTCCGTGTGATACACGACTATTTATTTTTTATTTATGACTTTATTTATTTAGAGAATTTTGAGTGTTTAAATTTAAAATTATAAGGTCTTAAACAAACAGGATGAAAAAAGAAATAAAGAATCCTTTTTGCTTTGGGAATGAAAGTATGCCCCTCGACACCCTTTACTAGTTCATAGAAAGGTGAAAGGTAAAAAAAATTGGTGTATTTATTGGACACGTCGGGACTGGCGGGGCTCGAACCCGCAGCTTCTCAACTTAAGACTCTTCGTCCCAGTCCAAATATTTCTTTATGGTTTAAGTTTAGAAATTATAATTTAAAAAAATTATGAAATGCTAAATTTGTTGAGAAAGCAAAACTTTATTTTAAAGACATATTTTGCTAAATTTGTTGAGAAAGCAAAACTTTATTTCAATAATACCTTGTGGAAAATATAGTGAAATTACAACATGTGATATATTTTCATAATATATAATAAAATATTAGATTACCATGTTACTTAGTTGTGTATAAATAGAACCTACAATGTTCATAAATTCACAACAAATTCAATTCAATTCAAGTCAAAGATGGCAAAGACTGTGTGTTCATTTTTATTGACGATTGTCTTCCTTTCTCTCACATATTGTAAGATTAATATCATTCACTTCTATTGTTTATTTCTTGCCAAATGCCATAAGTTATAATTATTAGCTATTTGTCGATGGTGGTAGCATATTTCAAAACACGAATTATATCTTAAGGTTTATGAGTTTTGAGATATGTCCATGTATATTTTAAATCTCTTCAACATATCTAACTATTTCAAAATTTGTTGATCGTTTGATGTGTAAGTTACAAGACAAGCTTTGAGATATATTGCTTAAACTATGAGAGACTCATGAGATTTGAAAATTTTCTTAAAACATTTGTTGGTTTTTTTTTTTTTTTTTTTTTTTTTTTTTTATCAAATGGCAAAAAATATTATCATTTAGGTCCATTCCTATATATAATTAAAATTGATTTATTGGTATATGCGGTTGACAAATATGTAATTATAGTTTTCCATCTAAATATAACTCCATATATGCAACCAAGCAGTGCGGTTTTCAGGGTGTACGGCTACATGCAACTAGAAGTATGGACCCAGTCTCATTAATTCATATTGTTTAACTTCTCCCAATGGAGTTAAGTGCGGGTGTAGTTATTACTATTGATCGTCCGTTGTAATAATCTAAGTTAAGTTTTAAGTAAAAAATTAACAATAATTGGATTCTAATCTTTCTGGTTGTCATTAAATTCAACATTCTTTCACTTTTAGTTACCTTTTTTCTCTTACTTTCCTTGTTTTAAGCACTATTGTTTATGTGTATTTAAATTAGATACATTCAAATATATATGAATATGTGTATATAATTAATGGAATTCATAATATGAGTTAGAAGCACACTTTTTTTGAATTTGAACAAATATATATGATCTTGAAATTGAATACAAAGGACTAAATATAAAATGGCTTCATTGCAATAGAAATATGTGGAACAAAAATTGATATAATTACTTAATGGAAATCATATCATCATAACTTAAATGTGCCATGAAATGATATAAGGAGTAATAAACACACAATCATCTGTAAATGGTAATATCAGATCAAAATTTAGTTTCTAAATCAGAATTTTCTTTTGGCTAATTTATGCGGAAAAAAGGAAAAAACAAATATTATTTAAGATAGCTTGTGATTAGTTTATATATAATGTTTTTTATCGTTTATTTTGTACTTGTTACTCAAATACATTAAAATGCAAATACCATTTTCATTTCTTATCATTTTCGCTATATAATGCATCTAATTAATTATTACAATCTTTTATTTGACACACATCCTAAATTTAAAAATTAAGATATTCGATTATAAAAATAAAATTATTTTCAGTTTATTATGTAGAATAAATTTGTATATTCATTATTGAGATTATTTGTACTATATTTTGGCTAAAAAAATTAATAATTTCTTATAGAAGATTTATAAAATAATTAATAGAAATTCTTTTTATACAATAATCAAATTATATTTAATATTAATTATTATCTTCAAATAAATATAATTAATAGAAATTCTTTTTATACAATAATCAACTTATAATTTAAAATATGAAAAAATATGTTATAAGATGATGGAGCTTCTAAAATCTTTCAAATAAGCATAGGTTGCCTTAAATAATGGGCTACCATTTCTTATACCAATAATAGAATAATGTAGGAGAAATGTGGTCATAACGATTTATAATCCTAGAGGTGGGATGTAGGTGCTCTCCTGCATCCAAGCTTATATAGGTATGCAATCTATGCAACATAAAAAGTCAAATTACAAGTTGATTGCAATAAGAAACAACTAATATTAAGTGTACAGTGAACCGATAATTGTACAATTGTGCTACAATGTAAAAAAGAATTGAATTACAACATGTGACGTATTTACCATGTTAAAAATAGAATCAAATTACAACATGTGATATATTTTCATATTATGTAATAAAATATTGATTACCATGTTACTTAGTTGTGTATAAATAGGACCTACAATGTTCATAAATTCACAACAAATTCAATTCAATTCAAGTCGAAGATGGCAAAGACTCTGTGGTCATTTTTATTCACGATTATCTGCCTTTCTCTCATATGTTGTAAGATTAATGTCATTCACTTCTCCGGTTTATTTCTTGCCAAATGCCATAAGTTACAATCATTAGCTATTTGTCGAAGGTGGTAGCATATTTCAAAACAGGTATTATATCTTAAAGTATATGTATTTTGCAATATATGCATGTATAATTTTAATCTCTTCAACATATCTGACAATTTCAAAATTTGTTGATAATTTGATGTGTAAGTTACAGGACTAACTTCAAGATATGTTACTAAGCTATAAAACAATTTTTTTTTCTATCAAATGGCAAAAAATATTATCATTTAGATCCATTCCTATGTATACATGTCTAACATCATATTTAATATAATTAAAATTGATTTATTTGTGTATACAGTTGAGCAAGGGTTGTACGCTAGGAAAATATGTAATGATAGTTTTCCATCTAATTGCAACCAAGCAGCGGGGTTTTCGAGGTGTACGGCCACATGCAACCAGAAGTATGGACCCAGTCTCATTAATTAATACTCTTTAACTTTTTCCAATGGTGTTAAGTGTGGGTGTAGTTATTACTCGTAAACACCATGTAATAATCTAAGTTAAGTTTTAAGTAAAAAATTAATAATAATTGGATTCTAATCTTTCTTGTTGTCATTAAATTCAACATTCTTTCAGTTTTAGTTAATTTTTTGTTTCTTTATTTCCTTGTTTTATGCACAATTGTTTCATTGTAAATTGAATCGACATTTAAATTAAATACATTCAAATATATATGAATATTTGTATATAATGAATGGAAATCATAATATGAGTTAAAAGCACACTGGATTTGAATTTGAACAAATATATATGATATTGAAAATGAATACAAAGGACTATTAAATTTAAAAATTAAGATATTAGATTATAAAAACAAAATTATTTTTTAGTTGATCTTATAGGACAAATTTGTGTTTTCATCATGGAGATTATTTGATTATATTTTGGCTAAAAAATATTAATTTCTTATATAAGATTTATAAAATTATTTATAGAAATTATTTTTATACAATAATCAATTAAATTAATTTTTATCATAGTTATGATCTTTAAATAAATATATATATCTTTATCATCATTACTAAAATAAACACAACCACCTAGTAAAATCCCATCACTTTTTCTTTCGTTTTCAAATTTGGAGACAATATTCTATTAAAAAGTAATAAATTCGTTAGTGAACATCACATCCCTATGGAATAACCTCTTGCTGCTAGTGAGCATAAGGCCTAAAAGAATCTAGAAATATTTGTTGCATTTTTTTTTTCAAAAATTAATTTCATAACCTAAAGCACAACTAATATATTTTTTTCTATTTCTTTTTTTATATATAATAGATCCAATTAATAATTTTGGATGTAGGAAATATATGTATTTTTTTATATAATTTACATTTTTTTACATGCTCTTATCATCAAAAAAACTACTTTGACTATTAAGTGTGAATCACACAGCAACTCGCCGCTTCCCAAATGCCTCATACTTTAGTATAAGTTAGTTTTAAGAAAAGTAAAATATCAAATTGTATTTTTCAAATAAGATATTCCATTTTAGTATATTCATTATATTTTATATTTTAATTGTGCAATTGTCATTATTAACATCTTATGTATTTCATCAATTTATTTTATTTAAATAATTCAACAACTTATAATTTAAAATAAGAAAAAATATCTTATGAGATGATGGAGCTTCTAAAATATTTCAAATAAGCACAGGTTAGCCTTAAATACCAGAGGAGGCGCAAGAGAAAACTATAAATATGTACTTAAAATTTTTGCCCGAAAGCTAATCCTCCGTGTGTTCGCACGTGCGAGCATGTTTGTGTTAAATAAAACAAGAGAAATGAGAGAAAATATAGAGATTTTTAGATCGCAAAAATTGACTCTTTGTCTACGAAGGGTCAAGAGATATAATATAAATGGGAAAGAGATGCAACGGGTGAGTACTAAAATCAGTGAGAATGTAAATGAAATGTGGTCATAACAATTTATATTTATAGATCAAATGAGAAGCCTAAAGGCAAGATGTATGTGCTCTTGTGCATCCAAGATTCTATAAATATGCAATCTATACAACACAAAAAGTCTAATGAGAAGTTGACAGCAATAATAAACAACTAAGTTTAAGTGTAAAATGAACTAATCAATGTACTATTGCATTACAAAATGCATATGCATATATGCAAATAGGGATTATATTTCGGTTATGTGGTGAGTGAAATCCGAGATTACCATAAATTTATAAAAAGGCAGTTATTACATATTTAAATTAAAAATTAAGTAGAAAATTATGTTTGAAAATAAATTGAAAGATTAAGTGCAGAGTTTAACCAAAGAAATGTGTTAGTTATTTAGAAAATTAATAATTTATCAAAATACTAAAACTCTTATAAAGACTAAGTTAATTATGATGTATGCTTTAACAACGCTAGGTGCATTCTATGCATCACACAAAATTTGTCACATGAATAAATGTACAAAAATATATATGAATAAAGTTAACAAATATATAATATGAACGTTTCATGTTAATGCACCTTAATGAAATTGACGACAAATGATCTTGAAATTTGATTTTTAATGATAACATATTTTTAGTAAACTCGCAAGAATCAACAAATCGAATTTGATCGGCAAGGTCATCAGCCACATGTCAATAGTGGTATTATTTTGCTAAAAAGTTATTAATTTATTCATTCATGTTTATTTAAAAGATAGAAAAAATATTTGTAATATCTAATATATTTTAGATTCTTAAAACCATATATACAATTATATGGTAACAACTATTATAGCATTTCTCATGTTATCATAGAATGTAATCTATTGTAGTTTTGTAGTATCATAACACTTACCATGTGTATAAAAGCATCAGATTGCAGCATGGGACATATTTACCATGTGGAAAATAGAATCAAATTACAACATGTGACATATTTACCATGTGGAAAATAGTATCAAATTACAACATGTGACATATTTTCATAATATGTAATTAAATATTAGATTACCATGTTACTTAGTTGTGTAAAAATAGGACCTACAATGTTCATAAATTCACAACAAATGAAATTCAATTCAAGTAGAAGGTGGCAAAGAATGTGTGGTCATTTTTATTGATGATTGTCTTTCTTTCTCTCACTTGTTATAAGATTAATGTTATTCACTGCTATTGTTTATTAATTTCTCACCAAATGCCATAAGTTATAATATTTTATTAGCTATTTGTTGAAGGTGGTAGCATATTTCAAAATATGTATATATATTAAAGTTTATGAGTTTCAAGATATATGCATGTATATTTTGAATCTCTTCAATATATATAAAAACTCTTAAATTTGTTGATTGTTTGATGTGTAAGTTACTAGACAAGCTTCGACATATATTGCTAAACTTTGAGAAATTCATGAGCTTCAAAAATTGTCTAAAAACAATTTTTTTTTTTTAATCAAGTGATTAAAAATATTATCATTTAGGTCCATTCCTATATATACATGTCCAACACCATATTTAATATTATTACAATTGTTTTATTGGTGTGTAGATTACAGAGAACTTTCATAATGTGTATAATTAAAGAGAACTGAACAAAGTTACACTTACGAACAAATATCTTTTGCCTAGAATTGATGGTTTGTTTGAGCAACTTAAGGTTCATCCATATTTTCCAAGATTGATTTGCGATATGTCTATCATTAGCTAAATATTAAAGAGGAAGACAATCCTAAAACTCTATTTAGTACCAGATATGGACACTATGAGTTTCTAGTAATGTCGTTCGGTTTAACAAATGCCCCAGCTGTCTTCTTAGATTTGATTAATTGTGTGTTTAAGACTTCTTAGATAAGTTTGTTATTGTGTTTATTGATGATATCTTCATCTATTCCGAGAAAAAATAAAAGCATGTTCCACATTTGAGAAAAGTGTTGGAAATTTTGAAATAAAAATAGTTGTACACTAAATTCAAGAAATATGAATTCTGGTTAGATCGAGTAGTATTTCTAGGACATGTTGTGTCATGAGAATGAATTTCAGCTGACCCAAGTTAAGTTGGAACAATTAACAATTGGTTACAGCCAGAACTCTTTCAATGATACGTAGCTTTCTTGGAATAGCTAGGTACTATCATAGATTTTATGGAGGGATTCTCAAAAATTGCATCTCCACTATCACAGTTGACTAGAAAAAGTGTAATCTTTAGATGGAAGAAGGCCTGTAAGTAGAATTTTCAAGAACTGAATAAGAGGTTAACATCATCACCTATCCTTTCAATTTCATTAGGTAGTGAAGGTTTTGTGGTCTATAGTGATGCCTCCCAGAATGGGTTGGGTTGCGTATTGATGTAGAATGAAAAGGTAATAGCATATGAATCTAACAGTTGAAAGAATATGAAAAGAATTACCCTACTCATGAGTTAGAGCTTGCTGCAGTGGTATTTGCAGTTAAATTTAGAGACATTGTCTATACGAAGAGCGATGTGAACTATATACTAATCATAAGAGCTTAAAGTATTTCTTCACGTAGAAAGAGTTTTGCATGAGACAAAGAAGATGATTAGAACTTATGGAAGATTATGATTTTGTCATCAACTATCATCCTCGTTAAACAAATGTTGTAGCATATGCATTAAGCCCAAAGTCAACCCATAACACTACTGTATGATTTTATTTCAGAAACAAGAGTTGTTGAAGTTGTGGTGCTAAGAGTTGTTGAAGTTGTGGTGCACGGGTTACTGGAAACAAAATTCGCAGTTTTGACTCTTTGTCCCACTTTACTTAATAGAATTGAGTAGGGACCACATACGGATGAATATATAGCTAAAGTAAAGAAACATGTCGCATCCACATTAACATCAAAATTTAAGCTGTCAAAAGCTTGTGTCCTTCAAATCATAAATCAATTATTGTTTATTTTGTACTTTTTTAGTCAAATACATTAAATGCAAATAACATCTTTTTTTCTTATCATTTTTGTTATATAATGCATCAAATTAATTATCCTTTACAATCTTTCATTTTACACACATATTAAATATTTTATAAATTAAGATATTAGATTATAAAAATAAAATTATTTTTTAGTTTATTATATAGGATAAATTTGTGTATTCATTATGGAGATTATTTGTATTATATTTTGGCTAATGCTTAAAAATTTCTTATAGAAGATTTATAAAATAATCTATACAAATTCTCTTTTGTACAATAATCAATTAATTAATTTTTTTCTATATTATTATCTTTAAATAAATATATATCTTTATCATCATTACTAATATAATAACTTAACAACCTAGCAAAATCCCTTCACTTGTTTTGGTTTCAAATTTAGAGACAATATTCTATTAAAATTAATAAATTAGTTAGTGAACATCACATGCATGTGGAATACCCACTTGCTGCTAGCGCGCGTAAGGGCTGAAAAATCTAAACAATAGTTGAGTTTTTTATTTTTCAAAAAACAATTTCAATAACCTAAAACACAATTAATATATATTTTTTCCAATTTCTTTTCAATACTTTTTTATGTAGAATATATATATATATATATATATATATAAATTACATTTTTACATGCTCTTATCATTAAAAAAAACTACTTTAAATATTCTTAAATATTAATTTACTCAAAATTATATTATAAATATATTTTATATTTAATTTTAAATTTATTATAACTGTGCATCGCACAACAACTTGTCGCTTCCCAAATGCCTCATACTTTAGTATAAGTTAGTTTTAAAAAAAGTAAAAAAATCACATTTTATTTCTCAAATAACATATCCTATTTTAGTATATTCATTATCGATTATATTTTAATTGTACAATTATAATTATTAAAATCTTATTAGTTTCATCAATTTATTTTATTTAAATAATTCAACAACTTATAATTTAAAATAAGAAAAAACATCTTATAAGATGATGGAGCTTCTAAAATCATTTAAATAAGCATAGATTGCCTTAAATCATGGGCTACTATTTCTATACCAATCATAGAATTCCAAGGTATAAATTGTCCAATTAAATTTTATCCACCAAACCAAAGGAGGCGGAAGAGAAAACTATAAATTTGTATTTGATATTTTTTTCACAAACTAATCCTCGTTGTGAGTGCACACAAGCGTGTTTGTGTTAAGTAAAACAAGAGAAAGAAGAGAAAATGTGGGAATTTTTATATCACAAAATTTGAATCTTTGTATACAACGGTTCAAGACATATAATATAAATAAGAAAAAGAAGCAAAATGTGAGTACTAGAATCAGTGAGAATGTTAAAAAAAATATGCTCATAATGATTTATATTCCTCGATCAAACGAGAAGCCTGGAGGCGGGATGTAGGTACTATCGTGCATCCGAGGTTCTGTAAATATGCAATCTATACAACACAAAAAATCAAGTCAAAAATTAACTAAACAACTAAGTTTAAGTGTAAATGAACAATCAATATACAATTGCATTACAAACTGCATCGAACATAAAGCATATGCCTGTATGCAAAGAGGATTTTTTTTTTTTAATTAGAAACTAAAATCAAACACTATTAATTTTTGAACTCTAACATGCCTTGCTACAATTACATCACTAAAGCCTGAAAATCCTTATGCATCATTCAACTATACGAGCTGCATATCTTATTCTTCTCTACAATTTCAACGCAAAGTTGAACCAATCTCAATCCCTGTTTAATGTGGGACTGCAACCCTTTCTAAATTAATGTCACAGGTTCCAGTGAAAAGCAATTTCTCTACCCGAAAACAAAAATAATAATCCGTCCGTCCCACTCAGATGCCAATAGAAAAATTCTAGTATGCAATGGCAATGGAATAACTATAACGATATTTTTGTTTTGAAATATCGGGAAAGATTTCATCATACATGTCACATCAATACCAGAAAAGATGGATGATTATAATATTATATTGTGATAAAGATGTGCTAGTAATGATTGAATGATTGTGAAATGATTAATTATAATTATTGAGAAATGAAAAGGTATAACAATAATGGGTGATGATATAAGAAAATAAAAAACTGAGGAATAATAGGCTTAGATAGTTATAATAGGAAAGGATTTATTGGATTCGGATATTTCATTTTACGTCCCAAAACATACAAGGATTAGGTAATTTGACTGTTTGAAATCCTTCCATGCTTCTATTCTAAAACACACACTTAATGTATCATTTTTAAAAAAAAATTATATATATATTTAGGCCATGTGGAGCAAAAGTAAGATACATTAATTAGGGCATACTTGTAGATGAAAAATTAATAATGTGCTCAATATTGTACGTGATCTATTTTGTGGTACGGACTAAAATAGCATACAAACTTCTGGGACTGAGGGAGCAACAATTTTTTAGGAACCACAAGGGTATTTAGGTGTGTGCGTTTTACCAAAGTTTTTAGCAATTAATAATATTTCTATAGATTAGTGTTAGCATTAAGTACAGGTGCCAGCAGATCACAAAATACCAACCACCCATCTATCTATATGAAGTTTGTGTTAAGAAAATGAAAACTTAAGAGACTAGTTTAACATTTAATCAAATGATCCAGTAGGATCAGTTCCAGGAGAAAATAAACTTCAAATACTAAGGGAGAAGTTTGTCATATGAAAGCTTTTCCCAAACAGAGAGATTGTGAAATGATAAACCATAGGAAGATTACAAGTCACCTGTTTGGAAGTTGGTTCGGATGAACTCATCGCACTCTCAATTCTTAATTTTTGAAAGTGTTCCTGAAAAATTAAGAATAGTAATTAGCTTCATTAACAACTTTCAAAGGACCACGTTAATTTATGAATCAACAAGGTACAAGGGCTGAAACACTTGATTTGGATGGTAGATTGAATGTTTTTCCACAAATCTTTTGCAGCTTTATTTTGAAGACAATGACATACTTATGCTCTATCAACTGAATCTTAAAAGCAATCACCTGTTTTTCTCTCATTAAATGAGCCCGCTTTTCAGCAGGAATTTGCTCCCACTTCAGAACCTTGTTTGAAAAATCAAGAAATCATTCGAGGGAAATGAGATTTTTCTCTGTGTGGACATTGTTGTTTCAATATTGATGCATCTAGTACAGGTGGAAAATGTAACTTACAGATACAGCAAACTGATATGCCTCGTCAGATGTTAAACAAGACTTCAACTCACGCAAAACATCCTGAAATTTTGAGAAAAGTCATGCCTCCCCCCAAACATATATAATTGCAATTTACTTTCATTATACAATCACAGGATATAGTCCATCCAAACTTTCTTAGCTAATAAGAGATTTCAAAGACCCTCGTGAAGGTTTACACCAGCATTAAACTAACAATGCCACAGTCCCATCTATACCCCCACTCCCCACCACAAAAAAAAAAAAAAAAAAAAAAAAAAAAAAAAAAAAAAAAATTAAGGTTGATCCTCTTAATTTTACTTATATATTCTTCATTAGATATCAGTTTTGTCAACAAAATTCTAGATAAGGCAAGATGACTGAAGGATTTAAATGTAAAGCTCATGGTGCATAAAAGTTTTAACTTCCAGTTTATCTTTCCATATGACATCCTCCTTTGAATAATCAGTTGCTCATCTAAATATGTTGCAGCACCATCTGCAATGAGTGCTCAAGTGAAAGTTGATCAAAAAGATGAATTAAACAAGAGATCAGGACACAACTAAGCAATTAAAAGGAGAAAGTTAACACATACTTGAGAAGGAAATGATTGAGACGAAAGACTACTAAACCTTGTGTGTGCTTTTTTTGGCCCGCAAACGTTCATCAATGACAAAAGCAATCTGTACCAGAATGAAATAGGAGATTATTGAGTAGAATTAAACTATAGAATAGTTATCTTAGTATCCATCAAACCAGTTAATAGAAAAGCCTATTAGCATGCATGCTCTGGCGTGAGAATGAAATTTTAGATGTTCTAATAGGCAAAGTTTGTTAACACTTGCAATTGAGCATCATTGCTAGTTGCAATGTCGCAAAGAAGAAAAGATTGACGCAGGATTAATTGGTTTTAAAGAAGTTTAAACTCACTGTTAGCTTAAATAAGTAGTGCATAAACCATTTTAGCATTACAATGTATATACAACCTCATTAAGAATTTTACGTTGTGGAAAACAGCAGCATAGCATTTTGATAATTATGAGAAACTAATGTTAGCTCTCACAGTAGTAACTGAAGAGAAATGAAGAAATGATCAGCCTATGTTCTGAAATTAAAATTGGAAGTCAAACTAAAGGATGCAGACACCTTTCTTTTATAAAAAATGAACTGGATGCAAGAGTTCCAGACATCTATGTCACCTTGTTAAGTAACCTCTTGGGATCATGAAATGCAGGCTTTTTTGCCCACTTGTGGAACAAATGTGAAACGACAGCTCGGTCTTCTACACCAAACCTATAAAATAAATTAATGATTAAAACTTGAACTAAAGATTAAGGAGAATTTGCATACATTTAAATATTTTGGTCAACATCACTGCAAAACTTCATTCATCACAGTTATGTCTATAAAGAAAACCTTTTTAAGAAGTTGCTGTTATTGCACTGTTCAGGTTCAATAAGCTCTTTGCATGCTTCATTGAATAAACTTTCAACTGACTCATCCTGCATTGTATTGTTTTCAGGAGATTCTGTTCTGAGACCAACAGAAATCTTTGCAGCCTGCTGCTCAGTTGATGGGTGAATCATCTCTGAGCTCACTGAAATCAGCTCTTCCTGCACAGAAGTAAATAGATAGGATCTAAATTACGATGCCAAGAAGAATAAACAAAACTTGTCGAGATACAAGAAAAACTTGTATGACACCTCTTCGATGTAAGTTTCAGAAGTTATGATAAATTGATAATATTATGATGGGTTCTACACTTCTACTTTGAACTTCAAGAGTTGATGATGAAGAACATCGGAATAGAAAACAATGAAAGATCATACTTTGAAGGAACAAATATTCAACATTCATAAGTAGAAGAATCAAGAAACAAGTAATTAATGACCAATCTGGCACAAGTTTCTAAAATATCATGAGGGCCATACTTACCCAGAATGTTATGTTGAGTAGAAAGAGTGAAATTTCTTAATAATTCTCAGTTACGAGTAAATGAGCTACATGTGAGGTATGTGAATATGGCTAGAAAAGAAGTTACGAGGAAAGTTTTCGCGTGACACACAATGAGGAAATCAAATTGTTTGTTGAAAGATCCAACTTCACAAGTTTCAACAAATTCTCTTATCTTTTTTCTGCATGTTATCAGAAAAACAAAGTACTAAAAGAGCTGCCAAGAAACTCAATCATTTTATTTTTTTAACCTGGGAACTCAAAGTTGGATATGAAGAATGAATCACTTTATATGTTAGAATTTTCTACGATATAGTGCAATTGATACTCACATGCTCTGGGACTATGACTTTTGATTATTCATTTGCAAATTTTCTGAACTCTTATCGAGGATTTGAACTCGACCAAGTTCATCCATGCATATATTGGCTAATTAGACATGCAAGCATATACAATGTCAGTTGGAGATTGGCAGCAGTAGCAGAAAAAGGAATATCTATTATGCAATTTCAACCAGTACATTTTTTTTCTTTTCTTTTTAATTTCTTAAGCAAAGATGCTACTGGTTTGTTAATTTCTTATTCAAACATTCCTTTAGTAAAAAGTGAATTTCTGGTACTTTGAATTCTTAAACAATGCACTCTTTTTAATTCCAGTGGAAACCTCTTTCTGCTACTTTAAATTTCTTAAACACTGCTTTGTTCCCAATTTGACCATCAACAGCGCACTCTTTACTCAAGGAATGGTTTAAGACATCAATCTTTTATCATTGAAGACTTTGGCCACAACAGATTTAGTTGAAAATGGCATGAATTGTGGGATATATACACAAAAAGAAGAGATTTCAAGCATATATCAGCATAATTTACATTCCTAATAGAAATTGAAAGAAAAGTGGACCTGGGTCTCCAGTAGGTGATGTGGAATTTCCCTAAGAAACCGTGATGGTTGAAGAGCCTGAAAAGAAATGTATTGGTGCTTAACAAAGGCCATAAACAGGTACGTGAGAACTCAGAAGCAGTTTGTTGATTCCACCTGCCAATTAGAATCCATAATCACATATAGCATGAAAAGATTTTTACGCGCACGGGTCATTGCTACGTATAGCAAGCGCCTTTCTTCCTGAAAATGGTAAGACATGTCAACTAGTGTACGAGGTTTTTTGGATTTGTGTAACAAAGATACAAGCATAAGTTTACCTCAACTGAGGTGCAAGTCTCATTCAAAAAGCCATTGTATTCATGCAATAAAGGAATCTCAGTTTCATTTGCCTGAGTACTCAAACATTAGGTCCATAAGCAAAAAAGAATGAACAATTAATTCCAGCTTCTAATAAAAGCCACATTTCCTGCAAACTGAATACAGTAATAGTACGGCAAAGAACAGGCAGAGCTAGACTAAGGAAAAGCAAAACTTCCAATAGTACCTTCACAATGAAAACGGTGTCCCACTCTAACCCTTTTGACTACAAAACATAAATGAAGAAACAAAAAACAAAAAGTTCAAGGTGTTGGTTGCAATTCCAAGGAGGAAAAACATTATGGTGATCAGAATCTAATAAAACCTGATGGATTGTAGTAAGGGTAACAGAATCTTTATTATCTTGCTTTCTTGAGAGAAAATTTTCTCTTTCTCGTCCAGAAATATAGTCGAGAAAAGCCTTGAGAGTAGTCAGGCAACCTTTCCCCTGTTCTGTAATATTATTGTCCCCTTCTGCACCATTATGTTTGGTTGTCAAAAACAAGGACACATCATCCAACATATACTGCAGCACCTGCATGGTGAAGCAAACCCTTTTAGGTTTGTTTATGTAATAATGTATATTTTCCACACTTGAACACACTCTTGTAATCTTGTTAGAAGACTTGGTATGGTCTTTTCAATAGAGAAGAGGCCAGGGTTCAAATCCTTCCCTACCTCTATTTTCCTATTTGTAAAGGGTAAATAAATATATACATGTTTATACATGCATATCTCATTGTCAAATGTGAATTATGACCAGCAAAATATTTCAATCGCCAAATGCATCATGGTGCATGAGGATAAAAGAGGAAAGAGGTCAACTCTTACAGATCGAACATCATTATCTTCATTCAGCAGCTTGCCTCCATCAGCATCAAGAACTGCTCGTTGTTCAAGAAGGTATTTCTACAGAAGCAAAGAACATTTTTTTTTCAGAACTTATATTCGCCAGTAGTAGGAATCATAATCTAACAGGTTATGGTCATACAGCGAATGCTCATGAAGGACACAATCGCAACATGATTAAGAAAATAAGCAGGGAGACAATAAAATATGTACAGCCTCCTTAAAGTTCATCAAGAACAGATTTACATACTAATACACAAAAGATATTGTAGATAAAACTGAGATTATTAACATATAAGAAAAATCTGAAGATGAAGAGATGTTAAAGTGTTACTAATAAAATCCAAGTATGTTCAACACAAGAAATTAAATTGAAAAAAAAAAAACAGAGAAAAAGTAGCATACAAAAAGCCAATGATAATTGATGAGGTTGGCTAAACGATTTGTATTTATAAACTTACAAAAATATATATATATATATATATAATCAAACATGACCTTTCTTGAAAACACACTCCATAAAAGCAAAACCAACCTGAGGTACCATGTTCGCCACAGAAGTGATAACAGCTGAAATTGACTGTTCCTGCACGCTCAGAGTATGGTGGTGGAATAAAAAAAGATACAGAACCATTGGTAACATGTTAACATCATCAGAAGAAGAAGTGGAGGATGAGAACATGTTCTTAGATCTAGTTAAGTATGAGGATGCAATGATTCATCAAATCTGGTGTTGTGCTTCAATTCCATGGTTTTTTACTTGTTCTTCAGTGTTTTTTTTTTAAAGTAGAAGAGGTTGGTTCTTGCCTGAGGAAGATCGCTATGCGCTAAGCAGTTAAAAATATGCTATTTACCATACTGATTACATTCTAAATGGTTTTTTGCCTACAAATTTCATGAAATATATCATATTAACTGAGAAATAAAAGGATGCAAAGATAATATGATTTTATTGGTGGGGTATGCAATATCATATCATGCGTGTTTATACTTGAATTTTGTGACTCGTTTTCAAACACGTACCATCTCCTTAGTCTATACATATGAAGACAACTACAAATACTAGACATCTTAAATAATACAATTGCATCCTTTTGAAAAAGTCAAATAAGGTGGGAGAGTGATTGTTTCTCCTTTTCTCACACTAATGTTCTCCCCCGGTCCTCTTCTCTTAATGTTCTCTTCAATTTAACTTATCAAAGTCTTAAAAACCTAACACAAAAGATAAGCAAAGTTTTTACCCTTTTAAGCATGGAACCGTGCATTTTCAAGATTAATTTCAAGAAACCAGAGGTCATTTTATATGCTTATCGGGATGAATAAAGGCTTCTTAAGTTATCAAATGTTTGCTTTGTACTGTTCTGTATGTCAACTTGAAGTTAAATCAAGCTAATTAAACGAGTTTAAGCAAAATTAATAGCCTGGTAGAAGTTGATTACGGTCGTGGTTTGAGTAATTTAGTAAATTTAGTATAGTTTATGTAGTGTTTAGAAGTGCTTACTCTTGGTAGTGCACTATGTTAATGGATCGCTGAAACCAATTTAATTTAGAACCTAGTTTCAATCATTCTCAGTTGATGTTTAACAGTTTAAGTTTTAATTTTATTAGTTGTGCCTCAATACTAAAAGCTTAGTATTATTTAAACAGAAAATTGCATTTCTTATAGTCACATGATGGACGTGAGTAAAGTTTATAAGATATTGAAAGGTGTAAGATTCTAAGCTATATTTCAACATGTTATGGGATTGCATATGGCCATATTGTTTAATACTGTAGGCCCTAAACACACACACTCTTCCAAAGGGCATTTGATCATTTTATTGTGCACAAGTATGATAAAAAGGTGGGTTTAAAAGTTTTATTTTTTCACAAGAATTTAATGTTGTTTATATGTGTTCAGGTGATTGTCATTACTCAAATATGGTATATTATTTGATGCATTCATAATTTATAATGCATGCTCAAGACAGTAATTTTAAGCATTCATGATTGATGATGCAAATTACTATGACATGATTTAAGTGTGTGAAAATGGGAGTATGGCATGAGAGTTGGCTTACCCTACAGACAAGTTTTGATATCATGTCTAGAGTGAGCAGCACCTTGCGCCCTTGCGCCAGTTGACTCCTAAAGTCAATGACAGTCAAATTAAAGCACATGCTATTTGTATTTCACGTGCTACAAGAGTCAGTCGCAAGACTCATAACTACAAAGAAACATGACACTATAAAATAGGGAAAAAATACTCAAACAAAAAAATAGTTGGTATAGCTAATAAATCACAAACTTCACAAATATTGGATCAAAAAATATCTTGTTCTAGAATGAATACAAGATCACAGTTACGGTTGAAAAACACTTTCCATGCTACCCATATAACATGTTTTCCATAATAAATTGCAGAAACTATGATTGAACAACTTTCTCTCTTCTACTTAAAGAATACTGATTTTAATAAGATTGCAACTTTACAAACCTATTATACAGTAGACCTCAATAATAGTAGATCTAATATTCCATTTAGAGCTTTCACAATAGTAAACACAGCACAGCACAGTTTACCCTTTGCACCTTAACGAGCCAAAGGCGGGCAATGTCCAGGTGCGTCTTGAGCCTTAGGCAAGCATTCCAAAGGCACACAATTGAAACATACTTTGTGCAATTAGATTTCTGATGTGGGACAAGTTGAGGATAAGTATTGGGCTATAATTGATCGAGATTAAAAAAAAAAATTGCAAATAAGTTAGGCCACCTATTATTTCTATTTCATTTTCTATTGAGGATTCCTAGTTTAAGATTTTTTTCCTATTCTATTTAGGATTTGTTTTCTTTTTATTTAGGATTTGTTAAGGATTTCGGTTCTCTATAAATACTCATGTAGTATTTTATTTTCATAGAGCAGTTGAATAATAAATTAAGTTAAAATTCTCTTGAATTCATGTTCTTCGGAAGATTGCTTGTCTTCTCATTTATATGTCCCGAGTCATTTTCTTTCAGTAAAGTGTGTTGCAATCTGAATTGCTCATTTAGAAATGAAGAAAACTTATGATATATCATATACCTATCCACATGCCATTATTTCAATAAAGGATAAGAAGATTCAAAGGCATAAATGGCACATCAGATTGTTCTTCAAGTGCTAGCCCTAAAGAAATAGAGAGGCAAAGTTAGTTCTCTACTCCCAACTCCTCTAGTACTTAGAGATGAGGAAGAAATTGATCAAAAACGATGAAGGAGGAGGAAGTTGGAAATGATCGACTTGATGATGGTGATGCTTTTCTTTCAAAAATGAAAAGTGTTAAAACTATTCCTATTTAGTATTAGGGAGATAAGGAACCTTATGTGGGTAAGCTATGAATCCTTTATTGAGTTTGTTGTTATAATATCATGTAGTCAGCATGGCTGAATTCTTTGTTTTGACGCAAGCTTGCTTTAGAACCCTAATAATAAATTCTACTTCCCCCTCCCCCTTTTTTTAAGTTTTGCCCCTTGTTTATCTCAGGCGCGCTGATACTCGCAGAAGGAAAGTAGGGGTAGATTTGGGTAAAGATATTTAGACTTTTATAGAGTCAGCAGATTCTTAGGGATATTCGTAGCCTAATTTAAGGGGTAGATTGTAGCATAACTTATTAGAAATAAGGGGGGATTGGAACTAAAAGACTCATTCAGAAATTTAGTAATCTTCTTCAATCGGCTTAGAGCTGGGCAGCTGGTCTGTTGGGATATTCTTCCCGGTATTCTCTATATTTTCTCTATTTTAATAAACAAGCCTTTTTCTTTATTTATTTTTGCTCTTTACTCTATCAAATTTGGTCCGACCTGCCGGATCCAAACCCAATAAAAAAAAAAAAAAAAAAAAAAAAAAAGAAGAATGACCAATACCAGAATGGAGAGCCGAATGGATATGGTAGGCAAGAGTGTCGAAACTATAACAGAAGATCTAGCCCATCAACGGAAGAAATTAGAAAAGCTAGACAGCAGGATAGAAGAGCTGTAAGCCATATTATCGAAAGGGAAATTCGTCGAGGAATCCAGCGGCAACTCCCAAGCTATCGATAACAGTGAGGGAAACAGCAACTCTTTGCCATTCAATCAGCCACCAAATTATGCATCATCCCACAACGAGTATCAACTCTCTGCTAAATGGGTTGAGCTCCCGAATTTCCGTGGTGGGGACCCGGTCGCTTGGATCACAAGAGCCTAGCAGTACTTTCGGATCCAGGGAACGAAAGAGGAGCTAAAAGTCGAATTAGACCTGGTCTGCATGGAGGGAGCGACCCTACACTGGGTCCGTTGGATGATCGACCGATCTCCAAAGATGACTTGGAATCAATTGACGTATGAGTTAATGAGGAGATACGAAGGAAATCCCTTACCGAATCCGTTCGAAGCTCTTGCTGCCACTAAACAATCTAGTAGCGTAGATGAATATGTTGATGAATTTGCATCATGAATGGCATTGGTCCCATGAATCACAATGTTTGGGATTATTTCTCAATGGCTTACGTGACGAATTAGGGTAAGAATCAGATCAAAAGACGCTATCGAGATTCTTGACACCATGCACCTGGCGAGAGAGATCGAACAAGAATTCGCTCTTGAAGCGGGATTATATTCTCGAAATAAAGGCTGGAGAATAAGACAAGGATTTAGCGCTAGTAACATTGGCCCACACAAAAATCAGCAGCCCCACAGGAAGGAAATAAAGCTCAAGTAACAAATAGAGTTTGGAATGGTACAATTTCTCTTCCCTCCATTCCAAGAGTTAACTATGATGCTGCCAAGCAAGATCCACACACCAACAAAAACCGCGGAACACAGCAGATGTCACACTCAGGTTTCCTTGATCTTCAAGCTCCTGGCTTGTGCTTCAAGTGCAAAGAGCCTTACCATCCTCTTCATAATTGCGCACACAAGACGTTGAGAATACTCAATGGCAGCAAGCATGAAGATGATATAGAGTTGAATGGTTCAAAAGCGGGAGAGACGGAGGAAGCACTAGAGGCACCTGATGAGACACAACTCCAACAATTGGCGTTTTCTCAATCTGCGGCCGCCGGCTTTGATGGGTTCCAAACGATGAAACTTATGGGCAAGATCAATGGGGTGGATGTCTTGGTGATGATCAATAGTGGAGCTAGCCATTGTTTCATCTCCAATCAAGCAGCAAGGCGAATTGGGCTATACATAAACCCTAGACCGAATTTCAAAGTTCGACTTGGGGACGGGCGACAAACAGAGTCATTCGGAGAGTGCCCAGACGTCTCAATTGAGCTAGGACCTGCAAGCTTCTCATTCAAATGTTATGTACTTCCCCTATGAGGAATTGACATCATTTTGGGTGTATCATGGTTGCCACTGTTAGGCGATGTACGCGCTAATTGGGCAAAATTATCGATGGAATTTACTTGGGGCAATGAGACGGTTGTCCTAAGGGGAAATCCTCAGCATGGATCAGGAGCACAATTTATGCTGCCTCTTTACATAAATTGAAGGATATTGAGTTTTGCCTTGTCTTATGGGCAATAGAGAACGCACCTCCAGCAGCAGGGCAATCAAGTGAAGAGAACGATCTCCAGAAATTGTTGCTTGAGTATTCTGAAGTATTTGGAGAACCTCAATTCCTTCCCCCACATGGCTCTTCAGACCATCGAATCCCTCTTAATCCAGGTACCGCACCGGTAAATGTGAAGTTGTATCTATACGGAAATATGCAGAAGGAGGAGATAGAAAGACTAGTGGGCGAGATGATGGTTGTTGGTTAATACAGCCAAGTTGCAGCCCCTACTCAAGCTTGGTTTTACTTGTTCGCAAAAAAGATGGAAGTTGGCGATTTTGTGCATATTATAGAGAATTGAATAAAGTCACTATTTCGGACAGATATATGATTCCTGTCATCCAAGAGATGTTAGACGAACTGCATGGATAAAAAAAATTAGCAAGCTTGACCCTCGGTTCAGATACCACCAGATTCGAGTCGCTCCAGAAGATGTACCAAAGACCGCATTTCGAACACATTCAGGGCACTATGAATTCCTGGTAATGTCATTTGGATTAACAAACGCACCGGCAACGTTCCAAGCGACAATGAATGATATTTTTCGGCCTTACCTACGTAAGTTTGTTTTAGTCTTTTTTGATGACATACTAATTTACAGCGCCGGATGGTCTGAACATTTGAACCATCTAAGAGAAGTTCTAGATATACTGCGTAACAACTCATTCGTAGTCAACCAAAAAAAATGCTCCATTAGATAGCGAATGGTTGAGTATCTAGGACACATGGTATCTGAGCTCAGAGTCCAGATGGATCCCAACAAAATAACAGCAATATTACGTTGGCAGGTACCAAACATGGTTAAAGGAGTACGTGCCTTCCTAGGCCTAACAGGTTACTATCGGCAGTTCATAAAAGATTATGGGAAGCTAGGCCAACCACTAACTGAGCTTCTTAAGAAGGATCGTTCTAGCAACCTCTAATGGAATGAAGAAGCTGAGAGGTCCTTTCGTTGTTTGCAACAGGCCATAACATCAGCCCTAGTTTTGGCCATGCCCAACTTCTCCCAAACATTTGTGGTAGAATTTGATACTTCTGGACGAGGTGTAGGAGCAGTACTAATGCAATCTGGTTGTCCCATAGCTTTCTACAGCAAGGCAATCTCCGAGAAGGGCCGAACGAAGTCGGCCTATCAGCGAGAATTAATGGCCCTGGTGCTCGCAATCCAACATTGGCGACCTCACTTGATTGGAAGAAAATTTCAGGTTCGCACCGACCAGCGAAACTTACAACATCTGTTACAGCATCGAATCACTACACCGGCACAACAGAGTTGGGTTGCCAAGCTTATAGGGTATGATTTTGAAGTTATATATAAAATAAGGGGCAACTAATCGGGTTGCGGATGCCTTATCTAGGCAAGAGGAAGATGTTGAATGATCCGCGATTTCACTTCCCCAATGGGTTGATTGGGACTCTCTTAAGCAAGCAACGAGTGAAGACCGGGAGATACAAGAGATTGTGCTGCGACTAAAAACTGACAGCAACTATCAAGGGCCTTTCGCGGTCATTAACGGCAATCTTTTCTTCAATGGAAGGATTGTTATACCACGTTCAGCTTCATGGACCACTAGATTAATTGAGGAATCCACTCTACCCCGTCAGGCGGCCACTCAGGTGCTTATAGGACCTATCGTCGATTAGCTAGCAGTGTGTATTGGAAAGGTATGATGCAGTAAGTACAACAGTTTGTCACCGAGTGCTTGGTATGTCAAAAAAAAATATATGAGACTTTCTCCCCAACCGGACTTTTGTAGCTGTTGCCCATTCCATCACAAGTGTGGGAAAATATAAGCTTGGACTTCATCTTGGGCCTTCCACGATCCCACGCGTTAGACTGTATATTGGTTGTAGTGGATCGCTTCACCAAGTATGGGCATTTTATTGGGCTCAAGCACCCTTTCACGGCCAAACAAGTGGCTGACTTATTCACCAAAGAAATTGTACGACTTCATGGGATTCCTCGATCAATTGTCTCGGATCGAGATCCGCTCTTCATGAGCAATTTCTGGACAGAACTCTTTCGGGCCTCCAAAACAAAATTAAAATGAGTTCAGCTTACCACCAAGAAACAGATGTACAGATATAAGTCTTAAATCTCTGTCTCGAGACTTATCTACGGTGTTTTGCTTCTGAACAACCACAACAATGAGGAAAATGGCTTCATTGGGCTGAATATTCATACAACACGAATTTCCAATTAGCAGCAGGCCAAACACCTTTTCTCAGTGTTTATGGCCGTCCACCACCAACATTGCTTCAATTCCTTTCGAGAGAAATTCATGCTAAGGCTGTTCTTGATGAATTGCTAGAACGAGATGAAATGTTGAAGCAATTGAAGAGCAACTTGGGACGTGCGCAACAACAAATGCAACGAGCAGCCAACAAACATCGGAGGGAGGTAAGTTATCATATTGGGGACAAGGTACTCTTGAAGGTGCGCCCTCATCGACAAAGTTCTATATTGCGCAAAGAGAACCCTAAGTTAGCCCCTCAATTCTATGGGCCTTTTGAAAGTATTGAGAAAGTGGGAGCGGTTGCGTATCGCCTCTGTTTACCAGTTTCAGCTCGCATACATCCAGTCTTTGATGTGTCTCAACTTAAACCATGGTCTGGAAACCATGTTGTCTCAAATACCTTGCCATCTCATTTAGCCACTGATGAGAAAGCATTTGCACCAGAAAGCATAATTCAATCCCGCATGGTGTGGAGGGATGATAATCAAGTACGGCAAGTGTTTGGTCAAGTGGCACGGTCGAGCAAAAGATGAGGCGACTTGGATGGATGACACTGATTTCAGAGGTCAGTTTCCGAGCTTTAGCCTTGAGGACAAGGCTGTTTCGAATGGGGAGGCAATTGATAGAGCCAATCAATCTCGGCCATTTTCGGTATACACTCGCAGAAGGAAAGTAGGGGCAAATTTGGGTAAAGATATTTATGATTTTATTTAGTCAGCAGATTATCGGGGATATTAGTAGCTTAATTAAAGGGCTAGATTGTAGCATAACTAATTATAAATAAGGGGGGATTGGAACTAAAAGACTCATTCAGAAATTTAGTAATCTTCTTCAATCGGCTTAGAGCTGGGTAGCTGGTCTGTCGGGATATTCTTCCCGGTATTCTCTATATTTTCTCCATTTCAATAAACAAGCCTTTTTCTTTATTTATTTTTTCTCTTTACTCTATCACGCGCCTAGTGCCTTGCCCCTCCCACCTGGGCTCTAGAACACCTTCACGACTTTAATGACTATGAAATAAAGGTAGTGGCAAATACAACGCCTTTACCTTTGTGGATCATGATTTCTTAAGATATGCCACTCAAGAATGTAGTAAAAGCAAAATTAATCTAGACTGGTACAAAGGTTATTTTTCGGAATCCTCCATTTGTGAAGATTTTGAACATAAAAAGATTATAAACACTAGTGACAAAAAACCTACTTTACACAATAAAGAATGATAACTTGTACATTAAGCAGCCTTTCAACTTCTAAAAACAAAAAAAAAATGTATACATAATAATATAGGGTGTCCAAAATGCTCTTAGTTCTGGCATGAACTTTAACATGTCAAAGATTCACTTAAAACAATGCATAAGTTCAAGGCAAATCTACAAATATCCCATATAGTTATTAACACCAAATAGAAAATCAAGTATAAGTATTTACCTGAGCCACAATTCTATAAGCTTCATAGAAATTAACTTTTCTTTCATGATTTTAAATAAGTTAATTGCCTTCACAGCACAAAGACAGATGACAAGTAGAGCTTTATTTGAGCTGAGCTTACCAAATCAACACACAAAAAAAGTTTTTAGCATAATGTGTTAGATGAAAAATTGAATTATTTGAAATGACAAGAAAAGATTGAATAATATGAAAGTTTCAAGCCAGCCAACCTCAACCAGAATTAGAAGACTCGCTCAAGCTTGGCTTATTACCTCATTCTTAATTTCATTTTTTATGAAATTCGAACTATATAACAGCCAGTGGTTTGGTTATCTATTTTTGTTAACCTTCCATGATCAAGACTTAAAACGTCAAAACAAGAATGACCAAAGCACAATTCTGTGCAGAAGAATGTTGTCTTTTGCAGCAAAGAGTTCGATTTCTCAATTAATAAGTTATATAACAAACCTCTTAAAGGTTCCGGATATCTTTGATCTGAAGATATCACCTGCTGCTGAAATGAAGCTGCATTTGCTTACAGTCGAAATCTTGTCAATATGGTCAATTACCTGAAAATGGGATGACTGATTTAAAAATGTAGTTGACTAAGTCACTGAGGATTGGAACCTAGAGGAAACCCCCTAAAAGTGACAACTACAATCAAAATTTAAATAAACGATAAAAGACAAGAGATACCTTCTTTTTTTCCTCCTTATCGAAAGGGAGTAAAGCCTTGAATACTCTACGAAATGGGCTATCGTCACAACCAGGCAATGTAGAACTCAACATGGCAATAATGGCTCGGACTACCTGTTATAGGGAGACCAACATGTGACCAAATCATATGCATTAGGTGATATGATGAAAGAGAATATTAGTATACAATACAACTAAGAGGCTTGCAAAGAAATTTGAGATCTAATATATTCTAACTTCCTTTATCACACATTTGTTGAGAATAAGCCAAAATTTTGTTTCACAATAGACGATGTAATTATTATTAGCTGGCTGACTTGTTGAGATTATGTGATTTACTTCAGAGATCATAGGTATTAGTTGGTTAGCAATAGCTCTTTCATTTCCTAGCGTTTAGGAATAGCATTATTTCCATCTCTATCTCATTGTTGTACAACGTATAAATCAAAACTCTGTATCAAGAATTTATTTATGATGTTAATCTTTTTTTTTTTAATGAAACAGGAGTTTATTGATTTGCCACAAGCTTGCAAAACCCAATACCATAATATAATATTGAAAGCCCAAAATTTTCATATCACATGTTTGTTGAGCCTCAACATGTTATCCAACGAGATAACAATCAAGAAATACAAATTGTTGTTAGCTACCAACTGGCTAATTTCTTAGGACCTATTTCATGGATTTACCCTCCAGGATAGTAAGTACTCCATCTCTTCTAAAATAAGAATCATGTTTCACAAAAGTACAATATTTTATTCTTGGTCAACTAGGAGAAGGTACAACCTTCTAAGCATAATGAATTATCACTTATACGACTTTGTTTATTTGTTGATTTAACTTATTCAACCACATGTAATTTATTCGTGAAATTAAAATTTTCAAATTTTGACTTTTACTAATAAAATGAGATATTGACTTTTTACAGGACGTATTCTGGGACAAAAAATACTTTTGAAACATGACTCTTATTTTGAGACAGAGAAAGTACTAGCTAAATGCTAGCAACATTTTATTTCTACCCATGTTTTGTTGTAGTACCTCATATAGATCACGTATCAGTATGCTGCACTCATCTAAAAGAATTTACCGAATTGTTGGCTGACCTTTCAAATCATAGTCAAATATAACCAACATGAGCCACCTTTTCACTGGTTATCAAGTATTCTTGTCACAAAACTTCAAGTATTTGCTCCACCAAACCCCCCCTCCTCCCCAAAACTAAAACAAAAAACAATAAGAAAAAAGACAAACAAATAAAAAGAAGGTAAAAACCAAAAAAAAACATGCAGCTGAGTCGCAACAAAATTGAAATATCTTCTACCTTTTTGCGGTAGAAAGCCACACCATGAATGTTAAATGGAATTTTTCTATTGCGGAATGCAGTTTGGAATATTTTACCTGTCACCTGTTACATGAGAATAGACAATAAAACATCTAAAAGGGTCAGATGGAGTTCTGTACCAGATCATGCTTTTAATAAAATTGAAGTGTAAGAAGAATTAACTTGACCTGCCTCCTGTAGAGAACAGCAATATTGCCATAGGAGCATTTAGTAGATGAACAATCTGATCTAGCTTCCAATATTTTATCAACCACAAAAGCACACTGTGCATCTTCATTGCAACACTCCTTAACAGTTATCTGATCAACATGGTCCACAGAAATAAATAAGTCATAGAAAGGAAAAGGCAAAGTTTCCAAGTAAGACATTTACCTTTGATCCAGAAGAATTGTCGGTCAGAACTTTCTTCGAATTGCATCGTTTTGAATTGTTTCTTATAAGAAATGAAGCAGCTTCCACGATACACCACGTGGACCTGTAATTTTTATTTAGTCTTACCTAAATAAATGATGAAAATAGACAATGTTAAGATACCTCGATATTTTAAGGTAGTTGCAGTTTCAAAGAGGATGGATATTTTGGGAAGAAGAAGCTTGAGATTAGCCTAACCTCTTTGTGCATTGGAAAATCTTTTCTAAAAGAATCAAATCCACAAACATCCGCACCATTAAAACTGAAAATTGACTGCAGGAGCGGGTTAGTTAGTTAAATAAAAGGATCATGTCTTTGACAAAGTTAGGTAGGTGTATTATGAAGAAGGATTCCAGTTTCAGACTTAAGAGTTTTTAAGGATGAAATCCACCTGATCTTCATCACCAACAATAGTTATGCGTTTATGGGATCCAAGAATCTTCATCAAGCTATACTGCATTGAACTTGTGTCCTGAAACTCATCAATCACAATTGCTTTCCAGGAGTCTTGACACTCCACCAATACTTCAGTCAATAACAAATAAATCAACAAAGAGTCAGTAAATGATAACATTTCGAACTCCACTATATGTTTCAGTGGTACAGACCTTCCGGAAAATCAGTCAATAGCCTCACAGAGCAGTTGATAAAATCATGATAATCCAGTGCATTACAAGATTTTAGTATGTCATTGTAGTTCTGAAGAATAATTGCCTGGAGTAGACCCCAAAATCCAGAGAATGGTGAGTGAGAAAAAAAAAAAAAAGAGTAGTAAAAGAAAGCCAGAAATAAAGTACATTGGTAATAGCTTACTCCAGTCTCATCACCAATTTTATGAAACTCTTCAGGTAACCTTCCAGCAGCTTTAGCCTGACATATACCAACATGTAGAATATAACTATGAGATAAGGAAAAGTGTAAGCACATAATGCTCCACTTGAAAAGGCAAATCAAAGTTATTTTTATTCACTTTTTCTATAACTGCAAGAAAGGTACACTTTGGGACAGAATATAAAAGATCCAATATTCAGAACTCTAAGCTAATAAGACTTAATTTCAAGTTTACTAACAAAAATCATGAGCTTATTCAAGTTTGTGAAACTCTTAAACAAACTAGAAATTGCAGTCCCATTCTAGTTCATCAACTGTACTTTTCACCAGTACATTACATATGTTCTAAGAGAATAATTCTCATACTACCAGGCAAACAAACTTTAACACAAATTTGAATCTTATTCAGAAATTGATTACAAGGTAAAAGACATACTACCTGAGTTACAAACTTCAGCCATTTCTTTGACTTGTCTTTAAAATGTTTGGGAGAATTAATTTCGGAAAAGTCAGTAACCTTGCAAAGCTCCTGATTCGTCCTTCTCTTTCCATCCTCTAACAGGCGGACAGCCTCTATGATAGCTCTTCTTTGTTGCCCATGCCCAAATATTGAAAAATCAGGGGTTCGGCCTAACCTATTGGATGCACTTACATGTTATTTCAGTAGACATATGTTGCATGAGAAACTTGTACAAAATTCATACAAACAGCTTAGTAAAAGAAGAGAACTTCAGAATATAGAGTCAAAACAAAGTTCATACATGTCTTCTTTTAACAGTAAATAGAATGTCCAGTATCCTCATGGCAAAATTTGAACCACTATCGTGGATCCACTGTAACAAGTGCTAACATTCTTTATGGATATCAATGAAAATGAATAGCACTCACAATTCAGTGGAAATTATGAGTAAAACAGAGACATACATTAATTGAAAGCATTAGTTTGCAACCAAGTTTCGGTCACAGAGCCTGTTAAGGATGTAAAATCCAAAAGATTAAGTATGCAAGAGGACTTAGTAAATAAGATCGTCCATTCAGAATTTATTATGTATTATCTCATCAAAAAGATAAAGGAAACAAAATGAACCTGGATACCAGACTTTGAAAAGTCAGCATGAACACACTTTATCAAATGAAATACACACATTTGACAAGTCCAGTGAAAAATATATACAAAATGGGAAAAGGTTTGCAAAACTTATAGCAAAATCTGTGAACCACCATCCTAATCAATTCAAAAGGGGGGAACTACAAGATATATAGAGAGAAGGCAAACATAAAGAAACAAATTTTTGGTGTAATTACATAGAAAAAGCATCTAACTTTTCGAAAGAACATGAAAAAAAATAAAGAAACAGGAAGAGGAGCATCCAAATCAACTTTAAAAGTCCATATTAAAAAATATATATAAAGGGGGGGGGGGGAGTACAGAAAAAAAAAATTTGGAGTAATTACCAGGAAAAGCATATAACTTTTAAGAAAACATGAAGAGAGAGAGAGAGAGAGAGGGGAAGAGGAAGAGGAAAAATGATTGGGACATAACTAGCATAAGAATTGTCTCTTTGATAATCCATCAATTCCAGCCAAGGTCGTGGAAACAAGAACAAGGACCATGAAAACCAAGGTTCAGAACAAATTTCTATTGCTTTTTCATGGACAGGAAAGGGCTTCTAGAACTTAAGATGGCATTTTGCCCCTGGTCAGCAAGTGACAACAAATATACAGTAACGATAGGATTTTAGAAATTTGTTAATCTGAGGAAGTTCTGAAGATGATTCACATATCATGCATTGCTAGTTTACACTTTTTCATCTTCAAAGAATACTATAGGATTGTGAAAACCATCACGAAAAGCTTTCAAATATATTATAATTGTTTTTAATATGTTACAAAAATATCACTGTCCAGCATAATATAGTTTTGCAGCTCAACCAAATAAGCACCAACACAAAAACCAACCCACCCTGTTCAGTAAATCAAGGTTGTTCTGAGCGTTTAAAAATGCATCTAATACTCAGATTCCATAAGTTTGACCGCCCTGCTGAATAGGGTGATCAGAATTATATTTCTAATAAGAATATGCAAAGTAATTAATTTCTTCTGGTGTTGGCCTGTAATGTGCTTCAACTAAAAAATCCACAAAATCAAATGAACAATAATTTTCTCAATTTGGAGAATAAAAAAATTCTCTTCAATGAGTTTTGAGAATACATACTTCTCAGCATGTAAACGACAGAGTTGCAAAGAGAATGAGTGGAACGTGCTGATATTAAGCTCTTTTGCAGCTGCCTTCCCAGCAACTACTCCTATCCTCTCACGCATTTCAGCTGCAGCTGCTGTAGTAAAGGTCATCGCCAGGATATTGGATGGACTTATACCCTGGAATTATTCAAGAACGCAACGAAAGAGAGGAACAAGAAGCGAAAGATAAAGCAGACCAATTAAACACCATTCAGAATGTAGGGAACATAATAAACATGAATATAATATGATAAGTATTCTATTGTATATTAATACCTCATATAGGAGCACCAGAACACGTCCGACCATGGTAGATGTCTGACACATGAAACAAATAATGTGATTGTGAAATGTAAGCAAGATACAATTCAAAAAACATTTGAACAAAAATATACCTTTCCGCTTCCTGGTCCCGCAACAATCACCAATGGTATTGAAATATCACAACATGCTGCTTCCTGCTGCTCATCATTCAGAGACTGGATGTACTTTGAATACTCCTCAGGCATATTCTTTGTAATTTTAATCTCTGATTTATGGAATATTTTGAATGCACATGCTTCATCACCAGCAGAATCAAAAACTTCTTCAGATTTTGGCTTCTCATCACAAACATTTACAATGGTGATATCCTTCTCACTACTCGTAGCAACAAATCCACTTTCCATTTTCTTCATTTCCGAATCTTCCCCTTCAGAGTTCAGAGATGATTTCTGTTCACATATGGCATCAATTTGTTCGAGAACTGACTCATCAAAATCATCACCTAGAAAATCAGAGGTCGATATACCGACATTCACATCAGGAAAGACTGGTGGTTTTATCGAATCACTATTCGAACTCGATTCACATTCATGTGATCTGTCTTGTTGCCGCAATGGACTATAGAAGGAATTTATATTAAATCCGTCCTCCAAAGAAAGATCTATTTTCTGCACATCATAACCTTCAACATTAAATTCATTTTTGCAGCTAGATGGATCTCTTGAACATGGAGTGGTGTTGCCAGTTTGAATAACAGGAGTTAGAAGTGTTTCGCTCTTAAACCCATTCTTAGCGTCGTCAACATTTTTTGTGGACAACTTGCGAACTTTTAAGGATATAGGGGATGATATGTTTGTATCAATACTGATTAGAGGCAGCCTCTTAATATCATCCGCTCGAGCCAGACATTTGATTTCCCTCTCATCTTCGCACCTGCACGAACAAAAAAATTTCAGGCTTCAACAACTTCATTCGTTGTAGTCATCTACCAGTAACAAGTACAATATTCTACATAAAATTAAGGAGTTATATGTTGTGAAGGGAAAAGAGGCTGCGATGTCCATCAAATATCGAACTGATTTTGTCTCAACAACACCGAAAAAAGATGATTATGAGAAACGTCAAGCGACCCATAATAAGAAAAATATGAATATCGTCACAATTAAGAACTAACTTTTGAATGCTTAAAAAATTATCGAAGGGAGTGCCAGACTGAGCGCTCCGCCTTTTGCGGCTGAGGAGTGCCTTGGCGGCTCTGAAACTATGGGAAATTCGAGACCGCTGCTCCGCCGACAATTCACCTCCGGTGGGTATAACCGCCGCATTATCATTGTCGATCATCTCTTTATCTTCATACACACAGAAACGAAAGCATGAAAGGATGAGAAAATTGAAATCCACAAAACCCTATGAATCAGAAAATGTGGCCTACTCGAGGGGGTGGGGGTGGGGGTGAGGGTGAGTTCAGCAGTTCAAACTTTTCCCTCCTTTGGGAAATTACTTTTTGACAATGGCATTTACTGGTCAATTAGTACTTTACTATTCCCAGCTTAAATTGATTTTGAAACTTGCCAAAAAGAAAAACTATATGATTGTTGCACGGGTTCAATTTTCGGGGAATTTGCCTCGGCCTCTAAGGTGTCTCCAGCACTCCCACTATGAGAATATATATATATATATATATCTATATATATATAAAACTAAAATAATTTTTTTTTCAATTTTGTTTTTCCGCCTAAACTTTGTTACTTATTTAGAATAATTATATCTATATACATATAAAAATAAAATGATTTTTTTCAATTTTATTTTTCCGCCTAAATGTCATTACTTAATTTAGAATAACTATATTATTATTAAATTAAAATTAGATATTTTTATTCTAAAAATTTTGATTCGACTTTCAAATTTAAATTATTCCACAAATTTAGGTGTTTCAAAATTAGATGATATCAAGATGAATATACTGCAACATTTAATATATAATTCAAAATTTAGATATTTTATCGAATATTAATCAAATAACTGAATTATAAAATTCAAGAAATATATGAAATCTAATAAATATATGATTCGATTTTTTCGATTCATTTTATCAAACCAAATCTACATATATATATAATGACTTTTTTAAATTTTATTTTTTTCCGCCTAAATGTTTACCATAGTAAAACTATTTATATTTATGGAATTCTTTTAAGATACATTATTACAATTTAATTGAAGAGATTAATATAAACAATCTTCGAGATTTGCTTAATTTTTATTCTTCAACATAAATAAATTCAAATTTTAAGGAATTTTTGTTAACTCATAATATATTCGAAATAAGATATAAATTTGTTATGAACGTTAAATCATTGTAGTTTCATTATATTGTGGAAAATCATTAACAATTTTCCTATAATTAAGCTATCAATTATTTAAAATCACCCAATTACATTGATAGAATCTGATTTTGTCAAATATGAAATTAAATTTTCGTCGATCTTACCATAATTCAAAATTATTTCTCATTTTTGTCTCTCTCTTCTTTCTATATATTTTATCAAGATTATCACTACATATTTTAAGTTATCTCTTTTTTGTTCTCCCTCCTCTTTAAGTCTTTTACGTATTCTTTTTTGGGGTATGATAATATCTGTCATGTTTCAGTTGTCACTAAAGCTTACACTTTTCAAAATATCATTTTTGGGTTTATTTATTTTTAGATTTTTTTATTCATCTATTACTTTCAATTTATCATAAACATATTTCATTTTCTTAACAATTTTTCTTTCTTATTTTTAAACGAAAAGTTTGTCCATCTCTTTCATTTTTGTTTGATTATTCTTGTAATTTTCTGTTGAGATATACTAATTATTTTGATGCATAAGCATCGTGTGATTTTTCATTAGCTTGCAAAGTATTTGTTCTATCTAATTTCAATTTTTTGTAATATCATTACATTTAACTAGTGTGAGATCTGTGCGATGCACAGAAGATTTTTTTAATTATATTTTGTAATGTAAGTATATGCTTAAATTATATATATATATATAGCGAACGAAATCATTCAAGCGTATAAATTCAACAATAATATTGAATTTACAAAAAAATATTTTAAAGAATCTAATTTTAATCTTGCTGGATAAAAAGGAAAAAAAATATAAAATATAATTTACATAATATCAAATAAAATAGACAAATAAAAATGTACCTACTGTTTAAGAATCAAACAATTGTACGTGGAAGAATCAGGTAGGACATGAGCTGTTTTTCAATCTATTTATAATTGATAACAATGAAAATAAATCCATAATTTATGGAATGATGAATCAAATAAATTATTTTAGTAACTAAGATTTACCAAAAGTAGTGATTTGCAAACAAACATATCATAAATAATAGATAACAAATTACGTTATATATATATATATATATTAGCATTTCACAAAATATTTTTGTCATTAATTTGACTGTGTAATTGCCAATTATTACGATATCTGTACAAATCTTTATTTTCTTTAATCTGCTGATATCGTTATATTTTTTTAATTTAATATGATTTAACCTTCTATAAATTGTGGATATCATGCTTATCAATTTGTAAACGAAACTAATTCTAATAGAAGAAAAGACGAAGCATAAAATTATAACAAATTTCTACTCATTATACAAAAAATAATTACTGAATTACAATTCCAACCTTCTACAATATATGATATAACTTAAATATATGTTTATATTACAAAATATAAGTAAATAATATTTTCTGTGGATCGCACAGGTCTCAGACTAGTTATTATTAAATTAAAATTACATTTTTATTTTTGAGATTTTAATTCGATTTTAAAATCTAAATTATTCCACAAATTTAGGTGTTTCAAAATTAGATGATATCAAGATGGATATACTACAATATTTGATACATGATTCGAAATCTAGATATTTTTTGAATATTAATCAAATCACTTAATTATGAAATTAAAAAAATATATGACTCAATTTTCTCGATTCATTTTATCAAACAAAATATATATATATATATATATAATTAAAATGACTTTTCTAAATTTTATTTTTTTCGGCCTAAATTTCAACCATATAAATGTAAAATTATATATATTTATGGAACTCTTTTAAGATACATTATTAAAATTTCATTGAAGAGATTAATATCAACAATCTTCGGGATTCGCTTAGTTTCTGTTGTTCAACATAAATAAATTCGAATTTTAATTTTTTTTTGTTAACTCATAATATATTTAAAATAAGAAATAAATTTGTTAGGGACGTGAAATCATTGTAATTTCATTATATTATGAAAAATCATTAACAATTTTTCTATAATTAAGCTATCAATTATTTAAAATCACCCAATCACATGGATAAAATCTGATTTTGTCAAATATGAAATTAAATTTTCAACAATCTTACCATAATTCAAAATCATTTCTCATTTTTGTTTCTCTCTTCTTTCTATATACCATTAATTAACCCGTGCGTTGCACGGTTATTTATTGTTATAAATTTTAAATAACATATTACAGATTTTTTGAAAAATATTTTTGTTTATATAACTATCATATTATAATTTAATATTTTATATAAAAATAATACACTATATATTAAAAATTAAATTCCGAACAATAAAATAATTTTTATTAACAATATTTTTTGCCTATATAACCATATTTCAATAGTCACAAAAGCCTATACTCTTCAAAATATTATTTTTAGATTTATTTTATTTTTAAATTTTTTTATTCACCTGTTGCTTTCAATTTATTATAAATATATTTAATTTTCTTAACTATTTTTCTTTCTTATTTTTAAACGAAAAGTTCGTCCATCTCTTTCATGTTTTGTTTGATTATTTTTGCGATTTTCTGTTGAGATCTGCTAATTATTTTGACGTAGAAACACCGTGCGATTTTTCATTAGCTTTCAAAGTATTTGTTTCTATCAAATTTCAAATTTTTGTAATATTATTACATTTAATTAGCAATTTACAAATTATTTTTGTCCTTAATTTGACTATGTAATTGGAAAATTTTACGAGATCTGTACAAATATTTATTTTCTTTAATCTGCTGATATTGCTATTTTTTTAATTTAATTTTATTCAACCTTCTATAAATTGTGGATATCATGCTTATCAATTTGTGAATGAGCCTAATTCTAATAGAAGAAAAGACAAAACATAAAATTACAATAAATTTCTACTCATTATACAAAAAAATAATCACTGAATTACAAATATACACCTTCTACAATATACCATATAACTTGAATATATGATTATATTACAAAATATAAAATAAAAAAAAATCTTATATGCATGCACATGTCCCACACTAGTATATATAATAATGGGATGTATGGGTTAAATTTAATTTATTATATTAATAAAATATTATTAAATTATAAGTATAAACTATATAAGTGATATGAAAAAAATTAGAAAAAATATAATTATATAATAAGGTAAAAGATCATGAAAATAAAATACTTACGAAATATAAAAGACAAAGGAAAAAATTAATAAATTTGGCATGTGACTTATACACATTTGTAAACTATTTTGTTACATGATACAAAAAATATTAAAATACCACATTTTTTAAATATATATTGTGTGTATTTCTTTTCTTTATAATTTTTTTCTTATAAAATAAAGTATTAAATGGCATTGGCAATATGTAGTAAGAAATTAGAAATCTTAAATTTTCACTAAAATCAATTTAAAATATAGTTTCATATGTATAATATGTAATGGATTGTTAATAAATAAGTTTTGGACTCTTAATTTTGGCAGTTTGCCACCAATTAATTTTCTATAATTTTGTTTTCATTTTATTAATTAAATTCAAATATAATAATATTGGAATCCAGTTTTCAATTCAGAAACAAACAAGAACTTGAAAATTTGAAATCTCAAGTACGGAATGAGAAAACCAGAAACAAACATAGCCATGCACACACATCTTTCCTCTTTGATCTTTGACAGCAATGAATCTGACCCAATATTCTTTTGAACAGAATAATTAGTGAATTTCTGGTTCGCAAAACGGTCAGTTTCCATAAAAGGAAGCCTACTTCTTTGAGAACTTCATCTAATAAAACCAAACAACTACATTCTGCTCTAACATGAAGAAATAAACTATTGGACCCTCGCTCTATGGAGGACTAGAATGCATAATTAGCTAAAAAAGAACACTGTGCTAAGAGTTTTCACATCGAGTCCTATAATCACAAAATGAAGGTTTTAAAATAAAAAGGATAATCATACATTATGGTATGATAAGAAGTAATGAATCCTTTTGTTTGGCATCAACCTCATAACCACGTAAATGCGTTGAAATAATGGAAACAGCCATCACCCATCTATGCTGTTCAAATCAATATGCTGTGATCACCCGTCTTTCCTGCTCGAATCAATGAGTATACTTTGTCAGCAGAGAGAACCCAATCCATATCAATTCATAGAACAAACAACAAAGATAAGAAAGTAGATTACTTTCTCTTTCTTCTATCAGCTGCGCTATTTCTTGGATCATTCTTTACAAAAGTAGATCCAATGCCAACGCTGTGCTGCGTTGGTGAAGGGGCTTGGGCAGAAGCAGCAGAAGGAACAGTGGAAGCAGCAGCTGTAACAGGGGGCAATGCTGAGGGTGCAGTAGCAGGTTCAGGAAGTGGCTTTGGTAGTATGTGCTTCAACCGATTGTTTCTATAATTCCTCCAAAAGTAAAATTGCTGTCTATGTGCCACTTCCTATAAGCCCAGAGAAAATGGCGCTGATTAGATCCTAACATGGACTTTGGTGATTTACAACGAATAAAAATGATATATGAGATATAACTGATTCTGCTAAGAACAAAAATGCCATGAGAGCATATAATTGTTATTATTATTTTTTTTGGGGGGGAGGGGTGCTAGGGGTGTACAGTAATTAGCTGAATACACTAAGGTTGCATTTGGATTTAAGGATCTTAGAATGGATTTGAAACCCATAGTAGAAATTTCACCAGTGCTTGTTTAGATTCCATATGGATTTAAAATCCATCAATTCCATTTTAAACTAATTTCCTTGCATTTCAAATCTTTTAATCCAAACACAACCTAAAAGAACGATCCATATCCAAAGGAATTTAAGCATACAAAAAAAAAAAAAAAAAAAAAAAAAAAACCTTGTTTGCAGGATGTGCCATTGCATTTCGGAAGTTTGGATTTTGCAGAAGCTCAAGAAAGAAGAGGCAATGAGGATACCTGACCAGCATCACAAAAAATAAGTATCTAAGAATTCAAAAGCACAAGGTACATGCACACTACATGAATCCACTGAACTACTAAGTTAATCATAAGCGCAAATTATATTATATTCATTATTTCATAATGCTCATCAACTAAAGAAGAAAACCCTCCTGCATATAAAGCAAGGAAGAAACATAACCATAAGCAGTAACTTGAATTTGAAAAGATTAAGCTCACATAATAAACTTCATGTATTCAGGCCTTTGCCAGTACTGCAGATATTTCAGGTATCCAATAAATGCCTCATCTTCGAAATACCGATTTTGAGCTAAATCTGCACCAATGTAAAGGCACAGTTTAACTTAACAGAAATCAGTAATTATTTATAGAGCTTATCTAGTTAAAAAAATTAAAAATAATAAATAATAATAAAAAAAGCTTAATAAAAGTAAATGATTGTAGTGGAATGAGACAATCACTAGTACAAAGCAGCAGACCTCTACTTACATATTTAGAAGATTAAAAAGTAAGCAAATAATGTTTCTAAGTGGCTTAGCCATTAAAAATTTGAGACACAGAGAGAGAAGCATCATATTATGCCTCAAGGATATATGTGCAAATTGCAAAGGGAAGCTTCCTTCATTAACTTATAAATTTAACCAAAATTTTTGTCTTCCAGAAAACTTTAGGAGCTATACAGCTGCAATTTTGTCTTTTCGAACTAGCCTGCCCCACCCCAACCACGTTTTTTCAAAACCAAGCAACAAATCTAGGTTCCACCAATCCTCATAGGTAAATAGTAAAGCTATTAATCATTTCCAGTAAATGACTGATATAGTCAATGGGCACCCAAACAGCCATTCAACAAACCATATGGTATACCATGCAGTACATAATCTATGCAAATATACATAAGAATAGGGACAGATGGTAACATACAAAATTAATAAAACATGTGCCCAGATTTGCACAGAAAACACATATATATTGTCATAATTAAACAAACAGGGCAGTCAAATGTGTTCATAGGCAGTGCATATGAACTGAAATAGAATGGGCACATTCTTCAGTATTGTTTTATGATAGCTGGCTATTTTAGGAGTTCCCTTTAATCATGTCAACATCATAATTACAAAAGTCATGTCGGCACTTAATGGCAAATCAAATCACTATGCTAAAAGATTGATGAAAAATGGCTTTGCAACACCCCTACAATTTTATTTTTGCCGTCAGAGAGTAGTTTAAGTTTCTCTAAGGCCAATTGCCATGAATGGATAAAATTCAGATGCTTTTATGTATAAAAGATTTATTCAGATCAATGGAACAAAGAGAGTTTTTATACTCAAAACTCTTAAAACTGTGATGTTTGGGTGTTTGAAAACTCAAATATACATTTTTACCACATATAATCTAAATTGCACAACAAATAAAAACTTGTCACTCAGGGAAACATAGTTAAAATTAAATTAGTACTAAGTTAAAAACAGATATATGATTTCACACATATGCAGCCTATAGGTCAGGGAACAGAACTGTATACTTGAGAGTTTGCCGGCTAAATGTAACAATGTTTAGGCTAAATGGCTAATATCCCTTACGTACAATGGATATAAGTAGGATTAGCAAGGCACTGAATGAATTCAAGCTCAAGCAAGAACCGCTGGCGGCCATCATCTGGATCCTTGTATATATTTTCTGGCCTGCAATTGATGAATATTAATCATATAGCTCAAAACATCAGTATTCGAGAGGGAAAAGATAGGAAAAGTGATTTTGGGACTTACAAGGATGGAGGATCCGTTAGTTCTATGGGAGAGTCCTGATCAGAGGCCATGGATCAAACCCCTAATCTGTTTCCTTTCTTTACCACCAACTCGCACCTAAAGAGTTTGGTGAGGTGTGGTTCCGGAAGAAGCACCGCCTTTGAGATTTGATTATTTAAAGTGCTGTTGGGAAGATGAAATATATGGGAAATTGTCTTCAATTAAAATAAATAAATAAATCACAGATGAATCAAGCACGGCAACGCAGTATCACAGAAGTGAAAAAAGGGATTGGCTGCAGTTGAGCATTCTATCAAGCAAGATACATGCATTCTTTAATTTTCAGAAATTGAAAATAACACAATAAATTTGCAATCTAGTATGCCAAACCTAATCGATTTAATAAGCACCAATTAACTAATAAAAGCTAACAAATACGTAAGAAGATAGACTAAATCTTGGCTACCGTTTAAAAGTCAGTAATTTTGGGTTGTAGTTCAGGATTCATCTGAGTGAGTAGAATGGTGGAACCGTGGAGGAGTGACGCCGGCAGCCGGTGCAAAACGCAGGACGGTAGCGATGACTATTTTTTGTCTAGGAGCCGGAGGTAGAGTTCAGAGAGACTTTCTCAGGCTAATTGGTTACATATACATCATTCAATAAGGGTTAATTTTATCATTTTGGATATTTAGTAATACTAATTTTTTTATTTTTTATTTTTTATTTTTTATGGATGCAGTTATTCACATTCTCAAAACATCCAAATATATTGCATAATTTTTTATTATTATGTTCTTATTTTTAATTACAGAAATCCCACTTCTCAATTACACATTGTCTTCTTCTTCTTTTTTATGTTTCTAGTTCGATTCCAAATTAAGTCTTTCATCGCGAAGGTTAATCTTCATAAGCAACACCCACTTAAACACTATTCTCTAAACTTTATTTTTCAAAACTTGATTTTGTTAAGAATTTTGTGTACAATAATATATATATATATATATATGTGTGTGTGTGGGGGGGGTATACCTGGTGGTCTTAATAAACAACTTCCTGGAGTTCAGTCACATTAAAATTTAAGTCACCACATATTGCGAGGTCCTTTATGATTGAGTTCTATTGGCGACAGACGCCGTTACATTCTGGCGTTGAACCTAAATTTGTGTCATTTTTCAATTTTAGCAAGTATCATTTTACTCTTTCCGTTTTGTTACTGATCCAAGAAAAAAAAAGATTTATTTTATTTTATTTTTTATGGTAGGTATAGAAATTGCAAAGAGGAAGACAGAGAGTTTTTCAACTTTGATTTGTGAATTTGTATTAGGAATTACGGAGGCTTGAACAGTTAGATTGAGATACTAATTTGTTTTTTGTTTTGTTTTTTAATTTATATTTTAGTGAAAATGGTATAAGGAATATAAATGGAGGTATATTTAGTGAAAATAAGATAATTATTAATTTTACTGGGGTGTATTTAGATTTAAGGGTATGTTTAGAGATTTCGAAGGTATGAATAGCCGCACCTTTTTTTTTATATTGCAATCTCTTCCCATTTTTTTCGGCAGAAAATTTTAATATTTAAAAAAAGTAATTTTAAAACTCTTAAAATTATTTTGAAAGTTCTTAAAATTATTTATAAAATCTTAGAGTTATCAACAAATTCTGAAATAATTCTAAAAAATCTGAAAGTTATTTGGAAAATTATAAAAATTATTTAAAATCTAAAAACTTTTTTTTTTTTAAAATTTGTTTAAGAATAAGTAAATTATTTATTAAATTTGATGGACCGTCGGGCAAGACTATGTTGCCCTATTAGAGTATTATCTATTACTCTCGAACATGTTCGGCACCAACTTTTAACGTGTAGTATAATGTGCAAATTTGTGTGAATGGTGTGTCGAAAATCAAATGTTGTTGTTGTTCCAAAAAGTATACTAAAAAATAAAAATAATATTAAAAGTATTTAATATCATTTTTATTATGTGACTGGTTAGTTAGGGATTAGTTAGGATGCGAGCTAGCTATAAAAGGGGCGAGCATCTTTTGTAATCGACAGTTTTTGAAAACATTTTTACAGAAATGAAAATTGGATTGAATTCTTACTTCGTTGTTGCACGAGCACACGCGCACCGGAATCCCCAATAATCTCCACCAGATCGTCGGGTTTGAGCCGGAGTAGGAACGCTGCCGTTGCGGTATCGAGTGCCTTCGTGACAAGTGGTATCAGCAGTCTTCTTCACACGCTTGCGTATGCCGCTTACTCGCACAACACAGAATATGGAGGCCAGGATCGAAGGATTGGAGTCACAGATTAATCAGCTCCGTCAACAACAAACGGAAATGAACCAATCCATAATGGAGTTGTTTCGCCAACAATTCGCGGAATTGAAGCGCGAATTGCAGCCAGAAGGAAAACGAAAGGAGAGAGCAGACCGCAACGACAATGAATCTTCATCTTCACAAGGCTCGGGTAATTCTCATTCCTTCCGCACTGAAAATCCTAGGTTTGATTTTCCGAAATTTATGGGTGATAATCCTCGGAATTGGTTGCGGAAATGTGATAAGTACTTCATGTACAATGAAATGTGTGATGCGGATAAAATTGTGACTGCTGCTATGTTCATGGAAGGAACCGCTGATTTGTGGTATTTGGAGTATATAGAAGGAAAGACGGAGTTGAACTGGAGTGATTTTGCATCTTTGGTGTTAGAGAGATTTTCGAATTTAGAAGAAAAGAATTTAGTTGCCGAATTCAATAAGTTGAAACAGGAGAGTGATGTGATGACATACACACTAAAATTTGAGGAATTAAAGGCATTCATGGTAAGAGAGAATAGATCCTTAACAGAGACCTACTTTATTCAAAGCTATTTGAGTGGGCTGAAAGAGGAGGTGGGTAGAATGGTAGAAATGTTTAAGCCTCTTACACTGCATGAAGCTATACAATTGGCTAAGAAGCAAGAACTTTTGATAATTTCATTAGGCAGGGGCCCGAGATCAGTAAATAAACCATTCCAGACCATAGGAAATAATAATTGGAAGCCTAATGTTGCTAAAAAATCACAAAGTCTAGGGGGAAGTAATAGTGCAGAACAGAACAATTTTAGTAAACCTTCCACATTTAAAAAATTAACACCTAAAGAGATAGAGGTGAGAAGGAAGAAGAATTTGTGTTTTAATTATGAAGAAACTTACAAACCTGGACATAAATGCAAGAAATTGTTTGTGATAGTGTGTGAGTCTTCAACCGATGATGATGGGGAGTTAGAGTTAGAAGAAATAGAGGTCGAAGAGGATGAATGTAAAATCTCTGTACATGCCTTGGTAGGTCAGATAGCTGCAGATACCATAAAACTCATAGGCAAGGTGGGGAAACATAATCTTACTATTCTAATAGACACAGGGAGCACTCATAGTTTTATAGATGCACAAGCCACTAGAAGAATAGGGTGTGAAGTAGAATACACCAACTCTTTGTGTGTCACTGTCGCTGATGGGGGAAAATTAGAATGCAATACTAAATGCCCTAAGTTAGAGTGGGAGATGGGAAACTGTAAGTTTAGTGCACCCTTAAGAATAATCAATCTAGAAGGATGTGATATGGTCGTAGGGGTAGATTTACTAAAACAATTGGGACCAATCACTTTCAATTTTGAAGAGCAGAACATGCAATTTTCTAAGGGGAACAACCAGATTACATTACAGGGGATTACTCAGGAATTGTCTTTGAAAATGATAAGTGGTAAGCAGTTTAAGAGAACCATAAAAAAAAAGAAGGGTGTCTTGTGTGGGTGTTTGTGTATGATTTCAGCAGAGAAGGTAGTGCAGGAGAGTAGACCTATACCTGAAATTGAACCATTGATAACCAAGTATCTACAAGTGTTTGATATTCCTAGCCAACTACCCCCTCACAGATCCCATGATCACCATATCCCTCTTAAACCTGATACACAACCCTTCAAACAAAAAGCTTACAGATATCCATATTTACAAAGAATTGAGATAGAAAAACTAGTAGAGGAAATGTTGAAAGCTGGTGTCATACAACCTAGCACTAGTTCTTTTTCTTCTCCAGTTCTGCTAGTTAAAAAGAAGGATGGATCTTGGAGGTTCTGCATAGACTATAGGAAATTGAACTCTTTTACTGTCAAGGACAATTTCCCAATTCCACTCATAGATGATCTATTAGATGAATTAGGGGGGGCTGCTATTTTCTCTAAGGTAGATCTCAGAGCAGGATACCATCAGATTAGAATGAGCCCTAGAGATATCCACAAAACATCATTTGTGACTTCGAGTGGCTTGTATGAATTTAAAGTGATGCCATTTGTTCTTACTAATGCCCCAGCAACATTTCAATCTCTCATGAACCATGTCTTTAGACCTTACTTAGGAAAGTTTGTCCTAGTCTTCTTTGATGATATCCTCATTTATAGCCCATACTTGAATTCTCACTTGAACCACCTTGAAATTGTGTTCCAGACCCTTGATAAAAATCACTTGTTTGCTAAAGCTTCTAAATGCTCGTTTGGGCAGTCTCAAGTAGAGTATCTAGGTCATATTATATCAAGAGATGGGGTGGCACCAGATCCTAGCAAATTAGTAGCTGTAGAGCAGTGGGATAAACCAAAAACAGTGAAGGCTTTGAGGGGATTTTTGGGATTGACTGGATATTATAGGAAATTTGTGAGAAATTATGGAGCTATCTGTAGGCCACTTACAGATATGACGAGGAAGGGTCAGTTTAGATGGAGTGAGGAGGCTGAGCAAGCTTTTAGTGACCTTAAAAAAGCCATGGTTACAGCACCTGTTCTAACTCTTCCAAATTTTAATCTCCCATTTATTTTAGAGACTGATGCATGTTATAATGGAATTGGGGCTGTATTAATGCAACTATCTCATCCCATTGCCTTTATCAGTAAAGCTTTAGCACAAAAAAACCTGGGGTTGTCTATATATGAAAAAGAGTTTTTAGCCATTATACATGCTATAGAAAAGTGGAGGTCATATCTGTTGCACAATCAGTTTACCATTAGGACTGATCACCATAGTCTGAAATACTTGTTAGAGCAGAAAATTTCAACCCCTGTGCAGCATAAATATCTAACTAAGTTGTTGGGTTTTGACTATAAAATTGAGTATAAAAAGGGGGTAGAGAACCGAGTTGCAGATGCATTGTCTAGGAAATTTGATGAGAAGCAGAAGGGGGAATGTCAGGCTATTTCTATACTTTAGCCCATGTGGATGGGTGAAATATATGCGAGTTATGAAGGAGATGCAGTAGCCCAAGGGGCTCTCGCAGATTGTGTTTCTATGCCCTACAATATGTCTCTATTTTCAGCTATGGAAGGGTTGCTAAGGTATAAAGGCAAACTATATGTGGGGAGTAAAGGAAATCTCAGAGAGAAGGTGGTTTCTTTCTTCCACTCTTCTGGATATGGGGGACACTCAGGTGTTAATGCTACATTTCAGAGAATAGGGACAACGTTTTGGTGGCCAGATATGAGAGGAGAAGTACAGCGGTATGTGCAAGCGTGTCATCAGTGCCAGATAAGCAAACATGAAAACGTGAGGCCACCCGGATATCTGCAACCACTTCCTATTCCGGCTCAAGCTTGGCAGCATCTCACCATGGATTTTATTGAAGGACTTCCACCTTCGTTTGGTAAGAATTCAATTTGGGTAGTAGTTGATCAATTTACTAAATACTCGCATTTCATTGCATTACATCATCCGTACACAGCGTCGCATATTGCTCAAAAATTCCTTGACATCATATACAGATTGCATGGATTGCCTAGTAGCATAGTGTCTGATAGGGATAGAATTTTTACTAGTTTATTTTGGAAAGAATTGTTCACTGCATTAGGAGTTAAACAACATTTGAGTACATCATACCACCCACAAACAGATGGTCAAAGTGAGAGAGTCAATCAATGTCTAGAAACATATCTTAGGTGCATGTGCAGTCACAGTCCAAAAAAATGGTCACAATGGTTACCCTTGGCTGAATTTTGGTACAATACTTCATTCCATACTTCACTAGCACTAACACCTTTTGAAGCTCTCTATGGTTACAAGCCAACCCCTCTAGCACTAAATTCATATTTACAGCCACAAGTGGTTGGGGTGGAAACTACTCTACTTGAGAAACAGGAAATACAAATACAGGTACGAAAGATGTTGCAGAAGGCGCAAGAACAAATGAGGATCACAGCAAATAAGCGGAGAAGCTTTCGAGAGTTTCAAGTTGATGACTGGGTGTATTTGAAGTTGAAACCATACAAGCAGCAGTCCGTCCGTATGCACAAAGCATGGAAACTGAGTCCGCGTTATGCAGGGCCTTTCCGAATACTACGACGTGTTGGAGCTGCAGCATACATGTTAGAGTTACCATCATCAGCAAAAATTCACCCGGTGTTTCACGTGAGTTTACTGAAGAAGAGTGTCAAGACAGCGAGTCAAGTAACTGCTACGTTGCCGGAGTTTGATGACGACGGCAAGACTCTCCTACAACCAGTGAAGATACTAGCTCGGCGGTTATTACAACGCAATAATAGCCCACACGCTCAGCTCCTTGTTCAGTGGGCTCATCTACCGGAAGATGAGGCAACATGGGAGGATTATTCCGAGATCACAGCTCGATTTCCACAACTGCAGGCTTGAGGACAAGCCGTGTTTGAAGGGGGAAGTACTGTTAGAAGAGATATAAGAGTAAAAAGAAATAAAAGAAGGGCCAGCAAAAAGCGTGAAATAAGAAATACGTTTTATAAATAGAATTAGTTGCTGGTTAGTTAGGGATTAGTTAGGATGCGAGCCAGCTATAAAAGGGGCGAGCATCTTTTGTAATCGACAGTTTTTGAAAACATTTTTACAGAAATGAAAATTGGATTGAATTCTTACTTCGTTGTTGCACGAGCACACGCGCACCGGAATCCCCAATAATCTCCACCAGATTGTCGGGTTTGAGCCGGAGTAGGAACGCTGCCGTCGTGGTATCGAGTGCCTCCGTGACAGTGACAAAGATTAAAATATTTTAGATATTGAATTTATTTTCCAAATTTAAATTATTTTCTATATTTAAATAATTTAAAGTTTTCAAAACTGTTTGGATCTTTCAATTCGATTGTAGATTTTTAAAATAATTTTCCGATATCTTAAAATAGTTTAATATTGTTCAAAATTATTTAGATTTGTTAAATTAATTTCTAAGAATTTACTCAAATTCCCTTAAGACATAGGAAAAACAAAACAGTTACAAAATATTTTATGTTATCGTGAATATATACTTTAAACAATAATAAAAAAAAAAGACGTTCAACCTTGGATTCAAAATCACGGCCTTGGTTGCTTGATCCCTTTAAACAAGACTGCTAACCATCAGACGACATCACACCTTACAACAAAATATATGTTTGCATGAATATATACTTAACATGATGAAAAAGGGGAAAAAAATAATGCTAGACAACGAGTGCCAAATAGGGTGGTATGATACGGTATACCGAAAAGTTTATGCCGTCGAAATTTTTGTATATGAAAAACTCATATTGCTACCATACCGAAATATGACACACTACTTATATCTTATCGTATTGAAACTTCGATATACCGTTTCATAATGAAATTTCGGTATAACTTTTCATATCGAAATTTTCGGTATACCATGACATATCGAATTATCGGTGTAGTAACAATATTTCAATTTTTTAATATATTGATATTTTGGTATATACCAAAATATTAGGATACCAAATTCTTACCGTTACTGTACTGGAAATTTCGGTATACCATAACTCTTTCATCTCTACCGCTCTTACCATTGAATAACAGAAGCAGAAAAAAGGAAAAAACAGATTTAGAGGAAGAAAAAAGAAAATTGGAGATGAAAGACATAAAAACAATTTAATGCATTCGGCTAGATGTGGTAGCTGAATGCAAACACAATGTTCGTTTTGTGAGTGATGAACGCTTTGTGAGGTTTTTGGTTTTTGCCGATCGAACATATTCTTGTATGTTCTGTTTTTTTTGCATCGAAGGCTTAAAAGTTGAAATTAAATTTTGAATGTTCGATTTCTGTGAGACTTAAGCGGCATATGGAGGCTCTTGATTTTTTTAAAGAGATGAATTGGATCTGAAGGTTTGTTGACGCTGAAGGAAGAACGAAAGAAGGAGAAACTGTATTGAAAGAGAAAAACAAACAAAAAATTAGGAATAGGGATATTTTATAATTTTAATTATTTCTATGTTTTGTCAGCATATATGTTGTGGTGAGGGTAAAAAATATGGTGTTAATGACACAAAAAGAAAAGATGCACAAACTTCGATGTGACTTCTCCACCACCAACCCCTATATAGAACAACTCTAGTGAAGGCCTCCTCCACCTCCAAGCTGGTCAGCACAATTCTGCCATCAAAGACAACTTGATGAAATTCAGAAGGCAATTTTAGGCCAAGATCTAGATTGAATTTCAACCTAATTATAAGAGAAAACTCTGCCATCCCAAATTCTTTGAACTGATAGGGATCGATAGCAATGAATATAAATTAAACATATCCGCTTCACTAAATGCAAACAACATATATCATCGTATACCAATCAACAACGATGATAATCTATGGTTTTTCTTGGCAGCAGATGTGGATAATCAATATGTAGAATTTCATATTGATCATGAAAAATTGCAAGATAATGCTCTCCCAGATATTCTCCCAAGCAATGAGTATTATCAATATACTTCTTACTTAAGAAGTGATGACATCAATAATTCAGTACTTGTCACGCAAGACCTTACAAAAACTGGTGGAACCTCAAGGTCCAATAATGACAATATTCCAACTGAAAGAGAAAATGCTCATACAGAGGATCAACCACATGATCCATTGATTGACAATTTTGGTGTCAATGAACTAGAAGATTCTGAACCTGACGAAGATGAGTTGTCTAGTGAATCAGATGAAGATGGGTTGGATATTGGTGATATTCAAACTATGTATTGCCTAAATCAAGAGAGGCCACCATCCAATCAACAACCACCACTTCCATCAAATCCTCAGAGATATTCCATGCATCTGAATATTCCGTTCTTCAATGCATCGTCACATGAAATGCTTGTGGACTCATTTGATCTACCGAATATTTTTAGATATTATGATGCTATTGAAGGAGTGCTCACAAAGGGATGGTTTTCAAAGATAAGAAGAATTTGCAATCTACGGTGAAAGACTTTTCAATTCGTATAGCGAGGTGTGAGTATCGAGTAGAGGAAAGCACACCTCGTATATGGAAAATCAAATGCGAAAATAGTTGTGAGGCTACACATTGCAACTGGTGGTTGCATGCAGGATACAAACAAAAAATTAATATGTGGGAAATCACTAAGTATGGAGCCCCTCACACGTGCCTAATGAATGCGGTGTCTGTTGACCATCAAAACTTGTGCAAAAACATGATTGATGCATTGCTAACTGGAATGGTTCAGACAGATCCCGGGTATGAGATTAAGTGTATTCAACAACAAGTTTATGATAAATTTCAATTTACAATCTTATATCATAAGGCATGGCATGGTTTGAAATGAGTAAGAGAAAATGAGTATGGTGCATGGGAGAGCTCAGTTTTGAAACTACCCAAATTTTTGGGAGCTTTAAAAAAATAGAATCCATACACAGTTGTCGAGTGGCGCCACATGCCCAAAGAGACGAATGTTGTAAGAATATTGAAATATGTGTTTTGGGCATTCAAGCAATGTATAGATGGGTTCCAGCATTGTCGTAAAATTATTAGTGTTGATGGAACCCATCTTTATATGAGATACAAGCACAAGATGTTAATTGTTGTTTCCATGGATGCAAATCAACATCTTTTACCTTTGGCTTATGCACTTGTGCATGAAGAAAGTTTTGCTTCTTGGACACGGTTTCTTCGTATGATATCGAAACATGTTATTCGTGGTATAGAAAGAATGTGTCTGATTTCAGATAGACACGCCGGTCTTTGAAAGTAGTGGAAAGAATTCCAAATTTTCAGCCCCCTCTTGGAGTCCATCGTTTCTGTTTGAGGCATGTCTGTTCGAATTTCAATAGCAAGGTGAAGAATGTGAAGTTAAAAGACATGTGTTGGCAAGTCGGATCAACTTTCACAATAAGAGAGTTTGAAAATGTGATGGATCAAATAAAGGTGTTGAATGAGAGGGTATATGATTACCTAGTGAAAATCAAAAAAGTTCAATGGACTCTTGCACATGACGGAGGCGGGAGAAACGGAATATTGACAACACATTTGTCTGAATGCATGAATGGAGTGTTGAAAGGTGCACGACGGCTCCCAATTTGTGTGATTGTGCATGCTATATTTTATCGATCAATCAAATATTTTCTTGACCGATTGACAATGACCCATGAAATGCAACAAAGGAACCAACCATGGCCTGATGAGATGTATAAGAAGTATGATCAACGGCAACAGAAGGCAATGGAACATCAAGTATATAAGGTTGATTTTACTGATCAAACAGCTTCAGTGAAAACGTTTGTGCCAGGAACAATAAGATGCTACACACATATTGTAAAGTTGATGCTCAGAGTGTGTAGTTGTGGAGAATGGAAGCAAAATGGCATACCATGTTCACATGCAATGCAAACTTGTCGATATTTTGGAGTCAACCCGATGGTTTACATGAACTCATTTTACAATACAAGTACGTATGTGGACACATATAGTGGTAAGTTTGAGCCATTGCCTGATGAATATTATTGGGATGAGGCTTCCTTTCAACTATGTCATAATCCAGCATTGCGCGAGATGAGGCATAAAGGAATAGGCAGAACTACGAGAATTGAAAATGAAATGGATTGGGCACAAACACGCGCTAGGCAACAATATCGTACACAAGATCAACCTACTACCCAGAAAGGAACTTCATATGACCATAGATAAGCTTATTGTGTATAGATTGCTGTAATGTTGTTTGGTTTAGTTGTAATCAATTTTGGTTTGTTTAATATAATGTGTATTCAGTTTTGAATTATCACTTATTAGTTTTTTATTGAGGTTGAACATATACTTAGATACTATGATGAATTCAATTATTAATTATGACAAAATATTTTTTTATTATATATTGAATTTATTATGTTTGTGATTTTATTTTAAGTTCTTCTAATAGATTTAATCTTATTGCAGTATGCAGCACTTCGGAGAATATGGACCTTTAACAGAACAACATCTACACCGATCTGAGGATGTCGTTGCAGGACAAGTTGACCAAAAATTGAAGTGCAGACACGAAAGTGGTATCTTTTGGAGACTTGATGACCATGATCCTTATGAGGAAGACCATGACGATGATGGCAGGGAAATACTCAGACGTACACAGAGGTTGCATTATCGAGTCATATCCTTGTTATATCGTATGAGTTTCTATGGTGTTTACAGATGTGGTGATTATACACTTAATAAATCATTAATCACTGCACTGGTTGAGAGGTGGCGGCCCGAAACTCATACATTTCATTTTAGAGTTGGAGAGGCGACCTTGACATTACAGGATGTCGCATTTATTTGGGGCCTACCAATTGAAGGTGAGACCGTTACAAGTTCACATACTTCAACTGGAAGGTCATATTGGACTACACGTTGCAGGTGCTTCTCGGATGAGACCCTAATGCAGAAGACTTAAAAGGGTCAAGATTTTCACTGTTAGCATTAGGTAGACATCTAAGCATGCATCCTATTACAGATAACAACCCACAACAACATGTTGTGCAATATGCGTGTGGATGTGCCTTGATTTTGTTAGGGTCCATAATGTGCCTAGATACTTCTGGGAATATGGGGTCATTATTATATTTGAATCAGCTAGAATATATTGATGAATGTTGTAATTTCAGTTGGGGTTCATCAGTACTAGGTTATTTGTAATTTCAGGAGGTAGACGCCTTAATACATCGGCAATTGTTGGTGTGGATGAAGTTCTTCCTGTTACACAATATGGTACTGAGTAATGCAGCACATAGAGGTCGTACGCAAATTGGTGGGGCAATGGCAACTATTGCAGGTAAATTTGTCTCTTGATTGCATAATTTCAATATGTTATTTTAAAAATGAGGTAACCATCTCTAATTATTTTTTTTCCATAATAGATATGGGCTTGGTCAAGAATTACTTTTTTCACACCACAAATGTCAGGAGGTAGACGCCTTAATACATCGACAATTGTTGGTGTGGATGAAGTTCTTCCTGTTACACGATATGGTACTGAGTAATTACAATACCACAACTTTAAAAATAGTTTGACGAGCAACCTAAGGACTATACGGGAGAGTTTAGATATACAAACTTCACAGGAGGTATGATAACTGATTATTAAGATTTTGCTATCTTTCTAAAATTTTAATTAACTTTATATTTATGCAGTTTAATTGGCAACCTTATGACCCATACCCAATTGCTGTGAGCGCATATATTGACCTTGGAATTATCAGAGTTACCAATATGTGGATGTCAAAATGCTCTATGATTCATTATTCAATTGTTGAGTTATATTACCCAGATCGGATATTGAGATAGTTTGGGATGAGACAACGAATTTCACAGGCGATTCCTGATGTGCATGATACATTGCATAATATATGCCGTAGAGGGTGGACCACTACAAATTGTGCTGAAACTCATGCTTCATTTGTATGGTGGCTCAACAGAGATGGTCATATTGTCTCAGCTCATGTTTTTGGTTGGAATGAGTCAGACATCGACCATGGATATATGAGCTGGTATGAAAGAATAACACGACATCTAGTAACTCTAGGGCTAAATATGCATGTGGGGTACTAAACGCAATCAAATGCATCTTTAGAAATTTTGGTATGTGTCTGTATTTTGTTATTTAGGTTTCTATTATGCATTTATTTATTTAATCATATGATTTATATTATCAATTAACTACAGGAAGGATTATGGAAAAATTTGAACAAACTTGTCATTGACGAGCAACCGTATCTTAGGGAGACATATACGCGCAGGCTAGAGCTCACTTCCATGATCGTCGACCATCATTCCAACACCATCAATCACAATATGATCCTGAACTGCAACATGATCCTGAACCACAACTTACGTCGCACAATAGCCCAGAACCATTTGTCTCTACTGGTATAGACATGCAGACTCATTCTTATGTGCCCCCACAAGAATTTCAACTTTCTTTCACCACTCCTAATTGGGATTTTACGGCATATGGTTAGTCTTTCACTTCCCTTTTTAGAGTCCGGGCAATATATATCTCCGCCTCCCGTATCATGCACTTATGGAAGTTATCGGCCACAGTTCAATTCATCCTCGATTTCACATCCTCAATCTGGCACCACTTCAAGCATAATGCATGATAATGTGACTTCGAGGACTACATCATCATCATCATCAGGTTGTCCAACCTTTAGTTTGAATATTACGACAGATGATAATGAATCAGATGGTGAACCTGATCCACAAGAATATCGAGGTAGAGGCAAAAGGAAAAAAACCAGGCGTCGTTGTTTTACAGGATCACATTATCATTATTAATTTGTTCTCTATGTAATGAAACCAATTACTTGATTTCAAATATTTATTATTATTATTATTACTTTTGTCCGTTTCCACAAGGGATGCAAGAATGTAGTACTGGCCACAAACGACGCATTTCGGCAACTTAAATATAAAAAACTTGTAGTGGTTTAGAAGGTAAGATAAAAAAACAAAAAAAAAAGACAAAAAAAAATTACAAAGACTGAATCCCACTCGGCCGACCGAGTGAAATGCCAGACGGAATGGATGAAGAGCTGACCGAGTGGACGAATTCCTGAAAGTTTTTCACACTCGGCCGACCGAGTGAAGTGCCAGACTGAGTGGATAAAGAGCTGACCGCGTGGATAAATTCCAGAAAGTTTTTCGCACTTGGCCAGCCTAGTGAAGTGCCAGACCGAGTGAGAATAACACTAACATGCCCGAGTAAGACCCATCACTCGGGCGCCCGAGTGGCCTGTCAGACTGAGTGGCTCGACCAAGTGAGGCTCCAGGGTAGTTCTTAAATGAATTTTCTCCCTTTTTCTCTCATTCATTCAATTCCAAAAACCCTACCCTCTTCAATTTCTCCTCTCTTTTTCACAAAATCGAAAGATGAATATCATACAACTCACTTTTTCATTCAAATCATTCAAGAAATCACATTGAACGACAAATCATTCCAATTTTTCACAAAAGTTGTGAATTTGAATGATTGAAGTAAGAACACCAATTTTCATTTTCCACTCCAAGGTATGTTTTCATTTACCATTTCTCTTGTTGAATGTATATGTTGATGAGGGGTTTATTTGGAGTATTATGGCATGAAACATGTTATGTTTTCTTGCAATTTTTCATTGAACTTTTTTATCGAACACTTGGTATGCATCATATTTTCCTCTATTTAGGTATGTTTTCATTTACCATTGCTCTTGTTGATTGAATATGTTGATGAGGGGCTAATTTGGAGTATTATGGTATGAAACTTGTTATTTTGTTTGCAAGTTTTCATTGTCGAGTGATGGCCACGCCGAGTGACTCAGCCGAGTCACAGACACCACTCGGCCATCCGAGTGATCACTCGACCGAGTTAGACGTCCGAGTGGCGCATTTTCCTTTTTCTTTTGTGTGTTAAAAAAAAAAATTCAATGTCGCCTTAGAATGGGCAACCTAAAAGAAAAAAAAACTGAAGTCGCCCCTGGGAGGGGCAACATGTTAATATATAAGTCGCCCACCCTGTGGGTGACTTTACTTATATTATTAAAGTTTTTTAAAATGCTATATTTTATTAATTTTTTTTTATTAAAATGCTATATTTGATCAAAACCCCCTTAACTCTTTGTTGAGGGATCCAAAAGGCAGAAAGAAAGTATGTGAGATTATTTTGGTTTTAGAACTTCTCTGCTTGGTAAGGAAGAGAAATGAACAAGGGAAACCAACAGTTGTAAAATTAATCTTCTGGATTTTGAAAAAATATCTTAAGGGCTCGTTTGCTTTATTTAATAGGATAATGTTTGATACATAATATTATGCTTTGTTATTTAATGTTATGTATCAATTTTATGTTTGTTTTGCAAGTTACATTACATAATATCCTATATTAATATATAATATTGTGTTTGTTTCAATGTATTAAAATTATGCAAAATGTATGTATTGACTATTATACCCACTAATTTTTTCAATATTAGACACTTTATTCATATCTCCATTTTGATCAAAAAAAAAAATTCACAATTTACTTCTACATATTTTTACTCTTGTATCATATTTTTAAGAACCGAACAAACACAACATAAATTCCAATATTTTCTTTACAAAATTTCACATTTGATAATTTGTCATATTAAGTTTTTCTTTATTTTTTTTTATCAGGAGTTCCTTAATTTAAAATTTATCAGGACACCTTAAAAGTGAACTTTGAATCATGGACGTAAATATGATAAAAAATAGTACTTGGTATAATTTAGGATACAATTGTTGCATTCTTGTAATTTTTTTTTTAATATGAAAATTTGGTAAAGTTTTAAAAAAGAGATTTTTTTTCCTCTTAAATTCTTTAACTTGTGTTTAACTCAATATGTGTCTTTTAGTTTTACGACTTTTTTGTTCTCTAACTTTCAAATTTTGTTCGATTTTCAATAGAGTTTCAATTCCTGACATGGTGATTGATTTGATTATGTGGTCCACTATTGATAATATTTTAAAATGTAAACAAATGTGGTAGAAGATTTACACATCATTTAAAAAAATAATTTTTTAAAAACATTATTAAGAAAAACTAGTCAGAAAATTTTATTTTGAAATCATAAAACTTCTGTTGTTGCCAGCCCTTTCCCGGGCCGTGCCGAAGTAAAGGGCAGGCAAGGCCCGAAGGCTGCTATCCCAAACTTTTAGGCCAAGGGATGATAAAAAGAGGGCGCTTTCCTGTGTTGCACTGAAAAAAAGGACATAAGAGTTGAGCGGATCAGAAAAAAATGGGTCCGGATCTCGTAAGCTTAGTCCGCTGCCCAAACGAAGCTGCATGGAACAAAATGAAAATAGGGAGTGTGTGCGACAAGACTTTCCTTTCTTTGTTTTGGACCACGATACGTGAACCACTTGGATAAAATTATAAATGCATATGTTACAAAATCAAATAAAACTTGAAAATTATAATTTTCATGTTTCAACATTTTCTTATAATGTTATAATTTTTAGAAATATTATTTTGTATTCTAAATAAAATTTCTCTTTTATTTTTAATTTTCAAATTTTGAGATAATCAGCTGTAATTTGAAATTGCAATTTCCTTATTTGTTATTTTATTTTTTTATAATTTTTATTTAATATAATTTTTAGATTTTATATTAATATTATTTTTTATATTTAAATATAGTTTTAGGAGTATCATGTTTTTATGCCAATTTTAAAAAATATTTAAATTTAAAAATTTTAATTTCTAGATTTACAGTTTTTTTTTTAAACTACCAAATTTTCATTTTTTTCTTTGAAGTTTTTAGATTTTGATATTTCATAATTTTTATATGTTATCATATTTTTAGACTTTATTATTATTATTTAAAATAAAAATATTTTAAAATATTTATAAATTTGGATATGTCTTGCATACAATTAATTTTATATAGTTATTTGGTTAATAAAATATGTAAATTGTTCCATATTTTTTATTTTATAATTTGAAATAATTAAGGGTAGAGTTATAAATTTTTAGCTAATACATATGATGTTAAATGACGAAAAATATAATCCTAACTATGAGATGGGATTCATAATCTTGTGTTTTAAGAATAATAGATACCGAACCATTAATAAAATTTTAATAATTATTAATATTGCGAAACAAACATATTATAAAGAGTGATATTTTATCTATCAAACTCTTATCATATGAAGCAAACAAGCCTTAAATGACTATATTAAGAAACAACATAGCCTAAAAAAAGAAATGGACAACAATTTTAGCTCATAAAAAATGTTCTAGTCATTTTTATCCGGCCGAAGGACAAAATTATAAGAAACGATCAATGTGGATATTTTTGGACCGTCCGGGCGTTCGGTAAAATTTTAGTATTTTAGGCTATTTTGCAGCCTAAATCATTTATGTACCGACCTCAATAGCGACCGTCAAGTCCAAACCAGACTTGTGAAATTATAGTACCATGTTTGAGCCCAAATAAGAGTACAGGGTAACAGGGGTGACTAAAACCACCACTTTCACTGGAAAACGTACCCTCCTCGACTTTCCCCACGTCCAAGGATGTGCGTATGTGATTATATGCATACAGGGCCGGACTATTTAGTGAGGCTCAAAAGCCAATGGGTTCGGCCCCAAAACAATAATTTTGAGGGGCCTAAAATATTTTCTTTTCTATATTTATGTGTTGTGGGCTTTGTGGCTGCTCAGGGAAACACAATTTTTTTTTTTTTACTGTATTGTTATTTTTATTTTTATTCTTCATTTCTTGGTGTGCTGGTCTCCTTGTATCATTTTTTAATTGAAATTAAAAAAAAAAAAATTTGTAGGAAAGAGTTGACCATGTCTGAAATCTTCATAAGCTTAGTCATCACACTACTATCAAATTAATAAGTAATTTTTATTTGATATTTATAGTTGATTTAATATTTTATTGTTAGAGATATTGAGAAAATAATTTAATAATATTAGTTGTCAGTAGGTTGGTTACTTAAAATCTAAACACATCTATTTATAACTTCATTTTTCCTTGTTAATAGAATAATTCATGATTTGTTAATTATATAGTACTTTTCTTGTAGAATGGGTCCCATGTATGAAATTAATTCGTGAAAAGAAAAAGAAAATCAAGAATAGAAAAATTAATCGAAAGTTAAGTTGGGAGATATTCATAATACTTTCTTTTTTAAAGTTTTATGTTTTTGTTTGAGTTGGGTCCCAATTAGATCTGCTGATCATAATGATATGAGTGGTTAAGAGGCAAGATCTTGCAAGTTTGTAGATTTGGAAAATGAAAGAGAATAATAAATTGACTAACATACCAATAAAATATTTAGATCCTTGGAATAGACATAACATGTAGCTGGTGGCGAGTTTTTCATATTTTTAATTATTTAGTTTAAGCACTATGTTTTATACCAGTTATGAAATGAAAAAACAACACATGTTATGTATTGACTTAATTTGTTTAAACTATTGTTATAAGAATGTCACTAGATAAGCTTTTATGATATTAATGTTAAGCTAAATTAAAAAAAATAAAATTGGGCCCGTACTTTTATTTTCAGAAAGAGCATTTTAGTAGTATCTTGTCAACTCCCTACTAGTTACGATTGCGGCGCTAGGTTTAATTTCTATCTCAAACTTTGAAGTAAATCTTTTATTTTTGAAATTAAATAAACTTAGAAAAATTATGTTTGGCATTATCAAATTAAACATAAATTTATCTAATAACAATAAAGTAAGGATTAGTCGGTAAACTGAGATAAAGGAGGAGTGACCAAAATTACAAAAAAGAAGAGAGAGACCATAAAAGGCGATGATAGAGTAATTAAAGGATCCCTCAAATTAGATCCTTCACATGGTAAAGAGCATGAAAACCGATGTGTGATTTTGTCTTAACGACAGCGAGCACAGGGACAATGCTCCAGTAACATTAATATAAGTGTGTTTAGGAACAACGAACAATAACGGAGAGTAAGAGTAACTCTTTTGAAGATGGCCCAATAATTTGCTATCAACATTCTAGATGCAAAGATGACCCAGCTCTGGATCCCATCCCTACCCTTTTCTTCTTAACTAATTAATGATGCCGAAAGACCGACAATCTATAATTTTAAGAGTTGGGTTATTGTCAAGCACCTGCTAACTATTATTTTTTGATGCGATAAGTACATTCAACTAATTTAAAAGATAATTAATTGACTACACAGTCAAAACAATAATTATTCTTTTTTTGTGTGAATCTATTAGAAGAAAGCAATATCTAATAAGATAACCTACCAATGATACACAACCAAAAAAACAAATAAAATCAATCAGCAATAACAGAATATACACAAACAATTTTAAGATGGAAAACCGTCCAAATGTGAGGAGTAAAAATTACGGGACCGAAGTCCACCCAAAATCTCCACTATAATCAAATATAGGAGTAAACTTAGTTTTCAATATGTCACAACATATATTCAAACAAAAGTTCGAAAGATCTTACCAAAAATGCCCACTGTCCGTCATCGGTTCTCAACTCTAGGAGAATCAAAATCCAATCTCCACCGTTTAGAATATACCACAACGTGTCCTGAACGTGATGTCCAAATTTCAGCTCGATCCAATAGTTGGTTCTCCGGAAATCGCATTTTCAAAAAAATTGAATTGAGCACATCTTCAAGATCCAAAAATTCTTTTCTCTTTTTTTGTTTTTCTCCAAACTTGATTAGTTATTTTTGGGTATATAGTGTATTTAGGTCAAATCTAAAATATTAGATGGACTTTTTCTTCTTCCCCTGTTTGGGTCAACATAAGGGTCTCAATCAAGTTGGGTATTACGACCCCACAAGTTGGAAATTGAATCCAACAACTTTTTCATGAAATTCATGTCAAATACCAACTTTACTTGGTAATTTAGCTTAATTTATGAAAGTTATAAATATCGTAAGAAATGCTCACTAATGAGCTAATGAAAATACTGCATTCGAAGTACTTAATAAAAAAATAGGGAGTTTTGACATATTATAGTGAATTTAATTTTTTTTAATAAAATATAGTAGGTTGGGGGGGTTTAATAATATATGTAAAGTCGCCCCCGGTGGAGGCGACTTTATCTAATGTCGCCTCTCCCAGGGGCGACAACCCAATTTTTTTTTTTAAAGTCGCACATTGCATGGGTGACTAATGTATATATAATTTTTTTTTTGTTTTACCCAGAAAATAGAGGAAAAAGGTGCCACTCGGTCGTCTCACTCGGTCGAGTCACCACTCGGACAGCCGAGTGGTAACTGTAACTCGGGCGAGCCACTCGGCCTGTACAATACTCGACCGACTAAGTTTGAGGAAGTAACTCGGCCGGGGCACTCGGTCGGCCACTTAACTAGGCCGACCGAGTTCTGAAAAGTTTCTGGATTACTAAGTCGGATTTTTATTTTTTTTAATTTTTTAAATATATCCAACCAACTTACACCACACATTCCTCTTCCTATCACATACATCTATCACCCACCTACACCACACACTTCTCTCTTCCTCATTTCTTTCTTCACTTCTTCTTCAATTCTTCTTCAATTCTCCTTCAATTTTTCTTCAATATTCACGGTTTTTTCTTCTCACTTTCTCCAGAAGTTGTGTAAAGTCTGTCTAGGTAATTTATTTCATAGTTCTTTTTTTTTTTGTGTGTGTGGTGTTTTGTGTGTGCTGGAGTGTGTGTGGTGTTTTTTGTGTGCTGGAGTGTGTGTGTTGTGTGTTGTGTGTGTGGTGTATGAAATGTGTGTGTGTGGTGTGTGTGCTTGTGTGTATGCTGGTGTGTGTGCTTGTGTGTATGCTGGTGTGTGTGTGATGTGTGTGCTTGTGTGTGTGATGTGTGTGCTTGGTGTGTGTGTGTTGTGTGAGATGTGTGCGTGTGTGTGCTGTGTGCTTGTGTGTGCTTGTGTGTGTGGTTGTGTGATGTGTGCGTGTGTGCTGTATTTTGGGTATGTGTATGTGGGTCGGTTTAATTCGTTTAAATTGTAATAGATTTTGTTGATTTTTTTGCTATTATATATAAATTGTTATAGATTTATCATTAATATTTTTATTTATTCATTATTTGATGTAGGAACTCTGGGAATTGTTGCCGTTGTTGTACGTTTATCGTGACCCTCAAATTGTTGCCGTTGCATTGGGATATTGCTTCATTTCAATATCAGGTTAGAATTTTACTAATTTATTAGTTGAATTTAATTTCATTATACTTTGTAATTATATAGCTTAATAATACCTCTTGCATGCAAAAAAATAGTTAACTCCATATTTTAAGTTCATTAATACATCTTTATTATTTAAGATATGGAGTCTTCAAACAATGTCGGTATTGTTGTTTATGTTGGGGATAGTAGCGATGTTCCACCTGTTTGTGCAACAAGAGTACCTCACGACATCGGATATTCTAGGTTGGTATCAAAATTCTTTGAACTGACAAGGATCGATAGCAATGAATATAAATTCAACATATTCGCTTCACTATATGCAAACAATAGATATCATCGTATACCAATCAACAACGATGATAATCTATGGTTTTTCTTTGCACCGGATGCGGATAATCAATATGTAGAATTTCATATTGACCCGAAAAAAATGCAAGATAATGCTCTTCCAGATATTCTCCCAAGCAATGAGGATTATCAATATGCTTCTTACTTAAGAGGTGATGACATTAATAATTCAGTACTTGTCACGCAAGAGCTTACTGGTGGAACCTTAAGGTCCAATAATGACAGTATTCCAACTGGAAGAGAAAATGTTCACACAGAGGATCAACCACATGATCCATTGATTGACAATTTTGGTGTGAATGAACTAGAAGACTCTGAACCTGACGAAGATGAGTTGTTTAGTGAATCAGATGAAGATGGGGTGGATATTGGTGATATTCAAACTATGTATTGCCCAAATCAAGAGAGACCACCATCCAATCAACAACTACCATTTCCATCAAGTGCTCAGAGATATTCCATGCTTCCGAATATCTCGTTCTTCAATGCATCGTCACATGAAATGCTAGTGGACTCATTTGATCTACCGAAAAAATTTAGATATTATGATGCTACTGAAGTAGTGCTCACAAAAGGCATGGTATTCAAAGATAAGAAGAATTTGCAGTCTGCAGTGAAAGACTTTTCAATTCGTATAGCGAGGCATGAATATCGAGTCGAGGAAAGCACACCTCGTATATGAAAAATCAAATGCAAAAATAATTGTGAGACTACAAATTTCAACTGGTGGTTGCGTGCATGACACAAACAGAAGATTGATATGTGGGAAATCACTAAGTATGGAGACCCTCATACGTGCCTAATGAACGCGGTGTCTGTTGACCATCAAAACTTGTGCAAACACATCATTACTGCGTTGCTAACTGGAATGGTTCAGACAGATCCCGGGTATGAGATTAAGTGTGTTCAACAACAAGTGTATGATAAATTTTAATTTACAATCTCATATCTTAAGGCATGGTATGGTTTGAAACGAGCAAGAGAAAATGTGTATGGTACATGGGAGAGCTCAGTATCAAAACTACCCAAATTTTTAGGACCTCTACAAAAATGAAATCCAGACACAGTTGTCGTGGCGCCACATGCCCGAAGAGACAAATGGTGTCAAAATATTGAAATATGTGTTTTGGACGTTCAAGCCATGTATAGATGGGTTCCAGCATTGCTGTAAAATTATTAGTGTTGATGGAACTCATCTTTACACTAGATACAAGCACAAGATGTTATTTGCTGTTTCCATGGATGCAAATCAACATCTTTCACCTTTGGCTTATGCTATAGGACGAAGAAAGTTTTGCTTCTTGGACATGGTTTCTTCATATGATATCGAAACATATTGTTCGCATTAGAGAATGAATGTGTCTGATTTCAGATAGACACGCCGGTCTTTTGAAAGAAGTGGAAAGAATTCCAGATTTTCAGCCCCCTCTTGGAGTCCATCATTTCTGTTTGAGGCATGTATTTTTGAATTTCAATAGCAACGTGAAGAATGTGAAGTTAAAAGATATGTATTGGCAAGCCGGATCAACTTTCACAATAAGAGAGTTTGAAAATGTGATGGATCAAATAAAGGTGTTGAATGTGAGGGCATATGATTACCTATCGAAAATCGAAAAGGATCAATGGACTCTTGTACGTGACGGAGGCTGGAGAAATGGAATATTGACAACACATTTGTCTGAATGTATGAATGGCGTGTTGAAAGGTGCACGGCGGCTCCCAATTTGTTCGATTGTGCAGGCTACATTTTATCGATCGATAAAATATTATCTTGACCGATTGACACTGGCCCGTGAAATGCAACAAAGAAACCAACCATGACCTGATGAGATATACAAGAAGTATGATCAACGACAACGGAAGGCAATGGAACATCAAGTCTATAAGGTTGATTTTTACTGATCAAACAGCTTCAGTGAAAACATTTGTGCCAGGAACAACGAGATGCTACACAGACATTGTAAAGTTGATGCTCAGAGAGTGTAGTTGTGGAGACTGGAAGCAAAATGGCATACCATGTTCACATACAATGCAAAGTTGTCGATATTTTAGAGTCAACCCGATGGTTTATATGAACTCGTTTTACAATACAAGTATATATGTGGACACCTATAGTGGTAAGTTTGAGCCATTGCCTGATGAATATTATTGGGATAAGGCTTGCTTTCAACTGTGTTATAATCTAGCATTGCGAGAGAAGAGGCATAAAGGAAGAGGCAAAACTACGTGAATTGAAAATGAAATGGATTGGGCACAAACACGCACTAGGCAACAGTATCGTGCAGAAGATCAAGCTGCTACCCAGATAGGAACTTCATATGACCATAGATGAGATTGTTGTGTATAGAATGTTGTAATGTTGTTTGTTTTAGTTGTAACTAATTTTTGGTTTGTTTAATATAATGTGTATTGAAGTTTGAATTAACACTTATTAGTTTTCACTGTTTTTATACAATTTCAAATTTTCATTAGTTTTTCCATTTTATATTGAAGTTGTGCAATGTTTGATATTTTATTTTGAGTTCTTCTAATAGATTTAATCTTATTGTAGTATGGAGCACTTCGGAGAATATGGACCCATTAGTGGTGAGATTTTAAGAGAACAACATCTACAACGATCTGAGGATGTAGTTGCAGGAGAAGTTGACAAAAAATTGAAGTGCAGACATGGAAGTTGTATCTTTTGGAGACTTGATGACCATAATCCGTATGAGGAAGACCCAGACAATAATGGCAGGGAAATACTCAGACGTACACAGAGGTTGCATTATCGAGTCATATCCATGTTGTATCTTTAGAGATTCTATGGTGTTTACAGATGTGGTGATTATACAATTAATAAATCATTAATAACTGCACTGGTTGAGAGGTGGTGGCCCGAAACTCATACATTTAATTTTAGAGTTGGAGAGGCGACCGTGACATTACAAGATGTCGCATTTATTTGGGGCCTACCAATTGAAGGTGAGGCCGTTATAAGTTCACATAATTCAACCGGAAGGTCATATTGGACTACACGTTGTTAGGTGCTTCTCGAATGGGACCCTAATGCAGAAGACTTCAAAGGGTCAAGATTTTCACATTTACCATTAGGTAGGCATCTAAGCATGCACCCTGTTACTGATAACAACCCACAACAACATATTGTGCAATATGCACGTGGATGTGCCTTGATTTTGTCAGGATCCATAATGTGCCCAAATACTTCTGGGAATATGAGGTCATTGTTATATTTGAATCAGCTAGAAGATATTGATGAATGCTGTAATTTAAGTTGGGGTTCAGTGGTACTAGGTTATTTGTACTATCAGTTGTGTAATGCAGCACATAGAGGTTGTACGCAAATTGGTGGGCCAATGCAACTATTGCAGGTAAATTTGTCTCTTTATTGGATAATTTCAATATGTTATCTAGAAAATGAGAAAAATATTTTACATATTATTGTTCCATAATAGATATGGGCTTGGTCGAGAATTACTTACCTTACGCCGCAAATGTCGGGAGGTAGACATCTTAATACAGCGGCAATTGTTGGTGTGGATGGAGTTCTTTCTGTTGCACTATATGGTGCTGAGTGGTTATAATACCACAACTTTACAACTAGTTTGACGAGCAAGCTACGAGCTATACAGGAGAGTTTAGACAGACAAACTCCACAAGAGGTATAATAACTAATTATTAAGATGTTGCTATCTTTCTATTAAATTTTAATTAACTTTGTATTTATGCAGTTCAATTGGCAACCTTATGACCCATACCCAACTGCTGTGAGGGTATATATTGACCTTGGAATTATCAGAGTCACCAATATGTGGATGTCAAGATGCCCTATGATTCATTATTCAATTGTTGAGTTATATTAACCAGATCAGATATTGAGACAGTTTGTGATGAGACAACGAATTCCACAGGGGATTTATGTGCACGATACATTGCATAATATATCCCGTAGAGGGCGTTCCACTACAAATTGGGATGCAACTCATGCTTCATTTTTAGAATGGTGGCTCAACAGAGATGGTCATTTTGTCTCAGCTCCTGTTATTGGTTGGAATGAGTCAGACGTCGACCTTGGTTATATGAGCTGGTATGAAAGAATAACACGACGTCTAATAACTCCAGGGTTAAATATGTATGTGGGGTACCAACCGCAATCAAATGCATCTATAGAAGTTTTGGTATGTGGTTGTATTTTGTTATTTAAGTTTCTATTATGCATTTATGTATTTAATCTTTATGTTTTACATTGTCAATTAACTACAGGAAGGTTTATGGGAAAATTTGAATAAACTTGTCATAGACAAGCAATCCTATCTTAGGGAGCCCTTCAGACGATCAGTAGAAGACATATACGCGCAGGCTAGAGCTCACTTCCATGATCGTCGACCATCATTCCAATGCCATCAATCACAGTATGAGGCTGAACCTAAACATGATCCTGAACCACAACCTACGTTGCACAATAGCCGAGAACCTTTTGTCTCTACTTGTATGGACATACCGACCGACACTTATGTGCCCCCACAAGAATTTCAACTTCCTTTCACCACTCCTAATTGGGATTTTTTACGACATATGGCAGTCGTTCACTTCCCTCTTAGAGTCCGGGCAGTATACATCTCCGCCTCCCCCATCATGCACTTATGGAAGTTATCGGCCACAGTTCAGTTCATCCCCGATTTCATATCCTCAATCTGGTACCACTTCAAATATAATGCATGATAATGTGACTTCGAGGACTACATCATCATCATGATCGGGTCATCTAACTTTTAGTTTGAATATTTCGACAGATGACAATGAATCAGATGGTGAACCTGATCCACAAGAAGATCGAGGTAGAGGCAAAAGAAAAAAAACCAGGCGTCGTTGTTTTACAGGATCACATTATGATTATTAATTTGTTCTTTATGTAATTAAATGCTCCATTATTAATTTAAATAATTTTATTATTATTATTATTATAATTTATGTCCGTTTCCACGAGGGATGCGAGAATGTAATGATGGCCACAAACAGTGCATTTCTTTTGGTAACTTAAATATAAAAAACTTGTAGTGATTTAGAAGGTAAGAAAAAAAACAAAAATTACAAATCCTGGTAACCGACTCAGCCGGCCGAGTGTTGTGTGCGACCGAGTGGTCTAATTGAGCTTAGCGAGTGGTCGAATTGAGCTTAGCGAGTGGTCGGATTCCAGAGAGTTTTTTGCACTCGATCGCTTGATTGACGTGTCAGATCGAGTGATATGGCCGAGTAAGTCCAATCACTCGGATAATCGAGTGGACTGCCAAACCGAGTGGCTTGGCCGAGTGCGACGACAGAAACCTTTTTAAACGAGCCTTTTCCCCTTTTCCCTCATTCTTTCACTTCCAAAACCCCAACCTCTTCAATTTTCTCTTCTCTTTTTCACAAATTTGAAAGTTTATCATCATACGACTCAATTTTTCCGTTCAAATCATTGAAGAAATCACATTGAACGACAAATCATTCCTATTTTTCACAAAAGTGGTGATGATTTGAAGGATTCAAGCAAGAACAACAATTTTCAATTTTCCACTCCTAAGGTATGTTTTCATTTACCATTGCTCTTGTTCCTTGTATATGTATATGAGGAGCTTATTTGGAGTATTATTGGCATGAAACATGTTGTGTTTTCTTGCAATTTTTCATTGAAGTTTTTTATCGAACATTTGGTATGCATCATATTTTCCTCTACTTAGGTATGTTTTCATTTACCATTGCTCTTATTGATTGAATATGTATATGAAGAGCTTATTTGGAGTATTATGGCATGAAACATGTTATGTTTTCTTGCAATTTTTCATTTAAGTTTTTTATCGAACACTTGGTATGCATCATATTTTCCTCTACTTAGGTATGTTTTCATTTACCATTTCTTTTGTTGATTGAATATCTTGATGAGGGGATAATTTGGAGTATTATGGCATGAAACATGTTATGTTTTCTTGTAATTTTTCATTGAAGTTTTTTATCGAACACTTGGTATGCATCATATTTTCCTCTACTTAGGTATGTTTTCATTTACCATCGTATTGAATATATGCTTGAGAATGAATATCGTACGAAATATATGCTTGATATTAATAGATTACTAATTTCATGTCATCTAGGTACCAATAATGGATGCATTTCCGTCGCGTCTTGGAAATCATATAGTGGATGTTGTGGATACTGACTTTGAATGGGATCAACACTCTATCGAAGAACAACAGGAGGAGTACAAAAAAATTCTATCAACCATGCCGGATGCCTACGGAATACAGTTTGATAATTGGGAGAATGCAAGTGAAAGGTGGTTTGAGGTCCAAAGGAAGAAAAGAAGAGCAACTCGTTTCGCCGATGTAGAATGCATGAAGGAAATGGGTATCTATGAGGAACTGAAAAAAATGTACAAGAATATAGGGTGGAGTAAATTCTTTGCTATGCATGAGAAGACGTATGAGCCATTGGTCCTGGAATTCTTCTCACGCGTTGAAATAGGATACGATGATACGGTGCCAACTTCCATGATCTTTTATTTGGGAAACGAGTACCAATTTATTTCGGCCAAAAATATCAATGAGATTTTTGGATTTCCGAAGAAGAAGTACACTAATCTACCCGATGCCAAGATCAATTTTCTCAAGTTCAACGCAATTAATTTTTGGAAGGAAAAATCAGAGCCTTTTCCAGATAACCCATCAGTCTACAACCCTAGTAGATTGAAAACATCGAGTATTCGAAGCCCGGTCATTCGATATTTTCAAAGGTTCATCTTTAGTACAATTTTGGCTATTAGCCCTGAGCCTCGGGTGGTCAGCTTGGATGAACTGTTCATACTATGGTGTTTGGTGAAAGGTCAAAAGTTCAATGTAGCGCCAATGCTCTTAAGGCAATTTGTGCGAACAAGACATCAAGTAGTTAATCATATTGGAGGTTTGATCACTCCAATTGCTCGACACATAGGGTTGAACTTGGAAGGGATGGAAGAGACGCCAGACGAGACCACTATAAACCTCGAATTGCTTTGCAACATGAAGATGTGCCTGCTACATCCAGGCACCAGAAAGTTGTATTTGATTTTATCAGATAAAAAGAGGTTTGTACTGCCCAATTCTCGTCTCACAAATGTTGCTGGAGGGAAGGTCCAAAATATTTTACTGAATGACTCAGTTCACATAGAAACCATCGAGGAGAGTGAAAATGAATTAACGAATGAGGAGGAACGAAGGAAAAGCAGGAAAAGAACTACAGATACCCGAACAAAGCCTATGGAGCTTGATATTGAAGAACAACAAGGGGATTAAATGATGGGGGAAGCACAACTGCCCTCATACGCTCAAGCCAGAACTTCTCAACAACCACACCATACACCTCAGTTTCAAGGGGGGTGGAACGATTGGTCGGATTGGAGAAACGCTTTGGATGCGCGTGTTGCCAACCTAGAAGAGTATATGCATCGTCAAGCATACAATTCTCAAATTACACTTGACATGCAAAGGCAACAATATGAGTGGTATGTACAACAAGGCCATTTTGAAGAGCGTGAATACCCAGCTTATCAACCATTCAACACATCCAACACACCGTACCGACTACCTCAGTGACCACGCCCCAATCCCTTTTGATAGGACATTATGACAAAATGATTACTTGTTAAGAATGTATTGTTTTGATTTGAACATCTTGCATGTTTGTTTGACTTTGTTGTTTATTGATGATTTTGAGTAGTATAAAACTTGATTTGAAAATTTTCCTTATAAACCGTAATTCTTGTTATTTGTTGGAGCTCAATAAATTAAGCAATTCATCAACACATTATCTTTTTACCAAACTCATGGACTTTTTACCAAACTCAATAAATTAAAAATTAATCAATTCGACTAGCATACGAGAAAATAAAAATAAAAAAGAAGAAATAGTTGTGATATATACAAACTCATGGATCAAAATGGTGAAACAAGAGAATGGACGAAAACGGGAGAACGAACGAAAAACCGAAAAGATGAAGAAATGAGAAACTCCACTCGGCCAGCCGAGTGGAGTTCAGACCGAGTGATTCGGCCGAGTGGAGAGATTTGCACAGATTCTAGAAACGTTTCAGAATCGGCCGGCCGAGTTACTTTCTCAAACTCGATCGGCCGAGTGGCTCGGCTGAGTTACAGTTACTACTCGGCTGTTCGAGTGGTGACTCGACCAAGTGGCACATTTTTCCTCTATTTTCTGGGTTAAACAAAAAAAAATTTATATATACATTAGTCACCCATGCAATAGGCGACTTAAAAAAAAAAAATTTTTAGGGTTGTCGCCCCTAGGAGAGGCGATATTAGATAAAGTCGCCTTTACTGGTGGCGACTTTACATATATTATTAAACCCCCCAACCTACTATATTTTATTAATTTTTTTTTAAAATATACTATAATATATCAAAATCCTCAAAAAAATATCTCTTCCTCTAAAGAACAAGGTCAGGTTAGGATCAATATGTACCGTTGAAGAGATGTTCTTGAAGACGAACAACGTGGCAGCATAGTTAGCAAGAAGATCATTGAAGAGACAGAAGTTAGCTGCATCTGCCTGATGCAGGGACCCCATATTTCATATTCAATTAATGTTGGTCCACTCTTCCGATGCCCACTCTTCTTGCGACACCGTACTCGATATTTGGGGCACAAAATCTGCGCTACGCAGAATATGCATGCATCTCCATCATTTTTTTATATTCCCACGAAAATGCAGATGGGTTCAACTTCCATATTCACTAATTTGATGGCTTATAATTGGCCATAACAAATTGAGTGACATGTGCATTGGATGCATTGTCCACTTAATATAAAATATTATTTATTTAATTAAAAATTAATTTTTATTTATTTGAATAAATTAATAATAATATTTTTCAAGTAAATAAATAATACTTAATTAAACTAATAATACTGATGATCGAATTGCACGATGCATTCAATACACAATTTTTTTTACGTAACAAACAATCTTGTTGCATATGTATGTATTATAGAAATGGATTTGGATCAGATAATTGGGTCGATGGATCGTTTCATTTGTAATTAACATCCACACAAAGAAGTAGTTGTGATTTAATCCGTTGATGATCCATTAAAATTCGCTTTTGATGTAAACATGTTCTTGGTTTCCTCCAAATTCAAAATATCAACATATATAACGAGTCAAACCATAATCTTTAATATCAATAATTTTAAAACTGAAAAATCAAGGACAACAATTAACATTTATTAAAATTCATTAGGATTTTTATTTAATAAAAATTCAGAGGCTATATGCTCTCTATTTATTTAATACGGATTCTTAAAAAATTTGGTTATGACATATAAGATTATATTGAAGCTTATAATAAGATGCATGCGAATTAAGTTTTCCAAAATATATTTGTTTTCAATATTTTAGAAAAATAATAATAAGATGCTAATTATATTTGTTTTCAACGTATTTAGAAAGTGACTTGCAAGAAATTATAGTCCCAACATGGGATGACCTATTATTTCAAAATGGAGCTGACGTTATTTTGTACTTGAATAACCACAATAGCGACACAGTAATTAATTCTCAATTCCAAATTCAATGTACTCCAACTTGTGTTGGCCCTACCTGTTCATTTCACCCACACCCACACCCACACACACATATATATATATATATATATATATATTTTTTTTTTTTCATGGGATGACCTAAGATTTTTCACATGTTGATTTCAGTGTAATTTTAAAAATTGATAAATAGATAATTGATACACCCTCTATCCTACAAAGAGTTATATTGGAAAAATTTGAAAAAAGTTATATCGGAGAATTTTGTAAAATTAAGAAAACAATTTTAGATATCCGAAAAAAAAATGACGCTATATTTGCGGGCTACAATATTAATTTTGAATAAGTAATACTAAAGGATTAGAAGATTCAAAAATCAATACGATCTAGAATATTTGGCTGCATTATTTATTTTGAATACATAATTATGACAAATTAGAAGAGAATCATGATTCAAAATCATTACGAACTACTTAAGAGATTCAAGGATACGAAGTAAATTTTGTTTCGGGAGATATCAACTTTACATTCTTTTCCAAAATCTATGTGCTTTTTTCCTTTTTTTAATTTTTTTGTCTTTTTTAAACATTGAGCACCATAGATAATACAATGAACAAGATATAATATAATTTAATACATTAATAATATGTCATAAAATTATATTGTTGTTATAAAAAAAAAATGTAAGGGATGTAATATAAAAAAAAAAATAATACATATAATTATATAACAAAATAAGTGGTTATGATATCAGCAAAGTATTTATGAAAAAAAAAAATACAATTTGTTTTTAATAATTTATATGTGTGACTGACACACATTTCTAGTGTTCAACGCATGTTTTTTTTATTTTTTTATTTTGTATTAAATGATACAAAAAAATTCCACATCTTTAAATATATTTTGTGTGTTCTTGTTTTTTTTTATATTTTTTTCTGGTTATAAAATCAAATACTAAACGATATTTTCAATATATAGTCAATAAAAAAAAGTTAGAAGTTTTAGGATTTCACTCAAATCAATTTGATGTATAATTTTATATGTATATTACATTGTTATTCTCACAAAAATTGCTTTAGTAAATAATAAATTGCACAATATAATAAATTTTAGAATTCAAACTTAATTCAAGTTACTATAATTTCTCAAAGTCAATATAAAGATCTAAAATTTGTAAAGAAAAAAATATTAAAATAAAACAATTAATTACATACTCTAAATAATATACTATCCTTATTTTATAAAAAATATTTTTATTTTTTATATTCTATCAAATTCATATTAGAATTTAAGCCACTTTGATTCAAATCTTACACATATAAAAAAAAAAAAAAAACTTCCTCATAAAAAGATATTTCATATTTTTAATATTGTATTTTATTTTGATATATATATATATATAATATTGATATCAAATTAAAGATTATAAAAAAAATATTAATTTGATATATCACATCAAAAATGAATTTGTAATGAAAAATTTATCGAATTTTTAAAATTTAGTTACATAAGAAAGCATTTTTTTACCACATATAAATTTGTTAACTAAAAAATAAAAAAAAATCTTACAGTGATTTATATCTTTTTAGCGTGATTATATAAATTTATCTTTAATATTAAGTATAAACATCAATTATATATATATATATATATATATATATAATTCTTTTTTAAAAAAAGAATAGACAATACTAATATGAATTTGAGGAACTCCAATTTATTTAGCGACTGCATGCAAAATGTTTGAGTAAATGCTTTTTCTTTTCTCTTTTTGTTTTGTGAATGAAGACCACCCAAAATTAAACATAAATGTAAGGCAAAAACTTGTGTGCAACGGTTGCACGGATCTAGGGTTGCCGGTCTTTTTTTTATGTTATAGTTTTGTATTTATATTAAATGATTGTATGTTGAACTGAATGTTTAGGCAGTCCAACTGCCAGGACATTCCATGTCCAAGATGAAGGTCGTGTGTTCGAAACCATGCCTTCATCTCTGTTTCATATGTATGTTGTAATTTTCTACATTTTTTCGAAACTTTTTATTTCATTTTCTGCGAAATATAGTTTTATGCGACCTAGGTTTTTTGAACGATTTTTTTCTTCGTTTCTATGTAAATACTATGTTATTTGTGATTTTTCTGAGATTTATATAGGATCAATGTCGTTGTTCTTTGTTTATTATTTTTTTTTATTTTTATTTTTTTTACTGTAGGTATGTTTCTAATACGATTGTTTTTATCTGATGCTAATATGTTTTAGAGTAAAATAGCTGATCATTCTGGAGAACCTGTAGTGGCCAAATTTCTTTCTCGCTATAAAGCAATGGCAAAACGTTCGATAGATAGATTTAGGAAGAAGAGATTGCATTCTTACGAAAAGAAGGTTTTTGAAATTAATGTGGACGATAAAAATAAGAATATTGATGAAAATAAGAAGGGGAACGAGAAGAAAACTGTTGTTGATAGGAAGAAGAGTGAGAAAAATAAGAAGAATGTTGATGAACAGAAGAAGAATATTGCTGACAAGAGGAAGAATGGTGGGAAGAAGAAGGTGGAAGAGAAGAAGAATATTCCTGAAAAGAAAAATTTTGAGAAAATGAATACGAATATTGATGAGGGGAAGAAAACTGATGAGAAGAAGAACTTCGAAGAAAATGAGAAAATGGACGATAAGACCAACGTAAAAGTAGTAAGGTATGTGAAGCTTTTAACCATTTTGTTGTATTATTGTAATATATTATAGTATTACTGATTAATATTGAAAGTATTACCTGTAATATATTAAAGGTATTACTGTAATAGTGTTAAAGTATTATGGTAATAGATTAAAGTATTATTGTAATACATCAAAAGTATTACTGTAATGCATTAAATGTATTACTATAATGCATTAGAAGTATTAGTGTACTACATTAAATCTCTTATTGTTATATATTGAGAGTGTTATTGATAAATTTATCCCATTCTTTTTATTTTGCAGTGGGTTTGTTTCACAATGTAGACCAAAAGGTTTGCATAGCCTGATTCAAACCTTAAATGATAAACAAAATGCTGATGTTGAAAGTATTGGGTTTGGTGGTCTTTTACATTTATCTATGACTCACTGTTGTGATGGTAAGATGTTGGAGTGACTGATTAGAAATTTTAACAGTAGAAGTCAGATGCTATCTCTTGATAGGAACCACAATTTTGTTATTACAACCAATGATTTTCATGATGTTTTTATGCTACCTAGGAATGAAGGTTGCACAATTGTTAAGTATGCATGCAGTGAAGATTATGTTCTATTAGAACATATGAAAAATTATGGAATTCATCCCAATGCCCCTTTAGGTTTGTTGGTCGATGTTATTAGAAATTATTTTTCTCAGGATGGTGATGACTTTAAGCGGTAATTTGTTCTCTATTGTTTGTCTTCTTTTTTGACACCATCCTCAAACCGTCTTCTAAGTGTTACTATTTTGAATTCAGTTGAAGATGTGGGTAATATTTCTTTACTTGACTTGTGTACGTATTTGTTGAATAAACTTTGTGATGCTGTGAATAGTTTCAATAGAGGTAAGTCTAGAAATGTAAGTGGATGTGTTATCCTCTTACAAATTGTGTATTTCTATAGAGTAAAATGGTAAGGGGTTGCTGAGTCAATGTCTCTTCCTTTGATCCGACACTGGACTGATTTGAAAATTCAGTCTAAATGTATGCAAGAAGCTACTGCTGGTGTTATGGAGACGGAGAATTAATATTGGATAAATATCCTCTAAGTTTCAATGGTGAAATTAGAGCTGTAGTTGAAATGAGGAAACATGAAAGGAAAGAGCCTCAGAAAGATAGTTGTCAAGACAAGAACCGTGACACTAATGAATCTGAAAGATTCATTAAATTTGTACTCCCTGATGGTTAGTTGGATGATGATGACATTAAAAAATCAGCCACATATGTGAGTTTATGTATTTTTTTATTCAATGAAAAGAGTTTTTAATTAAATGCTATAATTACTAAAAAAATTATAATGTTATTTGTTTGTAGGAGTTTCATGAAATGTTGTTGTCTTTTAAGAGAGATATTTCAGTGGTTTCTAACCACTACACAACTATGCTGTTGGAAATGAAAAGGAAATCAAAAGAAAATAAAGAAGCTGGTAATTCATCACCAAAGATGAGCGAGTCACAAAAGTTTTTTTTTTGATGAAAAAATGCCTAAGTGTATTGATGAAGTGGTCTAGAATTTCAATATGATAAAAAAATTTGAATCTGAAATGCCAAGTTTTGAATTGCTAACGCCAGAGACACATGCTAAAGATGTTGCTGAGAATGATGGATGGCAGACTGTTGGGGAATGACTGGGTTGTAAAACAAAGGATACAGGGGAAGATGATATCTGATATCTGCAATGAAGATCTATTGAATGCTATAAAATCTATTGGGTCTCGAGGAAAAAATAAGGGCAAAAATGATGTCAATGAATTGTTAGTAATGAATGAGGATTATGGGTATGTTTCTGTTTTAATGAATTCAAATAAAAAATATTTTTCTGGGATGAGTCGATTGCATAAGAAAGTGCTTGATTATGAGTTCTACGTGGATGACGAGGAACATAATCTAGAGTAAGTATTTATCTTTTTATATAAAAGTATTACTCTTATATGCATAAAGTATTATAATTTTTATTAATTAGTTTTATTTTTTCAGGGATAATATATTTCATCATGGATACTTTTATATCATACCAACAGTGGATATGATATCTTTGTTTCCAAAGACAAAAATTTACCAGTCTATCATTACAGCTTGGTGCTTGTTAATTAATAATGATGGTGTTTGTGGAAGTCAACATAGTCGCTTCGTGTTCAATATAACAATGTAATTTATATGATTTTGAATTTTTTTCTTTTGTTTATTTACTTTTTGTTTATTAAATTTTTATGTGTTTGTTAATAGGGATTGTTGAAGAATATTATTTGTTTGGAAGGTGATTTGAATGAGAATGAGAAAAAAATCAAAGGATCATGGGAATTTTGGTTGACTTGCAATAAAGATTTTATCAATTCTGTTGACATGGTTAGATATTTTGTTATTTATATATGTGTTGTTCTATTTTATTCTTATGTCTTGTTTTTAACTTTTTTATTATATTTTTCAAATGTAGATTCTAGTGCCATTTTGTTTGTTTGAACACTATGCTGCAGTTGCTGTTAACTTTGTTCAAGGCAAAATACAGTATCTTGATAACAGGATTTATGCTGATGAAAAAATGAATTTTATGAGAGTGCCAAGATTTTGGTAAGTATTATTCTTAACACGAAGTAATATTCCAAAGTGTTATATATGTTTTTATTTATATTATGGTAATTATTGGTATGTTCTATATTTTTTACAGTAAAGCAAATGTCAAAATTTCTCCAAGACAAGAAGCATGCAGAAGCTGAGGACATTATGCAGTATGAGTTTGGAAATGTGTTGTTCACATGGCTATCTGACAATGCTGACCTTGATTGTGGTGTATATTTGATGCATCACTTGAAGCACTTTAATGGAGAACCTTACTCAAATCCAGACTTATCTAAAGTATTAATTTATATTCTTTAACATATTGGCGAGGTACTTATTTATTTTATATTCTAGTTATGATTTTTATTTTGTAAATAAAGGCTGTTATAAGGCGGGTATTGAGAGCTGAAATATGTGCAAATATTGTTCTTTCTGGCATAAATGAACTGAGGTTGGATTTGATATCAAAGATTCAACAATTTTACTTAAACAAGCCTGATTTGAGAAAAAGAATTGCTACTAAAAAGATTGCTGAGATGAAAAGGATTGCTAAGCAGAAAAAGATGGCTGAAGAGAGGAAGAAGATTGGTGCAAGAAGAGTTTCTAAAAGAAAGAAATTTGTTGATGACCAAGAGAAAGAAGATGCAAAGAAAAGGAAGAAAATATGATTATAAAAAATTATCAATGTTATTTTTTGAAACAATAGTGGTTAATTGTTGATTCTTATCATATCGAAGTCTACGTAATTTTTTGTGTAGCAGGGAATGATTTTGTTAATCTGAATAGGTTAGGTTTTTATAGTTGTGCAATATTATAAGGTTAGTTTCTTATTAAAATGATTAACTTTCTTATTCAAAAGGTATCAGTTTATTATTCAAAACGTATTACTTTTGTATTCAAAAGGTATTAGTTTCTTTTTGAAAGTGTTAATTTGTTATCCGAAAGGTATTAGTTTCTTATTCAAAATGTATTACTTTGTTATTCATAAGGTATTACTTTGTTACTCAAAATATATCACATCTTATATTTAAGACAAACAATTGTATAACTTTCATGTTGAAAATGTATTAGTTTTTATTCAAAAGGTATTACTTTGTTGTTCAATAGGTATTAGTTTGTTATTCAAAATGTATTACTTTCTTATTGAAAGATGTTAGTTTGTTATTCAAAATGTATTAGTTTCTTATTCTAAACGTATTACTTTGTCATTCAAAAGGTATTAATTTTTTATTCAAAAGGTATCACATCTTATATTTAAGACAAACAAATGTATCACTTTCTTATTTAAAAGGTATTAGTTTGTTATTCAAAAGGTATTACTTTAAAGTTCAAAAGGTATTACTTTATTATTGTAAAGGTATTAATGTGTTATTCAAAAGATATTACATTGTTATTCAAAAGGTATTAGTTTCTTATTCAAAAGGTATTACTTGCTTATCAAAAGGTATCACTTTTTTATTCAAAATGTATTAGTTTGTTATTCAAAAGGTATTATTTTGTTATTGTAAAGGTATTAATGTGTTATTCTAAAGGTATTACATTGATATTCAAAACGTATAGTTTCTTATTCAAAAGATATTACTTGCTTATATAAATGTATCACTTTTTTATTCAAAAGGTATTAGTTTGTTATTCAAAAATTACTTTGTTATTGTAAATGTATGAATGTGTTATTCAAAAAGTATTACATTGATATTCAAAATGTATTAGTTTCTTATACAAAAGGTATTACATTTTTATTGAAAACGTTTCACTTCATAAATTTAACAGAATCAAACACATCACTTTTTTATTTAAAAATGTATCACTTTATTATTCAAAAGGTATTACATTGTTATTCAAAAGGTATTACTTACCCATTCAAAAGGTATCACTATGAATAGTATAAAATATAAATACGAATACTTCAACATTGATCAATGTAATACAAATATTACTAAAACAAATGAGCATTCGGAGTTGTAGAACCGAATTCCTTGCGTACACTCGAATTAGATGACGTTGATCCACTCTTTTTCTTTTTTTCGAAATGTCCTTTAAGTCTTTGTCTTCAGCCCTTCGTAATTGAAAGTTTTGGATCAAGAACATTATTGGATGAATCTGAATGCAATGAAATGTCCAATTTCTGTACATAATTCACTGCATTTTGCATGAAATTAAAAGCAGCACAGTCTCTATTGTAACCTTCTTCCAAGACTTTTTTTGCCTCCAGATTTCCTTGGCATTTCAAGATCAAATTATAATATTTTCTTGCCATTTCATGTCTCCAAGGAATAGAACTATCCAACTTTTCTGAGTTTCTTGTCGTGTTCTTCAACTTTTCCCATACCTTTGTTTTTGCAAGTTTTCTCCATTTGTAAGTCTCTGGTATGGTTTGTACAAAATTTATATGAAGTATTCTTAAACAATGGTAACACAACATACCTGTCTCTTCAAACTTTTTGCAACTACATGTGATCATCTTCATAATAAAATCAAACAGTACTCGATTTGTCTGGCCAATAGAATTATCAAATGAAACATCGTAAATCATCATGATGCCATCAATTGCTACAAAAGTAGAATGACTAGATATGCACCTGATGAACTCATCTTCAAAATCTCTGAAAAGAGATTGTGTATATATCTCAGAAGCATGTTTTAATAGCCAAGTCATTAGCAGTACAGATTCAGGATCTGATCTACAATACTTAAACTCATCATGTTCTTCTTTAGTTCTCAAATGCTTTACTATTTCCTTGAAAATACAATAAAACTTTGTCAAACTTGTGCTTTTTTTAGCATTGAATCCAAGTGTATGATTTATACTTTCACTTCTTTGTGACGATCTTATTCCAACAGAGAAAAAGTCTTTACTCAGTGCTGTACATTATTTTTCTCTTAATGCATACAATCGGGTAAACCACGAATGCTTTTGATGATCATATTCAATTATCAAACTTTTCCAGCATCTTTCAAAGTGATTTTCATCAATACAACCAATATCGCTCTTTAGCTGAGCAAATCTAGTTATTGCATTTTTTTGAATGTGCCATAGCATAGCCTATGCCTTGTCCGAGGGAAAACCTGTAATGCATTTTTATTAATAAAATTATTATTTTAATACGAGTAAGTATAATATGTAAATGTAATACTATAATACTCTTAAGGTATTATTGTAATACACTTAAGGTATTATTGTAATACACTTAAGGTATTATAGTAATAAAAGTAAGGTATTACTGTAGTACACTTAACGTATTACTGTAATAAACATAAGGTATTATTGTAATAAACGTAAGGTATTACTGTAATACGCTTAAGGTATTATAGTAATACACTTTAGGTATTACTGGAATATATTTAAGCTATTACTGTAATACATTGAAAATATTACTCGAAAATTTGTACCTTCTCTATTGCATTAGCAATTGCAAGATCTTGGTTGGTGAACAAAGTTACTGGATATTTTTCCGTCATGGACTTCTTGAATACTTCAAATACCCATTCAAATGATTCAGTTTTTTCATCAGATATGAAGGTACAAGCAAACATCACATTTTTCCTATGGTTATTTACACCAACAAATGGAGCACATATCAAGTTGTATTTGTTCATTCTATATGTTGTATCAAAAATCAGTACATCACAATATATGTCATAATCTTCCTTCATCATAGAGTCCCTCCAAAACATACTAGATAATCTTCCTTCATCATCTAATCTAACTTTATAAAGAAGTCTTCTTCCTTAGCAGCTTGCTCTTGTATCATTTCTATTATTTTCTGTGCATCGCCTCCTTCTATTGATTTCATCTTTAAATGATTAATGTTGTTCAAGTGATCTTTATTGTATGACCAACATTTTCTTCACCCTAGCATCATGTACCATGTAACGAAATGAGTCACTTGGTTTTATCCCAGAAGATAACATATCTTCTATGGTTTTACCTTTCTCACATGTAATTGATCTCTCTGATCTGTGTAGGTGGTTCCATTCTACTAAACGTGCATGCTTACAATAGAGTTCATGCATTTCATCAATTGTTTTTCTTTTAATCCCAATTAGAGAACTAGTAATACTCTCAGAATCATTATCCTTATCATCATTGGTTGTCACAATATTCTATTCATCTTCTTCATCTTCATCAGTGGATTTAATGACTATTGTATCGTTACATTGACCTATAAATGAATACAAAACAACAATACTTTATTTTGAATAACCATAAACATCAATACGAGTATAAATGCAGTTTTCAACATAATACTAACATTATTCGGAATAAGCACAAACATCAATAAGTTTAACTATCTCTTGTTCTATGAAATTATTTGCAGATTACTTACATAAATTTGTGAATAATAAAAAATTACCTTCTTTATTTATACTTTGTATTTCTTCATCAATTTCTGCGTGATTCACGATTACGTTATTGTGGAATGATTCTGTGTTGTCCATTGTGCTCGTAACGCGATGAAACAACTGCAGAGAAGAATCCTTGCAATTCTGGAGTTCGAATTTGTTTAATACAAACAATCCGTTGTTCTTCTTTGCCTTCAAATTGTTGTTACGAATATGTGTTCTTTGTTGCGTTCAAGATTTCCATTGTCGACTTTAGAGATTAATCATCCTGCTGAAACTTTAGAGATGAATCATCTCCATTGTCAACTTTGAATTCCTTCTCTTGAATCCAAAATCTTTGTAGTGAATTCCTTAAAATTCTCATGATTCTCGAGTCTACGCGTCAATTTTCAGAAAAAATTCTTGTTATGGTTACAATTTTCAGAGTATGCGCTTCAATTAGGGCTTAAATTTATAGTTTTAGGCTTAATTTTAATTTCAGAGTGATTGTCTGCTTCCTTAATTAAAAAAAAAAAGAGAAAGCCAAACTTTGAAATGATCGGGTCAAACCGAGTCAGTTGGATCGGACTCGATCCAACATTTGTTGCACGGATTAACCGTTGCACACAAGAGCTACTCTAAATCCAAATATATCAAAATTAGATATTAGTAATTTTGAGATCATTGTCCACCAACCAACCAAACCTAATAAACAACGACATACAACCAAAAGTAAATTGAAGCAAATGATGGAAACTACCCAACATATAATAAAAGATGATCTTGGTGCTATGAATTTTTTTATATGTTAATAGATTGATCCGACCTATAAAATTAAAACTATAGTGAATTGTGTTTCACAAGAATTTTAAACACAGAACAACATACTTTTTTTGTAAAAAAATAGTATTATACCGAAAAAAGGTATACATTCTTTTCAATAAAAGTTTTAATCTTTTTAAAAAAGTATGGATCTAACCCATTACATATAAAAAGATCCATAAAAATGATATCGTAATACACAAAATAAAAATAAAACAGTATACTTAAGATATAACAACATTCAGCCACTTAGAGATATTAAATTCATAAAACATGTCAAAAACTAATAAAAGCAAAGTTTCCAAATTACTACAATAGTGTTGCATTCTCCACACGAGATTATGCACGTAATTATTTTGTATTTTTTTATTTTTAATAATTACATTAGTTTGGATTGTGTTCAACGTTTACATTCTTAAATTATTGAAATTGTGCTCTTTTCAAGGCTATTTAAATTAATATTTATATACTTTTAAAGTGAATTTTATCTTGAGAATAATAATCATAAGAACGACAATCAATAAAAAAAAAGATTATAATAAGATCATGGTTTAATTTATATATTTTCAATGTTACGTGCAACCTGGTTACACTTTATACAACAAAATTAATGAATTCGATGCTTGTATACTAATAAATCAGAATAAATCAAAATAATTAAATAATCTAAACCTACGAAAATTATAACAATTATAAAAAAGAAATATAACATATAAATTATCCTCCGGTCAAAACTACAATGAACAAATAAGATTATAAATTTTGAAATAAGTCCTAATACTTTATTGTATTGTAGTAGTTTTACACTAAACATTCTCGTTATCACAGATCAAAATCTTTAATTACTTTTAATTTGTAACTTCTATTACAACAATCTATAATTGTTCATGATGGAAAACAAGTTTCTTCAACAACAATCAAACATAATTGAAAAATTATTCTTAATTTATGTTGATTGTTGTTGCATAAGAAACGATAAAAAGAAAATTATCTTAATTGAAATTTGAAGGGCATCTTACAATGGAATAGAGCAAAATATAATCAAGAATAAGAACATTTTAACCAAAATCGTTGCCTAAAAAATTATTAACTTCGACAACATGATAGCAAAATTTATAACTATCATTCGAGTTTCATTACATAAGTCGAGAGAGAATCATATTTCACAACCATCATCCAAGTTCCATAGCATAAACCAAGGTACCGATTTTAATTTTGTTGTAGCACGATAGGATTAAAAATTTAAAATAAGCTTAGATAGATTATAATGTTCAGTTCGATATTTTCACCAAACTTAAAGTTTTGAGACTTTAGAAAAAATCAAAAGATATAATTTTTTTCAAAAGAATTAAATATTCTGAAATTTTCATCCTAAGTCAAAGTAGTCGAACTGAAGGAACGCAAATAAATCAGAAAAGGAATTGGGATTGAAATTAAATTGATAAATTGCACGGTTTTCTTGCAGGTTCATAATTCTTAATCTTCACGTAAGTACCCATGAGTGTTTAAAATAACACGATTAAGGTGTTTTAGGAAAAATAAAATTCGAAATAAAATAATAAAAAATAAACTGAATTTTAAAACAATAGGTAGATTAATGTTTGCAATTTGACTGTAATGAGGTTTGAAAATAGAAGAAAGAAGCAGCATTGAAAAGCTACAATACGAAATTGGTAGTGAAGATAAAATAAAATGAGCCGTGAGAAAGAAGAAAGAATCATGTGGTCAAGCAATATAAAATAATGTGAAAGTGAGGTCCCCTATTTTCCATTCTACTTTCCTCCTCTTTGAAGTCTTATCAATATGCAATACATATTTACTTTGTATTATTTCTACTACTATTTGAAATACTAGTATTTTTTCTATACGTTGTATGATTTATAATATAATAATAAAATAAATTAATATTCAAAATAGTAATATAATTTTTGAAATAAAATACATAATTATATAAAATATATTTTGATAAAATTTGTTTAAAATAAAAATATCTTACAATATAAAAATATATTAAATATTAAAATACCACAATTAATATATGAAAATATAGTTTATATTTTATATATTAATATTTTACTATAACATATGCAATATATATATCAAATTAAAAATCATAAAAAATGATTAATATGATATATTTTCTAAAAAAAATAGAATTGAGATGAAAAACTTATAAGCCTTTGAAAATTAGAGTGAAAAAGCAAAAAAATAAAAAAAAATGATTGAACATGATAATTTCTAAAAATAGAAAGCTGATTTTAGGCCAAAAAATAAAATTTCTGTAAATTAGTGCATCTGTCGTATTTTTATATAGTTACTAGTATTCTCTCGTGCGATGCACGATTTATATTATAATAATATAATAAATTATTATAAAATACATAATTATATAAAATATTTTGATAAAAATTGTTTAAAATAAAAAATTCAATAATATAAAAATATATTAAATATTAAAACATACCACAATTAATGTATGAAAATATTATTTTATATTTAAAAATTAATATTTTATTATTATATATTCGATATGAATATCGAATTGTAGATCATAAAAAAATGATTAATTTGATATATTTTTTTACAAAAAATGAAGTTGAGAGGAAAAAATTATAAGCCTTTAAAATTAGAGTAAAACAATTGATTGGTTATCCCATTTTTTAAAAATAAAAAGCTATTTTTTTTACAAAAAAATAATATTTTTATAAATTATTTCAGCTGTCTTACTTATATAATAGTTATAAGACTTCGTGGCATACATATCCTTCTCGAAAGTTTTGGGTGGGTGATTACAATTGAACAGTGAAATGTAATGTTTGTAACGTGAGTAATATAGTAGGATGTAACCTTTGCCATCACATCAATCTGATAAATGTGGTGAGTTTGTATTATTATTATATGATGAAACATAGTGTTATTAATAATTGATGATATATTTATGTGTGTGTTTGCTTTTGAGTCTCGTTTTAAAAGACATAAAAACGAGATTAATTTAATATAATATACATTTAAAACAAATGAGAAACCAAATAATTGTAATAATTAATTTTTTTTTTTGATATTTTTTAGGCAATGCACAATTTAAAATTTATGTGAATGAAAGTGTGCATAAGTCGATACCATTATTCAAATCGATTGTACTTATAATTTGAATTAGATGATTCTAATTAAGATAAAAATCCGACTGAAAAGAAAGCAACAAATGCATCTGAACTGAAATTTTGACTTGATTTGATGGATTAACCGAAATTTTGAGATATAAGAAAACTGAAACAAACTTGAAGCCAAAACAGGTCATTGAATTGAATTTTGTTTCCTTTTCAGAATCAAGTAGTTGTGTAAATTTTAAGTTGGATTCAACAAGAAACACGTGGATCTATTTATGCTAGACACTTGATTTTTTTTTGGTTATTGTGTTTTTCGAAAAAATGTAATATTTTTTTAATAAATTATTATATTTTATGGTGATGTGAAAAAAATAATTTTAAAATAATAATAAACTATTTATTATTAAAAAGTATAAAACTTGAGGTTTAAACGTGTAGTGGTACAAATTTTCTTAAATATAAATAAGGCACCAAAAAATGATTGATTATATCGTCAATATGTTTGTATTTACATTTGTGTTTTCAGATATTTGTAAGACGTGAGATGCAAAAAGACACAATCGTCCATTTGTATAGCTGTGTGTATATATTTATAATATTATTTTATAATTTACCACTTACTGATTATATGATATGACCTCTTTACTATCTTTACTATAAAGGTTAAACACAAAAACTGTCCTCATATTACTGAAAGATCATACGAAAAGACGTCTAAAATGAAACGTCCCCCTAGTTCGTAGTAATAGGGAGATGAGAGACGCAATTTTTGAATGATTTAATGTTTAATAATTGGTTCACATCTAGACAATATTGAAATTTAAACCGAGCAATGACACTGGATGATGACAGGGTGTATATATACCAGCTACAACTTGTCAATCTTCCACCAAGTGTTTGGGGGGGCCAAATAATGAAGGCCCTTCTTCTTCTTCTTCTTCTTCCAGCAGCTATGTTTCTCTCTCTTGCTGCGAACATTAGTGAAGTAGGAATGCTAATTCTTGTCTGTGTGGCTCTGTATTTCTTCAAAATCTTGTGCCTGAATCCATGGCGGATTCGAAGAAAGCTTCGAGCACAAGGAATAAAAGGGCCCCAGCCTTCTCTGTTGTATGGTAACGTTTGGGAGATGAAGAAAATCCAAGCTTTGAATTTGAAAAAGACTGCAAACAGTGATGAATTCGTTGCCCATGATTACACCTCAACCCTCTTCCCCTACTTCGAACAATGGAGAAAACAATACGGTAAGCCGTCTGCTTTAATGTTCTTGATTTATGTATACATATGATATGATCTAAACGCTTTCTTCACATCAATGCTTTTAGTTCATCATCCACAGTTGATAGAATTTCATTGTTTGGTCCCTTGGAAATTGATGTTGTATCAATTCAAATGCTAATTAACCACTCAGGGTATTAATACAAGTTCTATACCACCTAAAAATCTCGTTATACTTATCATAATCCAACTAAAAATAGACTCTTGAGCATAATAAAATAGAAATACAGGTCACTTGGATTTAATACAAAAAATATAAGCACAATGAACTAGACACAATCAACCAAATTTTTGGGATGTATACATGAGAAATATTTTATCTTGCAAGGCATAATACAAAAGGAATATGAGCTCTTTGAGCCTAGTACAAAAAAAATATTATCATTAGACACAATCAACTAATTTTGGGATGCATACAAATGAAATATTATAAGTTGTAGAATTTCCTTTGAATTTGAAGAATATATAAAATAACTAGTAAAGTTATTTGGAGTCCTTCATGGTATGTTTAGCTTAAGATTACGTGGGTTTTGGGAAATTTTGACTTTAAAATTCTGGGATTGTGAAATAAAGTTGAATAGTGATAATCTTTGTTTGTTTTAAAATTGTATAGAGTAAAAGTGTTTGTTTTAAGATTGTATATAGTAAAAGTGTATCGTAGATGTCAAATCAATGCTGAAAAAGATGATTTATTATAATATTATATTGTGTTCGTAATGATTGAGTGATTGTGAAATCATTAATTAGTTATATTGAAAAATGAGGATTTAATAAAAAGCAAGAGAGAGAATTTAACAAATTAGAAAAACATTAGGAGTATACGTTCATAATAGAGTGTAGAATAAGTATAAATAGTATTAGATTATGATTTTATTAAATTGTAAAATTCAATTTTACAGTTTAAAATAAGCTCAAAACAAGCAAAAATAAGATATTTTGACATTCAAAATTCTGCCGCGCTACGCTTAAAACAAGCATATTGCAAGAAGTAGAAACACTAAATGAAGATACTTTTCAAAACAAATGGAGATTCGACTTTTAATTATATATAAAAGAAGCATTTAAAGTGGAATCTGGAATAATTATAATTAAATACATAATGGAGGAGATACTTTAGTTGTAGCAAGTGGAGACGAAGCTTGAAAAGAATGAAGTTAGTTCAAAAGGAGCTTTTATTTTCTTCTTATCACAAAGTTGACACGTTTTTCTGTTTTCATGTTACAAATGATGCATCTTCTTTTTGTGTGGTGGGGGCCTTCTCGGAGATATATTTATTCTTTTTTTATGTTTTAGAAAAAATTAATATCCTAGGTTTGTAATAAATATAATAATATAATAAATTATTGTAAAAATTGTAATTATAACTTCACAATTAAAATATATAAATTATAAAAAATATTTTAATAATATTTTATTTATAAATGAAAAATACCTCATAATTTTTATTTTATATCAAAATATTTTAAATATGAAAATATTAGACAATCAATCCACAAAAAATATTATTTAAAGATATTTGTATTTTTGCAAGATGTATACCAAATTAAAAATCATAAAAAAACAATTAATTTTATATATTATTTTATAAAAATTTGGAATTGAAATGATTTTTTTAATTTTTTTAAAAATTAGAGTGGAAAGAAAAAAGTTTTGATAGATTGCCTGAATATTTAAAAAGTAACACGTAATTATTACGAAAATATTTAAGGTACTATTTTTACTGTGGTGCTCACTTACTATTTTTCTACCATTCTATTATTTTAGTTATAGATAGATAAATGGTGTTTCAAATCGGATTTATCCCATGCAATATTTTATCTAACAATAGTATAAATCTATGAAATATCGTGTAGTATCAATTTTTTTCGATATAACAGAAATTTTGGTATACCAAAATTTTAGTATAAACAATAATTATCGATATTGAACAAGAATTTTGAAACTTTTAGCATATCGAAATTTTAATAAAAAATAATATACTAAAAATTTTGGTATAAAGTTGTAAACCAAAATTTTAATATATTATGGTATGGGCAGTGAGCGATACTGAATTTTTTTGTACAATATGAGTAGGGTAAGTTAGCATTCATGTTTTTGTTGTTCATGTTATATGAACTAGTGAGTTAGAGTTTACAGTTGGGAGTTGATAATTATTAAAAATATAAGTTTAGACAAAATAATAGAATTGAAATGCAGATGTCAAAAGATAAGGTCAAAAAAGTTAGAAAAGAGGTTGAGAGAGTAGATGCTGGGCAGACGATTGAATTCTTTTCCATATGATGTGCATTGCACTTTAAATGCAAAAATGTATTATGTGGTCAGAGGTGTGGATCATTCTAGGACCATCCCACTCCTCACACCCATACCTACTTTATCTCATCCATCCAATTATGGACCCACAAAGGCTTCTAATTCTTTTTAATTACTAAAATATATTCTAAAATAACAGTAGTTGGGTTAAAAAAAAAAGGGACTACTTTACAAAATTATTGAAGCTTGATATATATTTTTAAATATCTAACACATAAAATTACAGAACCAAAAAAATAAAAAATAAATGCCCCCTAGGAAGCATATAGCTCCATCTCTGGGTTCATATGAAAATTATGGTAAAATGGAATTTGTGTCTTCAATTGCTAAGAATAAATAAATTATGACAGATCAAAATGATCTCAAAAATGCATTATATATATATATAATATAATTTATGCATACTGTGTGTTTGTAGGTAGATGTGAGCACAATTAGAACTGACAGTTTGAACTGTGGATTAACAGTTTGATTTAACCTTTGATTCGGTTCTAAATTAGAATTACTGAAATCGAAAAGTATTCGGTTCCTAGAAACTGCTGGTTCCAATTCCAATTCTGATTCATAATCTTCGGTTTCAGTTTGACTCGGTGATTTCAAATATAAAATTTGAAAAAAAAAAAGAGAAATAAAATCGAAACTAGAATAAACAAAACCGTGACCACATTTATATGCAGTGAAGGAATGTTAGAGCCAAGGGATGTTTATAAGGGTATTACAGTAAACTTGAATATAATTGTATTCAATAAATCTTTTTTTTTTTCATTTGAATAATTATTTCGTATGTTATTGCTATATTTTTTAATCTTAACAATAAATCTAATATACAAAATTTGAAAAAATAGAAGAGAAACATTATAATGTTCTTGCATTCAATTATTCCTTTTATTTTATTTTATTTTTATATTATTAGTAATTTCTTATTTTGTATCTAAAGTTGGGTATTATTAATTGGGTTCTATTAATTCAAGAAATATTTACAAGTATTTGTTTAAGCTGCAGGTCCCATTTTCCTGTATTCAACTGGAAACAAGCAACATTTATATGTGAACCATCCGGAAGTAGTAAAGGAAATGAATCACTGCATTTCTTCAGACTTGGGGAAGCCTTGTTACATCACAAAAAGGCTTGCACCCATGCTTGGCAATGGCATTCTCAGGTCCAACGGCCACATCTGGGCCCAACAGAGGAAAATTGTTGCACCTGAATTCTTCATGGACAAGGTCAAGGTAATTATTGAATTTCTCCATTGGGATATTCCAGTATATATGGTTGCTATATGGTTCCTGTGTGTGGGCATGCAGGGAATGGTGGGATTGATGGTGGAATCGGCAGAGTCCTTAACTAGCAAATGGGAAGCTTATATCACAGAATCTGAGGGTGGTAAAATGGCTGAGATCAAAGCAGAAGAGGATTTGAGGAGTGTCTCAGCAGATGTGATCTCGAAGGCTTGTTTTGGGAGCTCCTATTTGAAGGGCAAAGAGATTTTCTCCAAGCTTAGAACCCTTCAGAAGGCCATTTCTAAGCAAAGTTTCCTTTTCGGTTCCCATGCATTCGGGTACACCATAAATATGTAGATGATACACCTGCCTAAAATCTATACATATCATCAATAGAAATTATTGTTAACTAGCTACTCTTGCACGTACAGATTAGTATCAACCCGCGTACGGAACAACAAAATCGAGCATTTGGAGAAGGAGGTAGAAACACTAATATGGGAGGCAGTGAAGGAGCGGGAAAGAGATTTCCAAGATGAGGAAAGCAAGGATCTATTACAGCTGATACTTGAGGCAGCCGTGAATAATGAAGTGGACAAGGTATCTTCGAAAAGATTTATAGTTGACAACTGCAAGAACATCTACTTTGCCGGCCATGAATCCACTGCTGTTGCTGCATCTTGGTGCCTCATGCTACTGGCGCTACACCCTCAGTGGCAGGCCAGAATTCGTGCCGAGATGATTCAAGTCTGCCACTTCACGGGCGGCCTAAATGCAGATTCTCTGCCCAAGTTGAAAATGGTGCGTACCTTTTTCACTTCCTGCTGCTTTCTATGCAAATCAAGAATGACGTACAATGACTGCATCTTGTGTAGGTAACTATGGTGATTCAAGAAGTGTTGAGGTTGTACCCACCAGCGGCATTTGTGTCCAGGGAAGCGCTCCAAGAGACACGAATCGGCCACATTGTTGTGCCTAAAGGTGTGTGCTTGTGGACTTTGATTCCTACCCTACACAGGGACCCTGACATCTGGGGGTCTGATGCGCACGAATTCAACCCGGAACGTTTCGCTAGTGGAATCTCGAAAGCTTGCAAAATCCCACAAGTTTACATACCATTTGGGTTAGGGCCGAGGCTTTGTCTGGGCAGGAATTTTGCTCTTGTTGAGCTCAAAATTGTGATAGCCATTATCGTCTCAAAGTTCACGTTCACCTTGTCACCCAAATACAGACATTCTCCGGCTTATAGAATGATTGTTGAGCCCGGACAAGGTTTACATCTGCTTATTCAAAAAATTGAAAATTAGCCAGGTCTGCAATTAGATAGTTTGGTAGATCGATATACTTAATAGTAACCTCTGTACTATTTCCATTAGGCTTTCTTTGGATTAACCGTATGATTTATAGATAGATTTGAAATCTATAATCCAAATTAGTAGGCGTATTTCTATGACTGATTCATTAATCCACTACTAGTAATTTGAGTTACCAAATGCACCATGGAATCTTGGAATAATATTCCCATGCAATAAGGTTTCTGATTCTTTCCATTTCTTTACCATGGTCCCTCAATTCAACCGAGGATTTTGAGTATACAACACGGATTCAGTAGGATCAATTTCTAATGAGTTCGATGATCAGCTCAATGTCAGAGGCCATGCTTGGTCATGTAAGTACATGTTCAACTTCTTCAGAGGTTTGAACTGTTCTTGAATCTCTTTTATGGATACAATCTGAGGCATAAATACTTAATTTGAGGTTTCAACTACGGACCTTGAAGAAATTTGATTCAACCATAGAAGATTATGTTCCACGAATGCTGATAATATTAAAGCTGCTGGCCCGGTTGTGCCGGATGTTGATTTAGTGCTTTATATTATGCATGATTTAGGTTTTGAATATGATCTTGTGGTTGTGAATCTTACCTTTAGAATTGAAGATATCTGTTCGATTCAAATAAAGTTTCTTCTACAAACTCATGAGATGAGACTTCATGCTCAGGCTCATGCTCATAAGTCACTGCATCCTCATCTTAACTTTGATCAAAAAAGACCAGTGACAATAGGCCACCACAAAGGGGGTTTTAATATTATTTCTAGAAGCCCAATGTATTCTATTAAGTCTATTTTAATATTTTTATTTATAGCTCAAATTTCATGATTTGCTTTATAAAAGTTTAAAAATTATATATATACGCACACATATATATTTATTGTGTGTGGGTTCTGTGTGTGGGTTCTGTGTGTGATTTTTCTCTGCGCACAAGGTTTAAAAAAAGTAAAGAAAAGAAAAGAAAAGAATAAGAAATGGGAACGGTAGAAGTATAGAAGGAAAAAAAGGAGGAAGAATTTATGATTCTCCAAGATGCCAAAAAATATCAAAAGTTTCCCTAAAGTTTAGAATAAATCCAATCACACCAGATTTTCAGGAATTATTAATAATTCCAGAAATACCCCAAAAAATATCCATCTCCCATAAAAAACCCCCAAATTTCTACTTGTGTCTCATTTCCAAAGCCAAACTCCTATTTCTTTAATTCATTTTCTTGCATATATATATATAAGTATATGCAAATTCCTATCTATATGAGATTAATAATTAATAGCTATATTAAGACTTAAAATTTTGAAGTTAGGATCAGACACTCAATGATACAAGACTTATAATATATTTCTAAAACTTTATATATTTACTGCTCAAATTTAAGCTGGAGTTCCCATTCATTGTCAATTTGAAGTACTTGAAGTTCCTTTACTTGATATATTTTCTATGTGAAATTAACGATACGAGATTGTGATACGAGTAGGACAACCAATTCGAGCTAGTTAAACTCCAAAAAAAACAGAGAAGAAGAACTAACGGAGAATAAGGTAGGAAAAAGAGAGGAGAATTATTTCATTAACAAAAAAAAGGAAAATACATAGGAGAAAGTTTTAAGTTCAGATATCCTATTTTCTTCTCATTCCTATTTTCTATTTAAAACCTCACTTTCTAGACAAAAAGGACTACAAAGACACGTGTTGAAAATCTGTGCATCACACTAATTTTAATACTGAAATTAGCAGCAAAAGTATTCTTCCGATAACGAACTCTCAGGCTCTTTTATGGGTCAGATAATCCTTCAGCCAAATAGATGGTTTTCGAATTTGATCTGGGTTTGCTTCTCTTGGGTTGTCTCTGTTTCATTGGGCCCAGGAGATGCTTTAGATGGTGGTTGGGATTGTGGTATGGTTGTATTAGATTGCTAGCTAATCCAACAATTTTCCTAGCCTATTGATGACACAAATGTAACACATACTATGACAATTTAACATCATGAGCTAGTGATAACTCACCCTCTGAAAATACTTTTTTTTATGTTAAAGGAGTGAAAGATGAATCAGGTGGATGTTGGTGCATATTGTTTCAGAAATAATGATTGATTATGCATTTTGAATTATCGAGAACAATTTTATTCAAATCCCACATTATGATAATTCTAACTTTAACAAACTTGAATCGTACATATTTGAAATTTATATATGAAAATTTATTTAGGTATTTAATGTGCAGTTATTGGGAGAGAATAACACCAATTCCTATGCTAGAAATATGTGTTTCAACTATGAATTGAAGAGCAAAATCTGGTAGTTTGAGTATTGGGGAGGAAACCATGGCCTTCTTGAGTGCTGTGAAAGTTGTGTCTACCTCAGGTGACCAACTAAAGGAGTTGATACATAGTAAATCTGTTAATGGTGTTGCGATAGAGGCATAGTGACGGACAAAGCAACGTTAATATCCAGTGAGGCCCAAAAACCCACGAAGCTCTTTCAGAGATGTTGGAATTGGCCAATTGGTTATGGCCTCCAATTTCTTTGGGCTCGGAAAGACCTTCCCCTGAGTGACAATATGGCCCAGATAATCTACAGAGCCTTTACCAAAAGAGCTCTTTGAGAGTTTGACAAAGAACCTGTGAGCACGCAAACAATGAACAACAACATTAAGATGATCAATTTGAGTTCTTTCATTTGCTATAGATAAGGATATCGTCGAAAAATACGATCACAAAGTCCCATAGGAAGGGCTGGAAAATTTTGTTCATAATGGACTGAATTGTTGTCGGAGCATTTGTTAAACTGAATGGCATTACAAGGAATTCATAATGGTTGTCTGTCGTTCGGAAGGTTGTCTTGGAAATATCACGTGTGTTCATTCGAATTTGATGATATCCGGACCACAAACTCCAATTTTGTAAAGACACATGCGCCACCTAGCTCATCTAGAAGCTCATTAATGGTGGGTGTCCATTGATTGTACCGTAGAGACGAAGAGGGTGTCCATTGATTGTACCCTGAAGATGAAGGGATCGAGGAGGTGAATGATCGGCAAAAGTATTCAGAGATGAGATATCAGCTTGAACTTCAACAAATTCTTCAATGGATTCAATAGACGCATCTATTGTTGGGGTATCGCCTTCAGTGTCATCATCAGTCCCCAAAAGAAGCAACCTTATGTATAGCGATTATGTGGGTGAATTTTTGAGCATAGATCAACTGTAGTCATGAATGTATGGAGAGATTGATTGAAGGATATAGATTGAGAATCAAACTTAGTGTCAATTTTTCATTCAAGGGTTTTGAGAGCAGCAAGGAGATCTGAATCTGCCATTTGGTAGAACAACGGTGGGGAGGAATGACAATGAAAGGACTTTTGATACGAGTAGGACAACTAATTCGAGCTGGTTAAACTCCAGAAAATACAGAAAAGAAGAACTAACGGAGAATAATGTAGGAAAATGAGAGGAGAATTATTTCATTAAAAAAAAAAAGGAAAATACATAGGAGAAAGTTTTAAGTTCATATATCCTACTTTCTTCTCATTCCTATTTTCTATTTAAAACCTCACTCTGTGACAAAAGGACCATAAAGACACGTGTTTGAAATCTGTACATCACATTGATTTTAATACTGAAATTAGCAGCAAAAGTACTCTTGCGATAACAAACTCTCAGGCTCTCTTTTGGGTCACATAATCCTTCAGCCAAACATATGATTTTCGAATTAGAGCTGTGTTTTGCTTCTCTTGGTCTGTCTCTGTTTCATTGGGCCTAGGAGATGCTTCAAATGCTTGCTAGCTAATCCAACAATTTTCCTAGCCCATTGATGATACGAATGTTTCACATACTATGATAATTAAATATCATGAGCTAGTGATAACTCTCCCTCTGAAAATACTCTTTTATGTTAAAGGAGTGAAAGATGAATCGGGTGGATGTTGGTGCATATTGTTTCAGAAATAATGATTGACTATGCATTTTGAATTATTGAGAACAATTTTATTCAAATTCCACATTATTCAAATTCTAACTTTGACAAACATGAATCGTACTATAAAATTTATTTAGGTATTCAATGTGTAGTTATTGGTATATTTCTAAATGGTCTAGAATTTCTCCGGATAAATAATTTATTATTGATTCGATTGCTTTATATTAAAGTAAAAGTCATTTTGTTTTCGGGAAAATAAGGATTGATACGTCATTTGTCTATACAAACCAATTCCCGAGGAATGTGAAGACATCTTCAGTTCTCTCAATAATAAACTTTGTAATAGTCAAAACCCTTAAATTTATGAGTGTGTTGAATGTCGTTGCCATAAATAGTTGCATAAGTAGTCTGGCACCTACCAGATATTTAATAATATAATATATATTTTATAAATTCATAAATTGAGATTTTTGTTTTTCAATTTGAAATCTCCTTATTTACATAATAAGCTAAATTATTTAGTCTTTGCCACGAGGTAGGAACTGAAATGAGGTTGTGCTAGTTTTCGCCGAAGAAATCTACAAAAAGAACCATTAGTGTAGTTGAGTGGTTAGACTATGAGGAGCAGAGTTCATATAACCCGATGCATAGAATACTTGAGACTACTAGTCAAAAGATATGATTCGATTTATACAATATTTGTTTCATGTGTGGAAGTAAACTAGGTTCGATATAGTTATAAACGGTTCTAATTCAGAATTGAAAGTATACTTGAATATTAAAATTATTTACAGGTAAATAAGAAAAAAGGACAAAGAAAATTGGTGTGGTGACACCATAAGATATTTTTTTTTTGGTAATATTTGTTATAAACATTTTTTTATTATATAAAAATGGTTAGAAAACAGTTTATACTATCTTAAATGAGCATTATGAAATTTGCCCCATAAGTGTGTGTTTATATATTTCATCTTTTCATAAATTATGCGCATTTTTCATATTTTGTGATGAAAAGTGATATTTTGACCCCATTTTTAGTTTATTCAAATATTAATCTTTTTTTTAGGTAAAATAAAAGTGGTAGTATAATAAGCAGATGGTGAAGTCTTGCACCAGCTATCTCATATTATTTCATAAAAATTAAGTTTCTATAACACTATAAACGCAAAAATTCTTGGAAAACGGTTTCACGTGTGACACGATTTAAAATATTACTTATTTAACTATAAAAATATTACTTTTTAACTACAAAGTATTACTTGTTACTTAAAGTATATTACTTCTGATTATTTGTTTAAAAAAATAGTGATACTTTATAGTTAAACAAGTATTACTTTAAATCGTGTCACACGTGCAACCGTTTCACATGAGACTTACTCTTTCATAAAATACATATTGTAGACAAAATAAGTGACGATGCATATAATTTGAGAAGTAATAGGTTTTACTTAAAAAGTAATATTTACATTTTTTATTTCAATATTTAAATTTATTATTTTATACTATTTTAAATATTATCATTTTATATCTTAAGTATCTTGTCAATGTCAATTCATGCAGCCGAAAAAAATCACTATCTTAATGATATATTTTTCCTTTTCCTGTTCCAATTATTAGATGTCACTTGTGCTTTTTAAATTCCTTTGTTGACCCCAAATCACACCCTCATCCTTTTTAGCATCTCCTATTCTTATTCTCAGTCTCTAAGGAACCTCTCGGTATTCAAAAATGCCTAATTTACCTCTCTCCGCAACTGGAAACTCAACCCCAAGCAACGTTGACAAGTCACTGAACGAGCTTCCAAGGGCCCGTTTCTGGGAGGCCATGGACATCGTCCAGTGGGAAGGCTTTTGGTTCGAGCCGGGCCTTGTGAAGCCCGCCATGACCTTCAGGTCAACCTTCCAGGCCCGAGACGACGACGTTCTCCTTGCTTCAACCATGAAAACAGGCACCACTTGGCTCAAGTCGCTCTCCCTTTGTATCATGCAAAACCCTAATCCTAATGGCGATGATTCTAAACACATAGATATTTTAACCATGGAGAACCCTCATTTCCACCTCCCCACCATTGAGAGCACAAATTATTCGACCAAGCCCCTACAAGTCGACATCTATGATGCATCGGCTTCTCATCTTCTCCACACGCATCTGCCCTACTCCATCCTGCCCAACTCGGTTAAGAACTCAAGCTGCAAAATTGTGTACATTGCAAGAAACCCTAAGGACACTCTAATCTCAATGTGGCATTTTTTCAACGCCATTTTGAGTCCAAATATGGGCCCATTTCCCATAGAAAAGGCGGTCGATTGTTTCTGTTCTGGAGTCCATCAATACGGGTCGTACTTTGATCATGTGGTGGAGTACTGGATTGAGAGCCAAAAAAGGCCTCAGAAAATATTGTTTGTCAAGTATGAGGAGATGAAATCAGACCCTAAGGGACAGGTTACGATGATAGCCGAGTTCTTGGGGAGGCCGTTCGGAGATGAAGGAGAAGTTGAGAAGGTTCTGAGGAGGTGCAGTTTGGAGAGGCTCAAGAACTTGGAGGTGAACAAAAGTGGATCTATTCTGCTGAATGTGCCAAACACTTCCTATTTCAGGAAAGGTGAGGTTGGAGATTGGAAGAACTATTTGACACCTGAAATGGAAGAGCAGATCAACCAAATAAGTCGCATCAAGCTTGAGGCCTTTGGGCTCTTTCTGTAATTACATTGTGTGTGTGTGTGTGTGTTTCCTTGCATAAATGAATAATGTTTCTAGTATATTCACGAATTACTAGTGGCTAAGCATAAATTTGCGAGTGTGTTCTTTGTACAATGGGCTTATCAAGTTGAATGGAATGGAGATTAATGTTGTGTTCTTATGTTTTATACAAAACTGTAACTTGGGGTTATTACAAAAGGGTGCTAGGATTTTTTGCCCTATTTTTTGCAGTTATAATAATTTTGATCCGTCTTCTTAAATTCAATATTTTTTCCTAATTATACTAATCTTTAGATGATAAAATGACTTATTTACCCTTAATAAAATTACATGACTTAATGTTATTCTTTATATGATGTGAAGTAGTTCGAGCCATGTATAAGAACAATAGTAGAACTTGAAATGAAGTTCATTTTGAATTTTATTGATATTTTAAAAAAATATAGCTTGATGGTATTGTTCTTAGGGCTCAAAATAAAACTTTGGTTCGAGCTCTATGATTGTTAATAGAGCTCAATTTTTTTTTGAGTTTTATTAAAAAATAATATTAAAAAAACATTAGGCTTGATGGTAGTTTCATAATAATTTAAAATGAATCGTACAATTAAATTCTATGAAAAATATCATCAAAATGCACACGCCTTGTAAGAATCTTTGCAGACATGAGATCACTAAGATTAAAGTAGCCCTTCTACTACCTAATATACAATAACAAAAAATATCAAACATTAATTTTAGTTTGTCGAACAAAATACATCTTTTATTAAAAAAAAAAAAAAAAAAAAAAAAAGCATTTCTCATTATTCCAAATAATATAATTTGTCTCTGGTGCACTTAATAGAAAGGATTACATTTTTTTTTTTCTTATGTGGGATGGTCGAATTTTTTTTTTTTTTCTGTAATTACATTTGTGTGTTTTACCTTGAAATAAATAACGTTTCTAGTATTTTCTTGACTATAGGCTTATCAAGCTGAATAGAATGCAGATTATTTTGTGTTCTTATACTTTACACTCCCTCCATTTAGGAAAAAAAAAGAAAAGATTATGTTTAAGTAATATTTTATATTTAATCAAATAAAAAAGAAATAAATTGAACTTTTAAAAACATACTAGATAAAAAGTTGAATCTCTTAAAAATTATATCCGATAACAAAAGAATTATGTTTCACAACAATAGAATTAATTTAAAAAATTTAATATTATGAAATAATTAAATCTATGCTAAAACGTATATTACATTTAGGAATGAAAACATTTTGAGAAACAACCATTCACTTATATATATATATATATATATATATTATATCATTGTCAGTCAGTCACCTCTTAGCTAATGTTCTTGTTTTTGTATTTAATCAACAACATCATGAGATTAATGAATATGTACTATAACCTCTCAATTGTCATATTCGTACGAGCAATCAGTTTTATTATAATTATGACAGACAATAGTTTAGTTTAGTTTTATATTCATATTTTTTAATATTTGGTTGTGACCCATTACTAACCTCACTAAATCAAATTTATTTCAAAATCCGAACCTATTGAATGAGACGTTATGTTTTCATCTGGGCACATACTTATACATTTGAGTAATTATTTATTGTGATATTGTCTGATTTTAGGCAATTACAATAAGTCAAATTATTTTATAGCCACTTAATAGAAATAATATTTTAACTTACATTTTTTCAAAAGTAAAAAAATAATTTCAAGGCCCTACCGGATATGAATCTTGAAATGTAAAATAATTTAAAGGTCCTAAGCATCATCAAGATATAATATCTAAAGATGGTATTTAGGTTCGAGATAATTTTTTTTTATATCTCGATGCTAATAACCATCGATATATAATATTTTAGTGGTGCTTACATTTAAGATAAATATATTTATATATATGTTTCTTGAAGCTAAGCACCATCGAGACATTATATTTCAATGGTTATTAGCATTGTCATATATATGTTGCAATTTTTCATCCACATTCATTAAATTTATCGAAGTATTTTACTCCTAAAAATGGACAAAAGAAATGTATTCTTATAAGAAGTCTAGAAATCATTCCCACTTATGCAATTTAAGTGGAAATATTTTCTGTTCCATTATTATAAATATAATAATAAGTGGCCTGATAATGTTGTATTAATTAACGCTTGATAGCAACTAGCTGATATTAATTGAAGTGTATTGTTTTATACATCCTCCTATCAACTTGCAAGGAGACTAAGAGAACAGTACGAATATTTAATGTATTAATACAAGATAATAAAGAAATTAAATAAAATCTATGTTATCATTATGTGATTTTTGCTCAGATTTGTATTATACTGAATTTTTTATTTATTATTTATTATTATTATTATTTTTTGCGATGTTAATTTTTTTAAATATAATCATGTTATATATATTATGGAATATTATAAAGGGTGTTTCCAATTGAATTATTCTGGTTGATACCCTAGTTGCATATCAAAAAGTTTATCCCATATGATTTAAAATTAATATTCAATCTAGATTCAGAACTTATCAAAGCTTTTAGTCTCTAGTCTCTAGTGAATTATGTTTGAGTTCCACGAATAGTTTTTAACATAATTGATATATTTACACAATCACATACTGTAAATTGAGAAAGAAAATAACCCATTTTTTAAAATTTAAATATTCATTATAGCAAATTGAAAAACGGAATCATAGGAAAGCTTTAGCTAATCAAAATGACTTAAATAAAAAGAAAATAATCTGCAATGAATTGTGAGTTTGTATTTTCACATTTTCATATTTAATGCAATTTTTAAAAATGTTATACGTTACAATGTTTGATCTTTAAGTGAGCCTCTTGTGTATTGAGTGCACCGTGCGTTCGATTTACAGTATCACTTGTTTAAGTAAAAAATATTACTTATTTACTTGAAAAATATTACTAAATAATTATTTTTTGATGAATAAGTAACACTTTTTAGTTAAATAAATAATATTATAAATCAAGTTATACTAAATAATATTATAAATCAAGTTATACGATACAGCTAAGTTTTGGTTGATTCTCTGTTTAAGAATGTAGAATATTAATTGGAACGTTCTGTGCTCTAATATCCACCATTAATAACTCTTGTCATTAATACAATCTATTATGATGGACGATGAAATTTGTTAGTTTAGATATATTTATTATTTTAATAATGGGTGGGGCTATTCATACCCCCAAAATCTCTAAATATACCTTGAAGTCTAAATATATCCTATTAAAAATTAATAATTCTCATTTTTTTACTAAATATACCCCAATTTTACCTCTTATACCATTCTTACTAAAAAGTAAAAAAAACAAAAAATAAATTAGCATCCCAACCTGATTGTCCAAGCCTCCATAATTTCCAACACAAATTGACAAAAATCTCTCTGCTTTCCCAGAAAAAAATTATAATATTTTTTCGTCTGCAATTTCTCTATCTACCATAAATTTCTGCACATCCTTTCTTCTCTACCCAGAAACCCAAAAAAAGAAAAAAATCCTCTCTGTTTCTCATATCAGTAACAAATTTAGGTTCAACACCAAAATGTGGCGGCGCCTGGCGCCAATGAAATGACAGGGCTTTGTGGAGCAACGACAGTCCAATCACATACAACATCGCTGTATGTGGGTGACTTAGATTTCAATTTGATAGACTCCATTGAGTTGCTCATTAAGACCATTAGGAGTGCCCACATACATCAATTATATATATATATATATATATATATATATATATATGAACCCTTATACACACAAAGTTCTTAACAAAATCAAGTTTAGGGAAAAATCATTTAAAGATGGGGAAGAAACCATTTAAACAATAGTGTTAAGTGTATGTTCTTTATCAAGTTTGGCCTTGGCGGTGAAAAGTTTCAAATTTGGAGTCGAATCTCAAGAAAGTCATAAATCTGCAATTTCAACTTCTATGTATTGAAAAAACATGGAGAAGAAAAAGTTTCAGATTTGGAGCCGAATCTCAATAAAGCCATAAATCTACAATTTCAACTTCTCTGTGTTGAAGAAACATGAAGAAGAAAAGATTTCATATTAGGAGCCCAATCTCAAGAAAGTCATAAATCTGCAGTTCCAACTTCTATGTATTGAAGAAACATTGAGAAGAAGAAGAAGAAGATAAGAGGGATTTCTGCAGTTAAGAATATGAATAAAATAAAAAATATATAAATATATAAGAGTATTTTAGTTAATTTATTATTGTCTAATTTTATCATAATTATTATGGGATATATTTAGAGGTTTTGGGGGTATGAATAGCCGCACCCTTTAATAATACGTTAAGATAGATGAATCGTGTTAACCGCTTGGATGGCTTTTATATTCTGGTTTGTATGAGAGAGTTGTAAACAACTAAATTTACTTAATTTCTTTAATTATAATTTTCATCTATTTTGTTAACTATATATTTGCACTATTTTATTTTATTTCTCTCAAACACACACACACATTCTTGATGCGGTTACTTCTTTTCATTGGCAATAATTTAGTTAAAAAAAGTACATTTATGAAAATAGTTGTTAAACGTATCATCTAAAATTTACAGAATACAAAATATGGATAAGACTTGAAGTAATTATGCATTTACAAATAATATAAAATAAAAAAAATAATTAATTAATTGTGACATAATTCATTATATTTTGTAACTAAATCGTACTCTTTTTAAGGATTAATAGATCATATTTTATGTACTAATTACTGGAAATAATTTCACATTTTCATTTCACATATGTAATATGAGTCTTCAAAGATCATGATAATAGGATTAGCTTGATATATCACATATTAAAAATGGGGTAAATATCATTTTTGATCCCATAGGAATAAACTTTGTGACTTTGATCTTGTGAGCTTCTTATTTGACCCCACGAATTTGTTATTTGGCCCAAATCTTCCAAAACAACCGGTGATTGTCACGTGCCCAACACATGTCCATTATTTTTTTGGAAGATATTGGCCAAAAGAAAAAAAACTGTGGGATCAAATAAGAAACTCACGGGACAAAATCGAACATGCCCTATTCCTGTGAGGTCAAAAATCATTTTTACATAAGGAATAAGGGTATCAAATAGGATGTGTTCCGAGTTCGTGAGTCAAATTGGAACATGTCTATTATAGATATTGCATCAACCCGAAACCTGATCTACTTAGTTTATCGTGTGAAGAATTGTAAATCGAATATGACCCATTGATTTTGCACCCGACTAACCCGATTAGCCCTGAAGAATAGTTTTATATAAAATTTTATGGGAATTTGTAATAATAAATGAATTATGATATTTGTCAATATATAAGTTCACAACATAATATTGAAACTAATAATATAATAATATATAATAGCACGTGATAAAGTTTTTCTTATATATTTATATATATGTATACATATAATTTTTTTATTGAATATTACCTTTCATACTCTGTGAAGTTACAAAATTTTAAATAATAATTATACAGGTTATCAGATTGACCCGACCTGATCCATTTTGTATTTTGTGTTAAACAGATTCGATCTGTTTTCGACCCGAACCTTAAGGATCAACCATAACCCTTTATATTTGTAGCTGATTCATACCGAACTTTCAGGTCTTATTGTAAACCATCACCACTACCTTGAAGAGCTGCTTAAAAATGAGATAGAAGCAGATTTTCCCTCTAAAAATAAAAGCCAAGAGGTTTCCATTAGAAATTTAATGGATAAGGTTAATGTATTAATGGAGAACTATTTCTGAACAATGTGGTAAAAATCAAACAAGGTTTATTTCTACAAGTCAAAAGTGCTATTTGCCTTAAAAATATAGATTATAAGGTGTTTAAAAAGCATAAAAATGGATGGTTTCTTCTCTTTTTTATAAGGTAAAAAATATTGGCATTTATTCGAAAATTTAATTAAAGCTTAAATCATGTGCAAGACATGGCATAGATAGGGAAATCAAAGAAAGTCAACAAACCAAGAGATACTCAAGGAGAGATTCAAGGAACAAGAAATTGAATGATCAACAACCAAGAGATATTCAAGGAATAAGATGGCTGGAGACAATGAAGGAAAGAATCTGATCTACTGAATTCAAGGAAGATATTCGATAAAGAATCAAGGCTGATTTTATTTTGACATCTTGATACTCAAGAAACAAAATATAAGAAGCTACGTGAAGTGACATCTCTGTTACATTCAATTAACACCATACAAGCAGAGAGCTGTGAAGTGGCTGGTGGAAAAGCTATCAGATTCGTGAGAATACGATTTCACAAAAAGTACTCTAAGACGAACTCACAGTAAACCATGCAAAGACCATTCAATATCATTAACCCACCACTAACTGGACTCGGGAGAGTTCAGCAATTTGCAAGCGGGAGTTTGCATCAAAATCCATCTAAGGGACTAGATGGTCAAGTAAGGTATTAGAAAATGTGTTCACAAGAGTAGACTGGTATTTAGAGGGAGCCTGATACGTGCAAGTTCTATCAGTAACACTTGTGAGAACAGATTGTTCTTCTAATAAAAATACTTGAGAGGAAGAAGGGATTCTTCCTCGTAACAGTCATAAAGTTTTCTTTTAGCTTTCGTAAATTCAATTCTGTTCAAACTATTGCTAAACTAATACACATGCATACGAATTCTGATCTAACACTTAAAAAAAAAGCATAATTTGGAGTTGAAAAAAATATTAGGTGATAATTTGGAGATCATCATCATTCCTAGTGTCAAGATCCTTCAATAAATCCATATGGTCAATTTTGGCAAAGAGATTAAGGATTTTCAAAAGTTCCTCCCTAGACAAAAAAGATGAGAATAAATTTCATGAAAAATTATAATTTTGCCCCTATAGTGTAAAACAACTGAGTATTTGTTAAATTTTATAATATTTCATCAGACATTAGATTACATATTGATTAAACTAATAAATTTATTAGTAAATGATCTAATTCTAAGCACTGTACTCATCAACAATATGATTTTTTGCCACATTACGCAAAAGGAAATTTCAAGTTGAAATTTAACTTTATTGACGAAAAATACACCAAAAATCTTAGCACTTTGAAAATTTGAGATTATCACTAAAATAATGTGTGGAATCTACTATAAAAAGTTCAAGCAAAATTAAATTTCATGAAAAATTACGATTTTGCACCTATAGGGAAAAAAAGAGTATTTGTTAAATTTTATATTATTTCATCAAACATTAAATTATAGATTGATTAAAGTAATGAATTTATAGGTAAATGATCTGATTCTGAGTCATGTATGCATCAAAAATATGATTTTTGAACCACATTATGCGTAAGGAAATTTCACGTCAAAATTTAACTTTATTGATGAAAAAGGCAAAATAACTCTTACACCGTTGGTCATAACACTTTAAAATTTGGAAAATATCACTAAAATAATGTGCGGAATCTACTGTAAAAAATTTCAAGCAAAATTCATGAAAAAAAACGATTTTGCCCCTATAGGGTAAAAAAACTGTGTATTTGTTTTAGTTTGATTAAATTAATGAATTTATTAGTAAATGATCTAATTCTAAGCCATGTACTCATCAACAATATGATTTTTGACCCACATTACGTGAAAGAAAATTTTGCGTTGAAATTTAACTTTATTGACGAAAAATACACCATAACTCTTACACCTTGGTCAGAACACTTAGAAATTTTGAGATTATAACTAAAATAATGTTAAGAATCTGCTGTAAAAATTTCAAGCAAAATTAAATTTCATGAAAAATTACGATTTTGCCCATATAGTGTAAAACAACTGAGTATTTGTTAAATTTTATAATATTTCATCAGACATTAGATTACAGATTGAATTAATTAATGAATATATTAGTAAATGATCTAATTCTAAGCAATGTACTAATCAACAATATAATTTTTAGCCCACATTACACGATTGGAAATTTCACGTGGAAATTTAACTTTATTGACGAAAAATACCCCATAACTCTTACACCTTTGGACATAATACTTTGAAAATTTGAGATTATCACTAAAATAATGTGAGGAATCTACTGTAAAATTTCAAGCAAAATTAAATTTCATGAAAAATTTCGATTTTGCCCTTATAGTGTAAAAAAATAGAGTATTTGTTAAATTTTAGAATATTACATCAGACTTTAGATTACAGATTGATTAAATTAATGAATTTATTTGTAAATAATCTAATTCTAAGCAATGTACTCATCAAAATATGATTTTTGGCCACATTACCCAAAAGTAAATTTCACGTTGAAATTTAACTTTATTGACGAAAAATACACCTTAACTCTTACACCTTTGGTCAGAACACTTTGAAAATTTTTCAGATTATCAGTAAAATAATACATGGAATCTACTATAAAAATTTCAAGCAAAATTAAATTTCATGAAAAATTACGATTTTGCCCCTATCGGGAAAAAAAACTTTTTATTTGTTAAATTTTATAATATTTCATCATACTAACAGATTGATTGAATTAATGAATTTATTAGTAAATGATCTAATTCTAAGCAAAGTACTCATCAACTATATGATTTTTGACCCACATTATGCGAATGAAAATTTCATGTTGAAATTTAATTTTATTGACAAAAAATACACCATAACTCTTACACCTTTGGTTAGAACACTTTGAAATTTTGAGATTATCACTAAAATAATGTGAGGAATCTACTGCAAAAATTTAAAGTAAAATTAAATTTCATGAAAAATTACGATTCTGCCCCTATAGGGTAAAAAAAACTGAGTATTTGTTAAATTTTATAATATTTCGTCATACATTAGATTACAGATTGATTAAATTAATGAATTTATTAGTAAATGATCTAATTCTAAGCAATGTATCTATTAACAATATAATATTTGGAAAATATCACTAAAATAATGTATGGAATCTACTTTAAAAATTTCACGCAAAATTAAATTTCATGAAAAATTAGGATTTTGACCCTGTAGGGAAAAAACTGAGTATTTGATAAATTTTATAATATTTCATCAAACATTAAATTATAGTTTGATTTAATTAATGAATTTACACGTAAATGATCTAATTATGAGCTATATATGCATCAAAAATAAGATTTTTGAACCACATTACGCGTAAGGAAATTTCACGTCGAAATTTAACATTATTGATGAAAAAGGCACCATAACTTGATATTTGGAAAATATAACTAAAATAATGTGTAAAATCTACTATAAAAAATTCAAGCAAAATTAAATTTCAGAAAAACTGAGTATTTGTTAAATTTTATAATATTTCATCGTACATTAGATTAGAAATTGATTAAATTAATGAATTTATTAGTAAATGATCTAATTTTAAACAATGTACTCATTAACAATATAATTTTTGGTCTATATTATGCGAAAGGAAATTTTACGTTGAAATTTAACTTTATTGACAAAAAATACACCATAATTCTAACACCTTACGTCACAACACTATGAAAATTTGAGATTATCACTAAAATAATGTAAGGAATCTACTGTAAAAATTCAAGCAAAATAAAATTTCATGAAAAATTACGATTTTGCCCTTATATTGTAAAAAAAACTGAGTATATGTTAAATTTTATAATATTTCATCAGACATTAGATTACAGATTGATTAAATTAATAAATTTATTAGTAAATGATCTAATTCTAAGCACTGTACTCATCAAAATATGATTTTTGGCCACATTTCCCAAAAGCAAATTTCACGTTGAAATTTAACTTTATTGACGAAAAATACTCCGTAACTCTTATACCTTTGGTCAAAATAATTTGAAATTTTGAGATTATCATTATAATAATGTGAGGAACCTTCTGTAAAAATTTCATGCAAAATTAAATTTCATGAAAAATTACGATTTTGCCCCTATAGTGTAAAAAACAGAGTATTTGTTAAATTTTATAATATGTCATTAGACTTTAGATTACATATTGATTCAATTAACGAATTTATAAGTAAATGATCAAATTTTTAGTAATGTACTCATCAACAATATGATTTTTGGCCCACATTACGTGAAAGAAAACTTTATATTGAAATTTAACTTTATTATCGAAAAATACACCATAACTATTAAACCTTTGGTCAAAACATTTTGAAAATTTGAAATTATTACTAAAATAAAGAGTGGAATCTACTGTAAAAGTGTCAAGCAAAATTAAATTTCAGGTAAAATTACGATTTTGACCCTATAGGGAAAAAACTGAGTATTAGTTAAATTTTATAATATTTCATCAAACATTAAATTATATATTGATTAAATTAATGAATTTACAGGTAAATGATCTAATTCTGAGCTTTGTATGCATCAAAAATATGATTTTTGAACCACATTACGTTTAAGGAAATTTCACATCAAAATTTAACTTTATTGATGAAAAAGGCACCATAACTTGATATTTGGAAAATATAACTAAAATAATGCGTGAAATCTACAATAAAAATTTCAAGCAAAATTAAATTTCATGAAAAGTTACGATTCTGCCCCTATAGGGTAAAAAAACTGAGTATTTGTTAAATTTTATAATATTTCATCATACATTAGATTGCAGATTGATTAAATTAATGAATTTATTAGTAAATGATCTAATTTTAAGCAATGTACACATTAACAATATAATTTTTGGCCCTTATTACGCAAAAGGAAATTTTACGTTGAAATTTAACTTTATGAACGAAAACTACACCATAACTCTTACACCTTTCGTCAGAACACTTTGAAAATTTGAGATTATGTCTAAAATACTGTGAGGAATCTACTGTAAAAATTTCAAGCAAACTAAAATTTCATGAAAAATTACGATTTTGCCCCTATAGTATAAAAAAACTGACTATATGTTAAATTTTATAATATTTCATCAGACATTAGATTACATATTGATTAAATTAAGGAATTTATTAGTAAATGATCTATTCTAAGCAATGTACTCATCAAAATATGATTTTTAGCCACATTACCCAAAAGAAAATTTCACGTTGAAATTTAATTTTATTGACGAAAAATACTCCATAACTCTTAGACCTTTGGTCAGAACACTTTAAAATTTTGAGATTATCACTAAAATAATGTGAGGAACCTATTGAAAAATTTCATGCAAAATTAAATTTCATGAAAATTACAATTTTGCCCCTATAGTGTAAAAAATTGTGTATTTGTTAAATTTTATAATATTTCATTAGACATTAGATTACAGATTGATTCAATTAAATAATTTATTGGTAAATGATCGAATTTTAAGTAATGTACTCATCAACAATATGATTTTTGGCCCACATTACGTTAAAGAAAATTTAACGTTGAAATTTAACTTTATTAATGAATAATACACCATAACTTTTAGACCTTTGGTCAGAATACTTTTAAAATTTAAGATTATTACTAAAATAAAAAGGTGAATCCACTGTAAAAATTTCAAACAAAATTAAATTTCATGTAAAATTTTGATTTTGACCCTATAAGGAAAAAAACTAAGTATTTGTCAAATTTTATAATATTTCATCAAACATTAAATTATAAATTGATTAAATTAATGAATTTACAGGTAAATGATCTAATTCTGAGGTATGTATGCCTCAAAAATATGATTTTTGAAGCCCATTACGTGTAAGGAAATTTCACGTCAAAATTTAACTTTATTGATGAAAAAGGCACCATAACTTGATATTTAGAAAATATAACTAAAATATTGTGAGGAATCTACTATAAAAATTTCAAGCAAAATTAAATTTCATAAAAATTACGATTTTGCCCCTAAAGGGTAAAAAAACTGAGTATTTGTCAAATTTTATAATATTTCATCATACATTAGATTACAGATTGATTAAATTAATGTATTTATTAGTAAATGGTGCAATTTTAAGCAATGTACTCATTAAGAATATAATTTTTGGCCCACATTACGCAAAAGGAAATTTTACGTTGAAATTTAACTTTATTGATGAAAAGTACACCATAACTCTTACACCTGTTGTCAGAACACTTTGAAAATTTGAGATTATCACTAAAATAATGTGAGGAATCTACTGTAAAAATTTCAAGCATAATAAAATTTCATGAAATATTACGATTTTACCCCTATTTTGTAAAAAAAAAAAAACTGAGTATATGTTAAATTTTTTAATATTTCATCAGACATTAGATTACATATTGATTAAATTAATGAAATTATTAGTAAATGATCTAATTCTAAGCAATGTACTCATCTAAATATGATTTTTAGCCACATTGCCCAAAAGCAAATTTCACGTTGAAATTTAACTTTATTGACGAAAAATACTCCATAACTCTTAGACCTTTGGTCAGAAAACTTTGAAATTTTGAGATTATCACTAAAATAATGTGAGAAACCTACTGTAAAAATTTCAAGCAAAATTTAATTTCATGAAAAATTACGATTTTGCACCTATAGTGTAAAAAACTGAGTATTTGTTAGATTTTATAATATTTCATTGGACATTAGATTACAGATTGATTCGATTAATGAATTTATTAGTAAATGATCTAATTTTAAGTAATGTACTCATCAACAATATGATTTTTGGCCCACATTACGTGAAAGAAAATTTGACGTTGAAATTTAACTTTATTAATGAATAATACACCAGAACTCTTAGACCTTTGGTCAAAACACTTTGATAATTTGAGATTATTACAAAAATAAAAAGTGGGATATACTGTAAAAATTTCAAGCAAAGTTAAATTTCATGTAAAATTCTGAGGTATGTGTGACTCAAAATATATGATTTTTGAAGCACATTACGCGTAAGGAAATTTCACGTCAAAATTTAAATTTATTGATGAAAAAGGCACCATAACTTGATATTTGGAAAATATAACTAAAATAATGTGTGAAATCTACTATAAAAATTTCAAGCAAAATTTAAATTTCATGAAAAATTACGATTCTGCCCCTTAAGGGTAAAAAAACTGAGTATTTGTTAAATTTTATAATATTTCAACATACATTAGATTACAGATTGATTAAATTAATGAATTTATTGTTAAATGATCTAATTTTAAGCATTGTACTCATTAACAATATAATTTTTGGCCCACATTAAGCGAAAGGAAATTTTTCGTTGAAATTTAACTTTATTGACGAAAAACACACCATAACTCTTACACCTTTAGTCAGAACACTTTGAAAATTTGAGATTATCACTAAAATAATGTGACGAATCTACTGTAAAAATTTCAAACAAAATAAAATTTCATGAAAAATACGATTTTGCCCCTATAGTGTAAAAAACTGAGTATATGTTAAATTTTATAGTATTTCATCAGACATTAGATTACAGATTGATTAAATTAATGAATTTATTAGTAAATGATCTAATTCTAAGAAATGTACTTATCAACAATATGATTTTTGGCCACATTACCCAAAAGCAAATTTCACGTAGAAATTTAACTTTATTCACAAAAATACTCCATAACTCTTAAACCTTTGGTCAGAACACTTTGAAATTTTGAGATTATCACTAAAATAATGTGAGGAACCTACTGTAAAAATTTCATGCAAAATTAAATTTCATGAAAAATAACGATTTTGCCGCTATAGTGTAAAAAAAATTGAGTATTTGTTAAATTTTATAATATTTCATTAGATATTAGATTACAGATTGATTCAATTAATGAATCTATTAGCAAATGATCTAATTTTAAGTAATTTACTCATCAACAGTATGATTTCTGACCCACATTAAGTGAAAGAAAATTTAACGTTGAAATTTAACTTTATTAACGAAAAATACACCATAACTCTTAGACCTTTTGTCAGAACACTTTGATAATTTGAGATTATTACTAAAATAAAAAGTGGAATCTACTGTAAAAATTTCAAGCAAAATAAAATTTCATGTAAAATTACGATTTCGACTCTATAGGGAAAAATCTGAGTATTTGTTAAATTTTATAATATTTCATCAAATATTAAAATATAGATTTATTAAATTAATGAATTTACAGGTAAATGATCTAATTCTGAGTTATGTATGCCTCAAAAATATGAATTTTGAAGCACATTACGCGTAAGGAAATTTCACGTCAATATTTAACTTTATTGACGAAAATAGCACCATAACTTGATATTTGGAAAATATATCTAAAATAATGTGTGGAATCTACCATAATAATTTCAAGCAAAAATTAAATTTCATGAAAAATTACGATTCTGCCCCTAAAGGGTAAAAAAACTGAGTATTTGCTAAATTTTATAATATTTCATCATACATTAGATTACAAAATGATTAAATTAATGAATTGTTTAGTAAATGATCTAATTTTATGTAATGTACTCATTAACAATATAATTTTTGGCCCACATTACGCGAAAGGAAATTTTACGTTGAAATTTAACATTATTGACGAAAGATACACCATAACTCTTACACTTTTCGTCAGAACACTTTGAAATTTTGAGATTATCACTGAAATAATGTCAGGAATCTATAGTAAAAATTTAAAGCAAACTAAAATTTCATGAAAAATTACGATTTTGCCCCTATAGTGTAAAAAAAACTGACTATATGTTAAATTTTATAACATTTCATCAAACATTAGATTACAGATTGTTTAAATTAAGGAATTTATTAGTAAATGATCTAATTCTAAGCAATGTACTCATCAAAATATTATTTTTAGCCACATTACCCAAACGCAAATTTTACGTTGAAATTTAACTTTATTGACGAAAAATACTCCATAACTCTTAGACCTTTGGTCAAAACACTTTGAAATTTTGAGATTATCACTAAAATAATGTGAGGAACACACTGTAAAAATTTCATGCAAAATTAAAATTAAAAAATTACGATTTTGCCCCTATAGTGTAAAAAACTGAGTATTTGTTAAATTTTATAATATTTCATTAGACATTAGATTACAGATTGATTCAATTAATGAATTTATTAGTAAATGATCTAGTTTTAAGTAATATACTCATCAACAATATGATTTTTTGGCCCACATTACGTGAAAGAAAATTTAACGTTGAAATTTAACTTTATTAACCAATAATACACCATAACTCTTAGACCTTTGGTCAGAACACTTTGAAAATTTGATATTATTACTATAATAAAAGTGGAATATACTGTAAAAATTTCAAGCAAAATTAAATTGCGTGTAAAATTACGATTTTGACCCTATAGGGAAAAAACTGAGTATTTGTTAAAATTTATTATATTTCAGCAAACATTAAATTATAGATTGATTAAATTCATGAATTTATAGGTAAATGATCTAATTCTGAGCTATGAATGCATAAAAAATGTGATTTTTGAACCACATTATGCGTAAGGAAATTTCACGTTAAAATTTAACTTTATTGATGAAAAAGGCACCAAAACTTGATATTTGAAAAATATAACTAAAATAATATGTGGAATCTTCTGTAAAAATTTCAAACAAAATTGAATTTCATGAAAAATTACGATTCTGCCCCTAAAGGGTAAAAAAACTGAGTATTTGTTAAATTTTATAATATTTCATCATACACTAGATTACAGATTGATTAAATTAATGAATTTATTAGTAAATGATCTAATTTTAAGCAATGTACCCATTAACAATATAATTTTTGGCCCACATTATGCGAAAGGAAATTTTACGTTGAAATTTAACTTTATTGACAAAAAATGCACCACAACTCTTACAACTTTCGTTAGAACACTTTGAAATTTTGAGATTATCACTAAAATGATGTGAGGAATCTACTGTAAAAATTTCAAGCAAAATAAAATTTCACAAAAAATTATGATTTTTCCCCTACAGGGTAAAAAACTGAGTATTTGTTAAATTTTATAATATTTCATCAGACATTAGATTACAGATTAATTAAATCAATGAATTTATTTGTAAATGATCTAATTCTAAGCAATGTACTTATCAACAATATGATTTTGGACCACGTTAAGCGATAGGAAATTTCACGATGAAATTTAAATTTATTGACGAAAAATACACCGTAACTCTTACACCATTGGTCAGAACACTTTAAAATTTTGAAGTTATCACTAAAATAATGTGTGGAATTTACTGTAAAAATTTCAGGCAAAAGTAAATTTCATGAAAAATTACGATTTTGCCCCTATAGGGTAAAAAAACTGAGTATTTATTAAATTTTATAATATTTCATCATACATTAGATTACAAATTGTTTAAATTAATGAATTTATTAGTAAATGATCTAATTCTAAGCAATGTACTAAAAAATAATATGAGTTTTGGCCCATATTATGCGAAAGGAAATTTCACGTTGAAATTTAACTTTATTGACGAAAAATACACAATAACTCTTACAACGTTGGCCAGAACACTTTAAAATTTTGAGATTATCACTAAAATAATGTGTGGAATCTACACTAAAAATTTCAAGAAAAATTAAATTTAATGGAAAATTATGATTTTGCCCCTATAGAGTAAAAAACTAACTATTTGCTAAATTTTATAATATTTCATCATACATTAGATTGCAGATTGATTAAATTAATGAATTTATTAGTAAATGATTTAATTCTAAGCAATGTACTCATTAACAATATGATTTTTGGCCCACTTTACGCGAAAGGAAATTTCACTTTGAAAGTTAACTTTATTGACGAAAATACACCATAACTCTTACACCTTTGGTTAGAACACTTTAAAATTTTGAGATTATCACTCAAATAATGTGAGGAATCAACTGTAAAATTTTCAAGCAAAATTAACTTTCATGAAAAATTACAATTTTGCCCTTATACTGTAAAAAAATTGAATATTTGTTAAATTTTATATTATTTCATCAGACATTAGATTACAGATTGATTAAATTAATGGATTTATTAGTAAATGATCTAATTCTAAGCAATGTACTCATCAACAATATGATTTTTGGACCAAGTTACGTGATAGGAAATTTCACGTTGAAATTTAATTTTATTGATGAAAAATACACCATAATTCTTACACCGTTGGTCAGAACACTTTAAAATTTTGAGATTATCACTAAAATATTGTGCGGAATCTACTGTAAAAATTTCAAAAAAAAATAAATTTCATGAAAAATTATGATTTTGCCCCTACAGGATAAATAAACAGAGTATTTGTTAAATTTTATAACATTTCATCATACATTAGATTACAAATTGATTAAGTTAATGAATTTATTAGTAAATGATCTAATTCAAAGCAATGTACTCATAAATAATATGATTTTTGGCCCACATTACGCGAAAGGAAATTTCACGTTTAAATTTAACTTTATTGATGAAAAATACACCATAACTCTTGCAACGTTGGCCAGAACACTTTAAAATTTTTTGATTATCACTAAAATAATGTGTTGAATCAACTGTAAAAATTTCACGAAAAATTAAATTTAATGGAAAATTACGATTTTGCCCCTATAGAGTAAGAAACTAAGTATTGTTAAATTTTATAATATTTCATTATACATTAGATTACATATTGATTAAATTAATGAATTTATTAGTAAATGATCTAATTCTAAGCAATGTACTCATCAACAATATGATTTTTAGCCCACATTACGCGAAAGAAAACTTCAATTTAAATTTAACTTTATTGACGAAAATACACCATAACTCTTACACCTTTGGTTAGAACACTTTAAAATTTTGAGATTATCACTCAAATAATGTGAGGAATCAACTGTAAAAATTTCAAGCAAAATTAAATTTCATGAAAAATTACAATTTTGCCCTTATACTGTAAAAAAATTGAATATTTGTTAAATTTTATATTATTTCATCAGACATTAGATTACAGATTGATTAAATTAATGTTAATGAATTTATTAGTAAATAATTTAATTCTAAGCAATGTACTCATCAACAGTATGAATTTTGGCCACATTACGCAAAATGAAATTTCACGTTGAAATTTAACTTTATTGACGAAAAATACACCATAAGTCTTAAACCTTTGATCTGAACACATTGTAATTTTGAGATTATCACTAAACTAATGTGTGGAATCTACTGTAAAAGTTTCAAGCAACATTAAAATTCATGAAAAATTACGATTTTGCCCCTATAGTGTAAAAAAACTGAGTATTTGTTAAATTTTATAACATTTAATCAGACATTGGATAACAGATTGATTAAATTAATGAATTTATTTGTAAATGATCCAATTCTAAGGAATGTACTCATCAAAAATATGAATTTTGGCCACATTACGCAAAAGGAAATTTCATGTTGAAATTTAACTTAATAGATGAAATTTTGGCCATAACTCTTAGACCTTCGGTTGGAACACTTTAAAATTTTGAAATTATTACTAAAATAATGTGTGCATTCTACTTAAAAAAATTCAAGCAAAATTAAATTTCATGAAATATTACAATTTTGACCCTATAGAGAAACAAAACTGAGTATTTGTTAAATTATATAATATTTCATCAAATATTAAATTATAGATTGATTAAAGTAATGAATTTATAGGTAAATGATCTAATTCTAAGCTATGTATGCATCAAAAATATGATTTTTGAACCACATTACGCATAAGGAAATTTTACGTTAAAATTTAACTTTATTGATGAAAAAGGCGCCATAACTCTTACACTGTTGGTCAGAAAACTTTGATATTTGGAAAATATCACTAATATAATGTGTGGAATCTACTGTTAACATTTAAAGCAAAATTAAATTCATGAAAAATTACGATTTTGCCCCCACAGAGTAAAAAAACAGAGTATTTGTTAAATTTTATAATATTTCATCATACATTAGATTACAAAGTGATTAAATTAACGAATTTATTAGTAAATGATCTAATTCTAAGCAATATACTCCTGAACAATATGATTTTTGGCCCACATTACGCGAAAGGAAATTTCACTTTGAAATTTAACTTTATTGACGAAAAATACACCATAACTCTTACACATTTTGTCAGAACACTTTGAAATTTTGAGATTATCACTAAAATAATGTGAGGAATCTACTCCAAAAATTTCAAGCAAAATTAAATTTCATAAAAAATTATGATTTTGCCCCTACAGGGTAAAAAACTGAGTATTTGTTAAATTTTATAATATTTCATCAGACATTAGATTACAGATTGATTAAATTAATGGATTTATTAGTAAATTATCTAATTCTAAGCAATGTACTTAGCAACAATATGATTTTTGGACCACATTACGCGATAGGAAATTTCTCGTTGAAATTTAACTTTATTGATGAAAAATACACCATAATTCTTACACCTTGGTCTGAAAACTTTAAAATTTTGAGATTAGCACTAAAATATTGTGTGGAATCTACTGTAAATATTTCAAGCAAAATTAAATTTCATGAAAAATTATGATTTTTCCCCTACACGGTAAAAAAACAGAGTATTTGTTAAATTTTATAATATTTCATCATACATTAGATTACAAATTGATTAAATTAATGAATTTATTAGTACATGATCTAATTCTAAGCAATGTACTCATAAATAATTTGATTTTTGGCCCACATTATGCCTAAGGAAATTTCACGTTGAAATTTAACTTTATTGATGAAAAATACACCATAACTCTTACAACGTTGGCCAGAACACTTAAAATTTTCTAGATTATCACTAAAATTATGTGTGGAATCTATTGCAAAAATTTCAGTAAAAATTAAATTTAATAGAAAATTACGGTTTTCCCCCTATAAAGTAAAAAACTATGTTTTTGTTAAATTTTATAATATTTCATTATACATTGATTAAAGATTGATTAAGTTATTGAATTTATTAGTAAATGATCTAATTCTAAGTAATGTACTCATCAACAATATGATTTTTGGCCCTCATTACGCGAAAAGAAATTTCAATTTGAAATTTAACTTTGTTGACGAAAATACACCATAACTCATACACCTTTGGTCAGAACACTTTCAAATTTTGAAATTATCACTCAAATAATGTGAGGAATATACTGTAAAAATTTTAAACAAAATTAAATTTCATAAAATTACGATTTTGCCCCTATAGTGTAAAACAAATGAGTATTTGTTAAATTTTATATTATTTCACCAGACATTGGATTACATATTGATTAAATTAATGAATTTATTTGTAAATGATTTAATTCTAAGCAATGTACTCATCAACAATATGAATTTTGGCCACATTACGTACTAGGAAAATTCATGTTGAAATTTAACTTTATTGACGAAAAATACGCCACAAGTCTTAGACCTTTGATCAGAACACTTTGAAATTTTGAGATTATCACTAAAATAATGTGTGGAATCTACTGTAAAAGTTTCAAGCAAAATTAAATTTCATGATAAATTTTGAATTTGATTCTATTGGGAAAAAAACTGAGTATTTCTTAAAAGTTGATTTTTGGCCCACATCAACAATATGATTTTTGGCGCACATTACACGAAAGGAAATTTCACGTTGAAATTGAATTTTACTGACGAAAAATGCACCATAAATCTTACGCATTTGGTAAGAACAATTTGAAATTTTGAGATTATCACAAAAATAAAGTGAGGAATCTACTGTAAAAAATTTCAAGCAAAATTAAATTTCATGAAAAATTACGATTTTGCCCCTATGGTGTAAAATAACTGAGTATTTGTTAAATTTTATAATATTTCATCAGACATTAGATTACAGATTGATTAAATTAATGAATTTAATTGTAAATGATCTAATTCCAAGAAATGTACTCATCAACAATAAATACACCATAACTATTAGAGCTTCGGTTGGAACACTTTAAAATTTTGAGATTATCACTAAAATAATGTGTGGAATCTACTTTAAAAATTTCAAGCAACATTAAATATCATAAAATATTACAATTTTGACCCTATAGAGAAACATAACTGAGTATTTTTTAAATTCGATAATATTTCATCAAACATTAAATTATAGATTGATTAAAGTAATGAATTTATAGGTAAATGATCTAATTCTGAGCTATGTATGCATCAAAAATATGATTTTTGAACCACATTACGCATAAGAAAATTTTACGTTAAAATTTAACTTTATTGATGAAAAGGCTCCATAACTCTTACACCGTTGGTCATAAATCTTTGATATTTGGAAAATATCACTAAAATAATGTGTGGAATCTACTGTAAAAATTTGAAGCGAAATTAGATTTCATGAAAAATTACGATTTTGCCCCCATAGAGTAAAAAAACTTAGTATTTGTTAAATTTTATCATATTTCATCATACATTAGATTACAGATAGATTAAATAAATGAATTTATTAGTAAATGATCTAATTCTAAGCAATGTACTCGTGAACAATATGACTTTTGGCCTAAATTACGCGAAAGAAAATTTCACTTTGAAGTTTAACTTTATTGTCGAAAAATACAGCATAACTCTTACACAGTTGGTCAGAACACTTTGAAATTTGCAGTTTATCACTAAAATATTGTGTGGAATCTATTGTAAAAATTTCAAGCAAAATTAAATTTCTTGAAAAATTACGATTTTGCTCAATTTTATAATATTTCATCACACATTAGATTACAGATTGATTAAATTAATGAATTCATTAGTACACAATCTAATTCTCAATGTATGCATCAATAATAAGATTTTTGAACCACATTACGCGAAAGAAAATTTCACGTTAAAATTTAACTTTATTGTCCACAAAATACACCATAACTTTTACACCGTTGGTCAGGACACTTTCAAATTTGTAGATTATCACTAAAATAATGTGTGAAAACTACTGTAGAATATTTGTTAAATTTTATAATATTTTATCATACATTAGATTTCAGATTTATAAAATTAATGAATTTACTAGTTCACAATCTAATTCTAAGCATTGTATGCATAACAAAATATGAATTTTAAGCCACATTATGCGGAAGGAAAATTCACGTTAAAATTTAACTTTATTGTCAAAAAATACACCATGACTCTTACACCGTTGGTCAGAAATCTTTGAAATTTGAAGATTATCACCAACATAATGTGTGGAATCTACTGTAAAAATTTCAAACAAAATTAAATTGAATTAAAAATAACGATTTGTCCCATATACGGTAAAAAACTGAGTATTTGTTAAATTTTACAATATTTCACTATACATTAGATTACAGATTGATTAAATTAAAGAATTTATTAGTACATAATCTAATTCTAAGCAATGTATGCATCAAAAATATGATTTTTGAACCACATAACGTGAATGGAAATTTCACGTTAAAATTTAACTTTATTGTCGAAAAATACACCATAACTCTTACACCGTTGGTCAGAACACTTTGAAATTTGCAGCTTATCACTAAAATAATGTGTGGAATCTACTGTAAAAATTTCAAGCAAAATTAAATTTCAAGAAAAATTACGATTTTGCCCCTATAGGGTAAAAAACTGAGTATTTGTTAAATTTTATAATATTTCATCATACATTAGATTACATATTGATTAAATTAATGAATTTATTAGTACATAATCTAATTCTATGCAATGTGTGCATCAAAAATATGATTTTTGAACCACATTACGCTGAAGGAAATTTCACGTTAAAATTTAACTTCATTGTCAAAAAATACACCATACCTCTTATACCGTTGGTCAGAACAATTTGACATTTTGTAGCTTATCACTAAAATAATGTTTGGAATCTACTGTAAAAATTTAAGCAAATTTAAATTTCATTAAAAATTACGATTTTACCCCTACACGGTAAAAATATTGAGTATTTGCTAAATTTTATAATATTTCATCATGCATTAGATTGCAGATTGATTAAATTAATGAATTTATTAGTACACAATCTAATTCTAAGCAATGTATGCATCTAAAATATGATTTTTGAACCATATTACGTCAAAAGGAAATTTTGCATTAAAATTTAACTTTATTGTCGAAAAATGCACCATAACCCTTACACCGTTGGTTAGAACACTTTGAAATTTGCAGAATATTACTAAAATAATGTGTCGAATCTACTGTAAAAATTTCAAGCAAAAGTAAATTTCATGAAAAATTACGATTTTGCCCCCATAGGGTAAAAAAACAGAGTATATGTTAAATATTATAATATTTCATCATACATTAGATTACACATTGAATAAATGAATTAATTTATTTGTACACAATCTAATTCTAAGCAATGTCTCCATCAAAAATATGATTTTTGAACCACATTACGTGTAAGGAAATTTTACGTTAAAATTTAACTTTATTGTCCACAAAATACACCATAACTCTTACACCGTTGGTCAAAACACTTTGAAATTTGCAGATTATCACTAAAATAACGTGTGGAATCTACTGTAAACGTTTCAAGCAAAATTAAATATCATGAAAATTATAATTTTGTCCCAATAGGGTAAAAAAATTGAGTATTTGTTAAATTTTATAATAATTCATCCTATATTAGATTACAGACTGATTAAATTAATGAATTTATTAGTACACAGTCTAATTCTAAGTAATGTATGAATCAAAAAATGATTTTTGAACTACATGACGTGAAAGGAAATTTCACGTTAAAATTTAACTTTATTGTCGACAAAATACACCATAACTCTTACACTGTTGGTCAGAACACTTTGAAATTTGCTGCTTATCACTAAAATAATGTGTGGAATCTACTGTAAAACTTCAATCAAAATTAAATTTCATGAAAAATTACGATTTTGCCCTATAGTGTAAAAAAACTGAGTATTTGTTAAATTTTATAATATTTCATCATACATTAGATTACACATTGATTAAATTAATGAATTTATTTGTACACAATCTAATTCTAGGCAATGTATGCATCAAAAAAATATGATTTATGAAACACATTACGCGAAAGAAAATTTCACGTTAAAATTTAACTTTATTGTCGACAAAATACACCATAAACTTACACCTTTGGTTAGAACACTTTGAAATTTATAGATTATCACTAAAATAAAGTGTGGAATCTTTTGTAAAAATTTGAAGCAAAATTAAATTTCATTAAAAATTATGATTTTGCCCCTACAGGGTAAAAAACTGAGTATTTGTTAAATTTTATAATATTTTATCATACATTAGAATACAGATTGATTAAATTAATGAATTTATTAGTAAAAAATCTAATTCTAAGCAATGTATGCATCAAAATTATGATTTTTGAACCACATTACGCGAAAGGAAATTTCACGTTAAAATTTAACTTTATTATAAAAAAATACACCATAACTCTTACACCGTTGGTCAGAACACTTTGAAATTTGCAGCTTATTACTATAATAATGTGGGGAATCTACTGTAAAAATTTCAAGTAAAATTAAATTTCATGAAAAATTAAGATTTTGCCCTTATAGGGTAAAAAAACTGAGTATTTGTTAAATTTTATAATATTTCATCATACATTAGATTAAAGATTGATTAAATTAATGAATTTATTAGAACATAATCTAATTCTAAGCAATGTGTGCATCAAAAATATTATTTTTCAACCACATTACGCGAAAGGAAATTTCACGTTAAAATATAACTTTATTGTCGAAAAATAGAGCATAACTCTTACATCGTTGGTAAGAACACTTTGAAATTTGCAGAATATCACTAAAATAATGTGTGGAATCTACTGTAAAAATTTCAAGCAAAATTAAATTTCATGAAAATTTACGATTTTGCCCCTATAGGGTAAGAAAACTGAGTATTTGTTAAATTTTATAATATTTCATCATCATTTGATTAGAGATTGATTAAATTAATTAATTTATTAGTACACAATCTAATTCTCAATGTATGCATTAACAATATGATTTTTGAACCACATTACGCAGAAGGAAATTTCACGTTAAAATTTAACTTTATTGTCGACAAAATACACCGTAACTCTTACGCCGTTGGTCAAAAAACTTTGTAATATGCAGATTATCACTAAAATAATGTGTGGAATCTACTGTAAAAATTCAAAAAAAAAAAATTTCATGAAAAATTACAATTTTTGAACCAATTACGAGGGAGGAAATTTCACGTTAAACTTGAACTTTATTGTCGACAAAATACACCATAACTCTTACACTGTTGGTTAGAACACTTTGAAATTTGTAGCTTATCACTAAAATAATGTGTTGAATCTACTGTAAAAATTTCAAGCAAAATTAAATTTCATGAAAAATTAAGATTTTGCCCCTATAGGGTAAAAATATTGAGTATTTGTTAAATTTTATAATATTTCGTCATAGATTAGATTACAGATTGTTTAAATTAATAAATTTATTAGTATGCAATCTAATTCTATGCAATGTATGCATCAAAAATATAATTTTTGAACCACATTTCACGTAAGGAAATTTCATGTTAAAATTTAACTTTATTGTCAAAAAATACACCATACCTCTTAGACCGTTGGTCAGAACACTTTGAAATTTTATAGCTGATCACTAAAATAATGTGTGGAATCTACTGTAAAAATTTAAGCAAATTTAAATTTCATTAAAAATTACGATTTTACCGCTACAAGGAAAAAATATTGAGTATTTGCTAAATTTTATAATATTTCATAATGCATTAGATTACAGATTGATTAAATTAATGAATTTATTAGTACACAATCTAATTCTAAGCAATGTATGCATCAAAAATATGATTTTTGAACCATATTACATCAAAAGGAAATTTTGCATTAAAATTTAACTTTATTGTCGAAAAATGCACCATAACCCTTACACCGTTTGTCAGAACACTTTTAAATTTGCAGAATATTACTAAAATAATGTGTCAAATCTACTGTAAAAATTTCAAGCAAAATTAAATTTCATGAAAAATTACGATTTTGCCCCCATAGGGTAAAAAAACAGAGTACATGTTAAATATTATAATATTTCATCATACATTAGATTACACATTGATTAAATGAATTAATTTATTTGTACACAATCTAATTCTAAGCAATGTCTCCATCAAAAATATGATTTTTGAACCACATTACGTGTAAGGAAATTTTACGTTAAAATTTAACTTTATTGTCCACAAAATACACCATAACTCTTACACCGTTGGTCAAAACACTTTGAAATTTGCAGATTTTCACAAAAATAACATGTGGAATCTATTGTAAAAGTTTGAAGCAAAATTAAATTTTATGAAAATTATAATTTTGTCCCTATAGGGTAAAAAAATTGAGTATTTGTTAAATTTTATAATAATTCATCCTATATTAGATTACAGACTAATGAATTTATTAGTACACAGTCTAATTCTAAGTAATATATGCATCAAAAATATGATTTTTGAACTACATTACGTGAAAGGAAATTTCACGTTAAAATTTAACTTTATTGTCGACAAAATACACCATAACTCTTACACTGTTGGTCAGAACACTTTGAAATTTGCTGCTTATCACTAAAATAATGTGTGGAATCTACTGTAACACTTCAATAAAAATTAAATTTCATGAAAAATTACGATATTGCCCCTATAGGGTAAAAAAACTGAGTATTTGTTAAATTTTATAATATTTCATCATATATTAGATTACACATTGATTAAATTAATGAATTTATTTGTAGACAATCTAATTCTAGGCAATGTATGCATAAAAAAAAATATGATTTATGAAACACATTACGCGAAAGAAAATTTCACGTTAAAATTTAACTTTATTGTCGACAAAATACACCATAAACTTACACCTTTGGTCAGAACACTTTGAAATTTACAGATTATCACTAAAATAATGTGTGGAAACTTTTGTATAAATTTGAAGCAAAATTAAATTTCATTAAAAATTATGATTTTGCCCTTACAGGGTAAAAAACTGAGTATTTGTTAAATTTTATAATATTTTATCATACATTAGAGTACAGATTGATTAAATTAATGAATTTATTAGTAAAAAATCTAATTCTAAGCAATGTATGCATCAAAATTACGATTTTGGAACCACATTACGCGAAAGGAAATTTAACGTTAAAATTTAACTTTATTATAAAAAAAATACACCATAACTCTTACACCGTTGGTCAGAACACTTTGAAATTTGCAGCTTATCACTAAAATAATGTGGGGAATCTACTGTAAAAATTTCAAGTAAAATTGAATTTCATGAAAAATTAAGATTTTGCCCTTATAGGGTAAAAAAACTGAGTATTTGTTAAATTTTATAATATTTCATCATACATTAGATTAATGATTGATTAAATTAATGAATTTATTAGTAAGTAATCTAATTCTAAGCAATGTGTGCATCAAAAATATTATTTTTGAACCACATTACGCGAAAGGAAATTTCACGTTAAAATATAACTTTATTGTCGAAAAATAGACCATAACTCTTACATCGTTGGTAAGAACACTTTGAAATTTGCAGAATATAACTAAAATAATGTGTGGAATCTACTGTAAAAATTTCAAGCAAAATTAAATTTCATGAAAATTTACGATTTTGCCCCTATAGGGTAAGAAAACTGAGTATTTGTTAAATTTTATAATATTTCATCATCATTAGATTAGAGATTGATTAAATTAATTAATTTATTAGTACATAATCTAATTCTCAATGTATGCATTAACAATATGATTTTTGAACCACATTACGCAGAAGGAAATTTCACGTTAAAATTCAACTTTATTGTCGACAAAATACACCGTAACTCTTACGCCGTTGGTCAGAACACTTTGTAATTTGCAGATTATCACTAAAATAATGTGTGGAATCTACTGTAAAATTAAAAAAAAATTAAATTTCATGAAAAATTACGATTTTTGAACCAATTACGCGGAAGGAAATTTCACGTTAAACTTTAATTTTATTGTCGAAAAAATACACCATAAATCTTACATTGTTGGTTAGAACACTTTGAAATTTCTAGCTTATCACTAAAATAATGTGTGGAATCTACTGTAAAAATTTCAAGCAAAATTAAATTTCATGAAAAATTAAGATTTTGCCCCTATAGGGTAAAAAAACTGAGTATTTGTTAAATTTTATAATATTTCGTCATATATTAGATTACAGATTGCTTAAATTAATAAATTTATTAGTACGCAATCTAATTCTATGTAATGTATGCATCAAAAATATGATTTTTGAACCACATTTCACGTAAGGAAATTTCATGTTAAAATTTAACTTTATTGTCACAAAATAAACCATATCTCTTAGACCGTTGGTCAGAACACTTTGAAATTTTATAGCTTATCACTAAAATAATGTGTGGAATCTACTGTAAAAATTTAAGCAAATTTAAATTTCATTAAAAATTATGATTGTACCCCTACAGGGAAAAAATATTGAGTATTTGCTAAATTTTATAATATTTCATCATGCATTAGATTACAGATTGATTAAATTAATGAATTTATTAGTACACAATCTAATTCTAAGCAACGTATGCATAAAAAATATGATTTTTGAACCATATTACATCAAAAGGAAATTTTGCATTAAAATTTAACTTTATTGTCGAAAAATGCACCATAACCCATACACCGTTGGTTAGAACACTTTTAAATTTGCAGAATATTACTAAAATAATGTGTCGAATCTACTGTAAAAATTTCAAGCAAAATTAAATTTCATGAAAAATTACGATTTTGCCCCCATAGGGTAAAAAAACAGAGTATATGTTAAATATTATAATATTTCATCATACATTAGATTACACATTGATTAAATGAATTAATTTATTTGTACACAATCTAATTCTAAGCAATGTCTCCATCAAAAATATGATTTTTGAACCACATTACGTATAAGGAAATTTTACGTTAAAATTTAACTTTATAGTCCACAAAATACACCATAACTCTTACACAGTTGGTCAAAACACTTTGAAATTTGCAGATTATCACTAAAATAACGTGTGGAATCTACTGTAAAAGTTTCAAGCAAAATTAAATATCATGAAAATTATAATTTTTTCCCTATAGGGTAAAAAAATTGAGTATTTGTTAAATTTTATAATAATTCATCCTATATTAGATTACAGACTGATTAAATTAATGAATTTATTAGTACACAGTCGAATTCTAAGTAATGTATGCATCAAAAATATGACTTTTGAACTACATTACGTGAAAGAAAATTTCACGTTAAAATTTAACTTTATGGTCGACAAAATATACAATAACTCTTACACTGTTGGTCAGAACACTTTGAAATTTGCTGCTTATCACTAAAATAATGTGTGGAATCTACTGTAACACTTCAATAAAAATTAAATTTCATGAAAAATTATGATATTGCCCCTATAGGGTAAAAAAACTGAGTATTTGTTAAATTTTATAATATTTCATCATATATTAGATTACACATTGATTAAATTAATGAATTTATTTGTACACAATCTAATTCTAGGCAATGTATGCATCAAAAAAAATATGATTTATGAAACACATTACGCGAAAGAAAATTTCACGTTAAAATTTAACTTTATTGTCGACAAAATACACCATAAACTTACACCTTTGGTCAGAACACTTTGAAATTTACAGATTATCACTAAAATAATGTGTGGAATCTTTTGTAAAAATTTGAAGCAAAATTAAATTTCATTAAAAATTATGATTTTGCCCCTACAAGGTAAAAAACTGAGTATTTGTTAAATTTTATAATATTTTATCATACATTAGAGTACAGATTGATTAAATTAATAAATTTATTAGTAAAAAATCTAATTCTAAGCAATGTATGCATCAAAATTATGATTTTGGAACCACATTACGCGAAAGGAAATTTAACGTTAAAATTTAACTTTATTATAAAAAAAATACACCATAACTCTTACACCGTTGGTCAGAACACTTTGAAATTTGCAGCTTATCACTAAAATAATGTGGGGAATCTACTGTAAAAATTTCAAGTAAAATTGAATTTCATGAAAAATTAAGATTTTGCCCTTATAGGGTAAAAAAACTGAGTATTTGTTAAATTTTATAATATTTCATCATACATTAGATTAAAGATTGATTAAATTAATGAATTTATTAGTAAGTAATCTAATTCTAAGCAATGTGTGCATCAAAAATATTATTTTTTGAACCACATTACGCGAAAGGAAATTTCACGTTAAAATATAACTTTATTGTCGAAAAATAGACCATAACTCTTACATCGTTGGTAAGAACGTTTTGAAATTTGCAGAATATCACTAAAATAATGTGTGGAATCTACTGTAAAAATTTCAAGCAAAATTAAATTTCATGAAAATTTACGATTTTGCCCCTATAGGGTAAGAAAACTGAGTATTTGTTAAATTTTATAATATTTCATCATCATTAGATTAGAGATTGATTAAATTAATTAATTTATTAGTACATAATCTAATTCTCAATGTATGCATTAACAATATGATTTTTGAACCACATTACGCAGAAGGAAATTTCACGTTAAAATTCAACTTTATTGTCGACAAAATACACCGTAACTCTTACGCCGTTGGTCAGAACACTTTGTAATTTGCAGATTATCACTAAAATAATGTGTGGAATCTACTGTAAAAATTAAAAAAAAATTAAATTTCATGAAAAATTACAATTTTTGAACCAATTACGCGGAAGGAAATTTCACGTTAAAATTTAATTTTATTGTCGAAACAATACACCATAACTCTTACATTGTTGGTTAGAACACTTTGAAATTTCTAGCTTATCACTAAAATAATGTGTGGAATCTACTGTAAAAATTTCAAGCAAAATTAAATTTCATGAAAAATTAAGATTTTGCCCCTATAGGGTAAAAAAACTGAGTATTTGTTAAATTTTATAATATTTCGTCATATATTAGATTACAGATTGCTTAAATTAATAAATTTATTAGTACGCAATCTAATTCTATGTAATGTATGCATCAAAAATATGATTTTTGAACCACATTTCACGTAAGGAAATTTCATGTTAAAATTTAACTTTATTGTCACAAAATAAACCATATCTCTTAGACCGTTGGTCAGAACACTTTGAAATTTTATAGCTTATCACTAAAATAATGTGTGGAATCTACTGTAAAAATTTAAGCAAATTTAAATTTCATTAAAAATTACGATTTTACCCCTACAGGGAAAAAATATTGAGTATTTGCTAAATTTTATAATATTTCATCATGCATTAGATTACAGATTGATTAAATTAATGAATTTATTAGTACACAATCTAATTCTAAGCAAAGTATGCATAAAAAATATGATTTTTGAACCATATTACATCAAAAGGAAATTTTGCATTAAAATTTAACTTTATTGTCGAAACATGCACCATAACCCTTACACCGTTGGTTAGAACACTTTTAAATTTGCAGAATATTACTAAAATAATGTGTCGAATCTACTGTAAAAATTTCAAGAAAAATTAAATTTCTTGAAAAATTACGATTTTGCCCCCATAGGGTAAAAAAACAGAGTATATGTTAAATATTATAATATTTCATCATACATTAGATTACACATTGATTAAAGGAATTAATTTATTTTTACACAATCTAATTCTAAGCAATGTCTCCATCAAAAATATGATTTTTGAACCACATTACGTGTAAGGAAATTTTACGTTAAAATTGAACTTTATTGTCCACAAAATACACCATAACTCTTACACCGTTGGTCAAAACACTTTGAAATTTGCAGATTATCACTAAAATAACGTGTGGAATCTACTGAAAAAGTTTCAACCAAAATTAAATATCATGAAAATTATAATTTTTTTCCCTATAGGGTAAAAAAATTGAGTATTTGTTAAATTTTATAATAATTCCTCCTATATTAGATTACAGACTGCTTAAATTAATGAATTTATTAGTACACAGTCTAATTCTAAGTAATGTATGCATAAAAAAATATGATTTTTGAACTACATTATGTGAAAGGAAATTTCACGTTAAAATTTAACTTTATTGTCGACAAAAAACTCCTCACTCTTACACTGTTTATCGGAACAGTTTGATATTTTTAGCTTATCATTAATATAATGTGTGGAATCTACAGTAAAAATTTCAAGCAAAATTAAATATCATGAAAAATTACGATTTTGGCCCTATAGGGTAAAAAAACTGAGTATTTGTCGAATATACACCATAACTCTTACATCGTTTCTCAGAACACTTTGAAATTTGTAGCTTATAACTAAAATAATTTTTGGAATCTACTGTAAAAATTTCAAGCAAAATTATATTTCATGAAAAATTATGATTTTGGCCCTATAGGGTAAAAAAACTGAGTATTTGTTGAAAAATAAACCATAACTCTTACACTGTTTGTCATAACACCTTGAAATTTGTAGCTAAACAATAAAATAATTTGTGGAATCTACTGTAAAAATTTCAAGCAAATTGAAACATCATGAAAAATTACGATTTTACCTCTATAGGGTAAAAAAACTGCGTATTTGTCGAAAAATACACCATAACTCTTACACCGTTTGTCAGAACACTTTGAAATTTGTAACTTATCACTAAAATAATGTTTGGAATCTATAGTAAAAATTTCAAGCAAAATTAAATATCAAGAAAAATTACGATTTTGCCCTTATAGGGTAAAAAAACTGAGTATTTGTCTAAAAATACACCATAACTCTTACACCGTTTGTTAGAACACATTAAAATTTGTAGCTTATCACTTAAACAATGTGTGGAATCTACTGTAAAAATTACAAGCATAATTGAATATCATGAAAAATTACGATTTTGCCGCTATAGGGTAAAAAACAAAGTATTAGTCGAAAAATACACCATAACTCTTACACCGTTTCTCAAAACAATTTGAAATTTGTAGCTAATCAATAAAATAATATGTGGAATCTACTGTGAAAATTTCAAGCAAAATTAAATATCATGAAAAATTATGATTTTGCCCGTATAGGGTAAAAAACTGAGTATTTGTCGAAAAATAAACCTAACTCTTACACCGTTTGTCAGAACACTTTGAAATTTGTTGTTTATCACTTAAACACTGTGTGGAATCTATTGTAAAAATTTAAAGCAAAATTAAATATCATGAAAAATTACGATTTGTCCCCTATAGTATAAAAACTGATTATTTGTTAAAAAATACACCGTAACTCTTACAACGTTTGTCAGAACACTTTGAAATTGGTAATTTATTCCTAAAATAATAAGTGGAATCTACTGTAAAAATTTCAGGGCAAAATTAAATATCATGAAAAATTACGATTTTTCCCCTATACGGTAAAAAAACTGAGCATTTGTCGAAAGATACCCCATAAATCTTACACCGTTTGAAAGAAAATGCAAATTTGTAGCATATCACTAAAATAATGTGTGGAAAGTATTGTAAATATTTCGAGCAAAATTAAATATCATAAAAAATTACAATTTTGCCCCTATAGGGTAAAAAAACAGAGTAATTGTTAAAAATACCCCATTACTCTTACACCGTTTGTCAGAACACTTTGAAATTTGTTGCTAATCTCTAAAATAATGTGTGGAATCTACTGTAAAAATTTCAAGCAAAATTAAATATCATGAAAAATTACGATTTTGCCGCTATAGGGTAAAAAAACTAGTATTTGTCGAAAAATACACCATAACTCTTACACCGTTTGACTGAACACTTTGAAATTTGTATTTTATCACTAAAATAATGTGTGGAATCTACTGTAAAAATTTCAAGCAAAATTAAATATCATGAAAAATTACGATTTTGCCCTTATAAGGTAAAAAACTGAGTATTTGTCGAAAAATACACCATAACTCTTACACCGTTTGACAGAATACTTTGAAATTTGTAGCTTATCACTAAAATAATGTGTGGAATCTACTGTAAAAATTTCAAAGCAAAATTAAATATCATGAAAAATTACGATTTTGCCCTTATAGGGTAAAAAAATGAGTATTTGTCTAAAAATACACCATAACTCTTATACCGTTTGTCAGAACACTTTAAAATTTGTAGCTTATCACTATAACAATGTGTGGAATCTACTGTCAAAATTTCAAGAAAAATTAAATATCATGAAAATTTTCGATTTTGCTGCTATAGGGTAAACAAACTAAGTATTTGTTGAAAAATACACCATAATTCTTACACCGTTTGTCAGAATACTTTGAAATTTGTAGCTTATCACTAAAATAATGTGAGGGATCTACTGTAGAAATTTCAAGGAAAATTAAATATCCTGAAAAATTACGATTTTGCCCTTATAGGGTAAAAAAACTGAGTATTTGTCGAAAAATACACAATAACTCTTATACCGTTTGTCAGAAAACTTTGAAATTTGTAGCTTATCACTAAAATAATTTTTGGAATCTACTGTAAAAATTTCAAACAAATATTTCATACACTTTGAAATTTTTCATGATATTTAATTTTGCTAGAAATTTTTACATTAGATTCAACACATTATTTTAGTGATTAGCTACAAATTTCAAAGTGTACGCAAGTGCACGTAGTCAACAAGCAGTATAATCATGAGTTTTATCGTCTCCACAGGGATTGAAATTAAAATAATTTGAAAACATCATACGCTTTGAAATTTGTATTTTATCACTAAAATAATTTATGGAATCTACTGTATAAATTTCAAGCAAAATTAAATTTCATGAAAAATTACGATTTTGCCCCTATAGGATAAAAACTGAGTATTTTTCAAAAAATACCCCATAACTCTTACACCGTTTGTCAGAACGCTTCGAAATTCATATTTTATCACTAAAATAATGTGTGGAATCTACTGTAAAAATTTCAAGCAAAATTAAATTTCTTGAAAAATTACGATTTTGCCCCTATAAGATAAAAACTGAGTACTTTTTAAAAAATACCCCATAACTCATACACCGTTTGTCAGAACGCATTGAAATTTTTATTTTATCACTAAAAAAATGTATGGAATCTACTGTAAAAATTTCAAGCAAAATTAAATTTCATGAAAAATTACGATTTTGCCCCTATAGGATAAAAACTGAGTATTTGTCGAAAAATACACCATAACTCTTACACCGTTTGTCAGAACACTTTGAAATTTATATCTTATCACTAAAATAATGTGTGGAATCTACTGTAAATATTTTAAGCAAAATTAAATTTCATGAAAAATTACGATTTTGCCCTTATAGGATAAAAACTGAGTATTTGTCGAAAAATACACCATAACTCTTACACCGTTCGTCAGAACGCTTTGAAATTCATATTTTATCACTAAAATAATGTGTGGAATCTACTGTTAAAATTTCAAGCAAAATTAAATTTCATGAAAAATTACGATTTTGCCCCTATAGGATAAAAACTGAGTACTTTTTGAAAAATACCCCATAACTCTTACACCGTTTGTCAGAACGCTTTGAAATTTGTATTTTATCACTAAAATAATGTATGGAATCTACTGTAAAATTTCAAGCAAAATTAAATTTCATGAAAAATTACGATTTTGCCCCTATAGGATAAAAACTGAGTACTTTTCGAAAAATACCCCATAACTCTTACACCGTTTGTCAGAACGCTTCGAAATTCATATTTTATCACTAAAATAATGTGTCGAATCTACTGTAAAAATTTCATGCAAAATTAAATTTTATGAAAAATTACGATTTTGCCCCTATAGGATAAAAACTGAGTATTTTTCGAAAAATACCCCATAACTCTTACACCATTTGTCAGAACGCTTTGAAATTTGTATTTTATCACTAAAATAATGTGTGGAATCTCCTGTAAAAATTTCAAGCAAAATTAAATTTCATGAAAAATTACGATTTTGCCTCTATAGGATAAAAACTGAGTATTTTTTGAAATATACCCCATAACTCTTACACCGTTTGTCAGAACGCTTCGAAATTCATATTTTTATCACTAAAATAATGTGTGGATCTACTGTAAAAATTTCAAGCAAAATTAAATTTCATGAAAAATTACGATTTTGCCCCTATAGGATAAAAACTGAGTACTTTTTGAAAAATACCCCATAACTCTTACACCGTTTGTCAAAACGCTTTAAAATTTGTATTTTATTACTAAAATAATGTATGGAATCCACTGTAAAAATTTCAAGCAAAATTAAATTTCATGAAAAATTACGATTTTGCCCCTATAGGATAAAAACTGAGTATTTGTCGAAAAATACACCATAACTCTTACACAGTTTGTCAGAACACTTTGAAATTTATATCTTATCACTAAAATAATGTGTGGAATCTACTGTAAAATTTTTAAGCAAAATTAAATTTCATGAAAAATTACGATTTTGCCCTTATAGGATAAAAACTGAGTATTTGTCGAAAAATACACCATAACTCTTACATCGTTCGTCAGAACGCTTTGAAATTCACATTTCATCACTAAAATAATGAGTGGAATCTACTGTAAAAATTTCAAGCAAAATTAAATTTCATGAAAAATTACGATTTTGCCCCTATAGGATAAAAACTGTGTATTTGTCGAAAAATACACCATAACTCTTACACCGTTCGTTAGAACACTTTGAAATTAATATTTTATCACTAAAATAATGTGTGGAATCTATTGTTAAAATTTCAAGCAAAATTAAATTTCATGAAAAATTACGATTTTGCCCCTATAGGATAAAAACTGAGTACTTTTTGAAAAATACCCCATAACTCTTACACCGTTTCTCAGAACGCTTTAAAATTTGTATTTTATCACTAAAATAATGTATGGAATCTACTGTAAAAATTTCATGCAAAATTAAACTTTATGAAAAATTACGATTTTGCCCCTATAGGATAAAAACTGAGTATTTTTCGAAAAATACCCCATAACTCTTACACCATTTGTCAGAACGCTTTGAAATTCGTATTTTATCACTAAAATAATGTGTGGAATCTACTGTAAAAATTTCAAGCAAAATTAAATTTCATGAAAAATTACGATTTTGCCCCTATAGGATAAAAATGAGTACTTTTTGAAAAATACCCCATAACTCTTACACCGTTTGTCAGCACGATTTGAAATTTTTATTTTATCACTAAAATAATGTATGGAATCTACTGTAAAAATTTCAAGCAAAATTAAATTTCATGAAAAATTACGATTTTGCCCCTATAGGATAAAAATGAGTACTTTTTGAAAAATACCCCATAACTCTTACACCGTTTGTCAGCACGATTTGAAATTTTTATTTTATCACTAAAATAATGTATGGAATCTACTGTACAAATTTCAAGCAAAATTATATTTCATGAAAAATTACGATTTTGCCCCTATAGGATAAAATTGAGTACTTTTCAAAAAATACCCCATAACTCTTACACCGTTGGTCAGAACGCTTCGAAATTCGTATTTTATCACTTAAATAATGTGTGGAATCTACTGTAAAAATTTCAAGCAAAATTAAATTTCATGAAAAATTACGATTTTGCCCCTATAGGATAAAAACTGAGTACTTTTTGAAAAATACCCCATAACTCTTACACCGTTTGTCAGAACGGTTTGAAATTTGTATTTTATCTCTAAAATAATGTATGGAATCTACTGTAAAAATTTCAAGCAAAATTAAATTTCATGAAAAATTACGATTTTGCCCCTATAGGATAAAAACTGAGTACTTTTTGAAAAATACCCCATAACTCTTACACCGTTTGTCAGAACGCTTTGAAATTCGTATTTTATCACTAAAATAATGTGTGGAATCTACTGTAAAAATTTCATTCAAAATTAAATTACATGAAAAATTACGATTTTGCCCCTATAGGATAAAAACTGAGTACTTTTTGAAAAATACCCCATAACTCTTACACCGTTTGTCAGAACGCTTTGAAATTTGTATTTTATCACTAAAATAATGTGTGGAATCTACTGTTAAAATTTCAAGCAAAATTAAATTTCATGAAAAATTACGATTTTGCCCCTATAGGATAAAAACTGAGTATTTTTTGAAAAATACCCTATAACTCTTACACCATTTGTCAGAACGCTTCGAAATTCATATTTTTATCACTAAAATAATGTGTGGATCTACTGTAAAAATTTCAAGCAAAATTAAATTTCATGAAAAATTACGATTTTGCCCCTATAGGATAAAAACTGAGTACTTTTTGAAAAATACCCCATAACTCTTACACCGTTTGTCAAAACGCTTTAAAATTTGTATTTTATTACTAAAATAATGTATGGAATCCACTGTAAAAATTTCAAGCAAAATTAAATTTCATGAAAAATTACGATTTTGCCCCTATAGGATAAAAACTGAGTATTTGTCGAAAAATACACCATAACTCTTACACAGTTTGTCCGACCACTTTGAAATTTATATCTTATCACTAAAATAATGTGTGGAATCTACTGTAAAATTTTTAAGCAAAATTAAATTTCATGAAAAATTACGATTTTGCCCCTATAGGATAAAAACTGAGTATTTGTCGAAAAATACACCATAACTCTTACATCGTTCGTCAGAACGCTTTGAAATTCACATTTCATCACTAAAATAATGAGTGGAATCTACTGTAAAAATTTCAAGCAAAATTAAATTTCATGAAAAATTACGATTTTGCCCCTATAGGATAAAAACTGTGTATTTGTCGAAAAATACACCATAACTCTTACACCGTTCGTTAGAACACTTTGAAATTAATATTTTATCACTAAAATAATGTGTGGAATCTATTGTTAAAATTTCAAGCAAAATTAAATTTCATGAAAAATTACGATTTTGCCCCTATAGGATAAAAACTGAGTACTTTTTGAAAAATACCCCATAACTCTTACACCGTTTCTCAGAACGCTTTAAAATTTGTATTTTATCACTAAAATAATGTATGGAATCTACTGTAAAAATTTCAAGCAAAATTAAATTTCATGAAAAATTACGATTTTGCCCCTATAGTATAAAAACTTAGTACTTTTCGAAAAATACCCCATAACTCTTACACCGTTTGTCAGAACGCTTCGAAATTCATATTTTATCACTAAAATAATGTGTCGAATCTACTGTAAAAATTTCATGCAAAATTAAATTTTATGAAAAATTACGATTTTGCCCCTATAGGATAAAAACTGAGTATTTTTCGAAAAATACCCCATAACTCTTACACCATTTGTCAGAACGCTTTGAAATTCGTATTTTATAACTAAAATAATGTGTGGAATCTACTGTAAAAATTTCAAGCAAAATTAAATTTCATGAAAAATTACGATTTTGCCCCTATAGGATAAAAATGAGTACTTTTTGAAAAATACCCCATAACTCTTACACCGTTTGTCAGCACGATTTGAAATTTTTATTTTATCACTAAAATAATGTATGGAATCTACTGTAAAAATTTCAAGCAAAATTAAATTTCATTAAAAATTACGATTTTGCCCCTATAGGATAAAAATGAGTACTTTTTGAAAAATACCCCATAACTCTTACACCGTTTGTCAGCACGATTTGAAATTTTTATTTTATCACTAAAATAATGTATGGAATCTACTGTAAAAATTTCAAGCAAAATTAAATTTCATGAAAAATTACGATTTTGCCCCTGTAGGATAAAATTGAGTACTTTTCGAAAAATACCCCATAACTCTTACACCGTTTGTAAGAACGCTTCGAAATTCGTATTTTATCACTAAAATAATGTGTGGAATCTACTGTAAAAATTTCAAGCAAAATTAAATTTCATGAAAAATTACGATTTTGCCCCTATAGGATAAAAACTGAGTACTTTTTGAAAAATACCCCATAACTCTTACACCGTTTGTCAGAACGCTTTGAAATTTGTATTTTATCTCTAAAATAATATGTGGAATCTACTGTAAAAATTTTAGGCAAAATTATATTTCATGAAAAATTACGATTTTGCCCCTATAGGATAAAAACTGAGTATTTGTCGAAAAATACACCTTAACTCTTACACCGTTCGTTAGAACGCTTTGAAATTCATATTTTATCACTAAAATAATGTGTGGAATCTACTGTTAAAATTTCAACCAAAATTAAATTTCATGAAATATTACGATTTTGCCCCTATAGGATAAAAACTGAGTACTTTTTGAAATATACCCCATAACTCTTACACCGTTTGTCAGAACACTCTGAAATTTATATCTTATCACTAAAATAATGTGTGGAATCTACTGTAAAAATTTTAAGCAAAATTATATTTCATGAAAAATTACGATTTTGCCCCTATAGTATAAAAACTGAGTATTTTTCGAAAAATACCCTATAACTCTTACACCGTTTGTCAGAACGCTTCAAAATTCATATTTTTATCACTAAAATAATGTGTGGAATCTACTGTAAAAATTTCAAGCAAAATTATATTTCATGAAAAATTACGATTTTGCCCCTATAGGATAAAAACTGAGTATTTTTCGAAAAATACACCATAACTCTTACACCGTTTGTCAGAACACTTTGAAATTTATATCTTATCACTAAAATAATGTGTGGAATCTACTGTAAAAATTTTAAGCAAAATTAAATTTCATGAAAAATTACGATTTTGCCCCTATAGGATAAAAACTGAGTACTTTTTGAAAAATACCCCATAACTCTTACACCGTTTGTCAGAACGCTTTGAAATTTGTATTTTATCTCTAAAATAATGTATGGAATCTACTGTAAAAATTTCAAGCAAAATTAAATTTCATGAAAAATTACGATTTTGCCCCTATAGGATAAAAACTGAGTACTTTTTGAAAAATACCCCATAACTCTTACACCGTTTGTCAGAACGCTTTAAAATTTGTATTTTATCACTAAAATAATGTATGGAATCTACTGTAAAAATTTCAAGCAAAATTAAATTTCTTGAAAAATTACGATTTTGCCCCTATAGGATAAAAACTGAGTATTTGTCGAAAAATACACCATAACTCTTACACCGTTTGTCAGAATACTTTAAAATTTATATCTTATCACTAAAATAATGTGTGGAATCTACTGTAAAAATTTTAAGCAAAATTATATTTCATGAAAAATTACGATTCTGCCCCTATAGGATAAAAACTGAGTATTTATCGAAAAATACACCATAACTCTTACACTGTTCGTCAGAACGCTTTGAAATTCTTATTTTATCACTAAAATAATGTGTGGAATCTACTGTTAAAATTTTAAGCAAAATTAAATTTCATGAAAAATTACAATTTTGCCCCTATAGGATAAAAACTGAGTACTTTTTGAAAAATACCCCATAACCCTTACACCGTTTGTCAGAACGCTTTGAAATTTGTATTTTATCACTAAAATAATGAATGGAATCTACTGTAAAAATTTCAAGCAAAATTAAATTTCATGAAAAATTACGATTTTGCCCCTATAGGATAAAAACTGAGTATTTTTCAAAAAATACCCTATAACTCTTACACCGTTTGTCAGAACGCTTCGAAATTCATATTTTTATCACTAAAATAATGTGTGGAATCTACTGTAAATATTTCAAGCAAAATTAAATTTCATGAAAAATTACGATTGTGCCCCTATAGGATAAAAACTGAGTACTTTTTGAAAAATACCCCATAACTCTTACACCGTTTGTCAGAACGCTTTGAAAATTGTATTTATCACTAAAATAATGTATGGAATCTACTGTAAAAATTTCAAGCAAAATTAAATTTCATGAAAAATTACGATTTTGCCCCTATAGGATAAAAACTGAGTATTTGTCGAAAAATACACCATAACTCTTACACCGTTTGTCAGAACACTTTGAAATTTATATCTTATCGCTAAAATAATATGTGGAATATACTGTAAAAATTTTAGGCAAAATTATATTTCATGAAAAATTACGATTTTGCCCCTATAGGATAAAAACTGAGTACTTTTTGAAATATACCCCATAACTCTTACACCGTTTGTCAGAACACTTTGAAATTTATATCTTATCACTAAAATAATGTGTGGAATCTACTGTAAAAATTTTAAGCAAAATTATATTTCATGAAAAATTACGATTTTGCCCCTATAGTATAAAAACTGAGTATTTTTCGAAAAATACCCTATAACTCTAACACCGTTTGTCAGGACGCTTCAAAATTCATATTTTTATCACTAAAATAATGTGTGTAATCTACTGTAAAAAATTCAAGCAAAATTATATTTCATGAAAAATTACGATTTTGCCCCTATAGGATAAAAACTGAGTATTTTTCGAAAAATACACCATAACTCTTACACCGTTTGTCAGAACACTTTGAAATTTATATCTTATCACTAAAATAATGTGTGGAATCTACTGTAAAAATTTTAAGCAAAATTAAATTTCATGAAAAATTACGATTTTGCCCCTATAGGATAAAAACTGAGTACTTTTTGAAAAAATACCCCATAACTCTTACACCGTTTGTCAGAACGCTTTGAAATTTGTATTTTATCACTAAAATAATGTATGGAATCTACTGTAAAAATTTCAAGCAAAATTAAATTTCTTGAAAAATTACGATTTTGCCCCTATAGGATAAAAACTGAGTATTTGTCGAAAAATACACCATAACTCTTACACCGTTTGTCAGAATACTTTAAAATTTATATCTTATCACTAAAATAATGTGTGGAATCTACTGTAAAAATTTTAAGCAAAATTATATTTCATGAAAAATTACGATTTTGCCCCTATAGGATAAAAACTGAGTATTTATCGAAAAATACACCATAACTCTTACACCGTTCGTCAGAACGCTTTGAAATTCTTATTTTATCACTAAAATAATGTGTGGAATCTACTGTTAAAATTTCAAGCAAAATTAAATTTCATGAAAAATTACGATTTTGCCCCTATAGGATAAAAACTGAGTATTTGTCGAAAAATACACCATAACTCTTACACCGTTTGTCAGAACGCTTTGAAATTCGTATTTTATCACTAAAATTATGTGTGGAATCTACTGTAAAAATTTCAAGCAAAATTAAATTTAATGAAATATTACGATTTTGCCCCTATAGGATAAAAACTGAGTATTTGTTGAAAAATACACCATAACTCTTACACCGTTTATCAGAACGCTTTAAAATTCATATTTTATCACAAAAATAATGTGTGGAATCTACTATAAAAATTTCAAGCAAAATAAAATTTAATGAAAAATTACGATTTTGCCCCTATAGGATAAAAACTGAGTATTTGTCGAAAAATACACCATACCTATTACACCATTTGTCAGAACGCTTTTAAATTCATATTTTATCACTAAAATAATGTGTGGAATCTACTATAAAAATTTCAAGCAAAATTAAATTTCATGAAAAATTACGATTTTGCCCCTATAGGATAAAAACTGAGTATTTGTCGAAAAATACACCATAACTCTTACACCATTTGTCAGAACGCTTTTAAATTCATATTTTATGACTAAAATAATGTGTGGAATCTACTGTTAAAATTTCAAGCAAAATTAAATTTCATGAAAAATTACGATTTTGCCCCTATAGGATAAAAAACTGAGTACTTTTTGAAAAATACCCCATAACTCTTACACCGTTTGTCAGAACGCTTTGAAATTTGTATTTTATTACTGAAATCATGTATGGAATCTACTGTTAAAATTTCAAGCAAAATTAAATTTCATGAAAAATTTCGATTTTGCCCCTATAGGATAAAAATTGAGTATTTGTCGAAAAATACACCATAACTCTTACACCGTTTGTCAGAACACTTTGAAATTTATATCTTATCACTAAAATAATGTGTGGAATCAACTGTAAAAATTTTAAGCAAAATTAAATTTCATGAAAAATTACGATTTTGCCCTATAGGATAAAAACTGAGTACTTTTTGAAAAATACCCCATAACTCTTACACCGTTTGTCAGAACGCATTGAAATTTTTATTTTATCTCTAAAATAATGTATGGAATCTACTGTAAAAATTTCAAGCAAAATTAAATTTCATGAAAAATTACGATTTTGCCCCTATAGGATAAAAACTGAGTACTTTTTGAAAAATACCCCATAACTCTTACACCGTTTGTCAGAACGCTTTGAAATTTGTATTTTGTCACTAAAATAATGTATGGAATCTACTGTAAAAATTTCAAGCAAAATTAAATTTCTTGAAAAATTACGATTTTGCCCCTATAGGATAAAAACTGAGTATTTGTCGAAAAATACACCATAACTCTTACACCGGTTGTCAGAATACTTTAAAATTTATATCTTATCACTAAAATAATGTGTGGAATCTACTGTAAAAATTTTAAGCAAAATTATATTTCATGAAAAATTACGATTTTGCCCCTATAGGATAAAAACTGAGTATTTATCGAAAAATACACCATAACTCTTGCACCGTTCGTCAGAACGCATTGAAATTCAAATTTTATCACTAAAATAATGTGTGGAATCTACTGTTAAAATTTCAAGCAAAATTAAATTTCATGAAAAATTACGATTTTGCTCCTATAGGATAAAAACTGAGTACTTTTTGAAAAATACCCCATAACCCTTACACCGTTTGTCAAACGCTTTGAAATTTGTATTTTATCACAAAAATAAGGTATGGAATCTACTGTAAAAATTTCAAGCAAAATTAAATTTCATGAAAAATTACGATTTTGCCCCTATAGGATAAAAACTGAGTACTTTTTGAAAAATACCCCATAACTCTTACACCGTTTGTCAGAACGCTTTGAATTTCGCATTTTATCACTAAAATAATGTGTGGAATCTACTGTAAAAATTTCAAGAAAAATTAAATTTCATGAAAAATTACGATTTTGCCCCTATAGGATAAAAACTGAGTACTTTTTGAAAAATACCCCGTAACTCTTACACCGTTTGTCGGAACGCTTTGAAATTTGTATTTTATCACTTAAGTAATGTGTGGAATCTACTGTAAAAATTTCATTCAAAATTAAATTACATGAAAAATTACGATTTTGCCCCTATAGGATAAAAACTGAGTATTTGTCGAAAAATACACCATAACTCTTACACCGTTTGTCAGAACGCTTTGAAATTCGTATTTTATCACTAAAATTATGTGTGGAATCTACTGTAAAAATTTCAAGCAAAATTAAATTTAATGAAATACTACGATTTTGCCCCTATAGGATAAAAATTGAGTATTTGTTGAAAAATACACCATAACTCTTACACCGTTTATCAGAACGCTTTAAAATTCATATTTTATCACAAAAATAATGTGTGGAATCTACTATAAAAATTTCAAGCAAAATAAAATTTAATGAAAAATTACGATTTTGCCCCTATAGGATAAAAACTGAGTATTTGTCGAAAAATACACCATAACTCTTACACCATTTGTCAGACCGCTTTTAAATTCATATTTTATCACTAAAATAATGTGTGGAATCTACTATAAAAATTTCAAACAAAATTAAATTTCATGAAAAATTACGATTTTGCCCCTATAGGATAAAAACTGAGTATTTGTCGAAAAATACACCATAACTCTTACACCATTTGTAAGAACGCTTTTAAATTCATATTTTATCACTAAAATAATGTGTGGAATCTACTCTAAAAATTTCAAGCAAAATTAAATTTCATGAAAAATTACGATTTTGCCCCTATAGGATAAAAACTGAGTACTTTTTGAAAAATACCCCATAACTCTTACACCGTTTGTCAGAACGCTTTGAAATATGTATTTTATTACTAAAATAATGTATGGAATCTACTGTAAAAATTTCAAGCAAAATTAAATTTCATGAAAAATTACGATTTTGCCCCTATAGGATAAAATTGAGTACTTTTCGAAAAATACCCCATAACTCTTACACCGTTGGTCAGAACGCTTCGAAATTCGTATTTTATCACTAAAATAATGTGTGGAATCTACTGTAAAAATTTCAAGCAAAATTAAATTTCATGAAAAATTACGATTTTGCCCCTATAGGATAAAAACTGAGTACTTTTTGAAAAATACCCCATAACTCTTACACCGTTTGTCAGAACGCTTTGAAATTTGTATTTTATCTCTAAAATAATGTATGGAATCTACTGTAAAAATTTCAAGCAAAATTAAATTTCATGAAAAATTACGATTTTGCCCCTATAGGATAAAAACTGAGTACTTTTTGAAAAATACCCCATAACTCTTACACCGTTTGTCAGAACGCTTTGAAATTCGTATTTTATCACTAAAATAATGTGTGGAATCTACTGTAAAAATTTCATTCAAAATTAAATTACATGAAAAATTACGATTTTGCCCCTATAGGATAAAAACTGAGTACTTTTTGAAAAATACCCCATAACTCTTACACCGTTTGTCAGAACGCTTTGAAATTTGTATTTTATCTCTAAAATAATGTATGGAATCTACTGTTAAAATTTCAAGCAAAATTAAATTTCATGAAAAATTACGATTTTGCCCCTATAGGATAAAAACTGAGTACTTTTTGAAAAATACCCCATAACTCTTACACCGTTTGTCAGAACGCTTTGAAATTCGTATTTTATCACTAAAATAATGTGTGGAATCTACTGTAAAAATTTCATTCAAAATTAAATTACATGAAAAATTACGATTTTGCCCCTATAGGATAAAAACTGAGTACTTTTTGAAAAATACCCCATAACTCTTACACCGTTTGTCAGAACGCTTTGAAATTTGTATTTTATCACTAAAATAATGTGTGGAATCTACTGTTAAAATTTCAAGCAAAATTAAATTTCATGAAAAATTACGATTTTGCCCCTATAGGATAAAAACTGAGTATTTGTCGAAAAATACCCTATAACTCTTACACCATTTGTCAGAACGCTTCGAAATTCATATTTTTATCACTAAAATAATGTGTGGATCTACTGTAAAAATTTCAAGCAAAATTAAATTTCATGAAAAATTACGATTTTGCCCCTATAGGATAAAAACTGAGTACTTTTTGAAAAATACCCCATAACTCTTACACCGTTTGTCAAAACGCTTTAAAATTTGTATTTTATTACTAAAATAATGTATGGAATCCACTGTAAAAATTTCAAGCAAAATTAAATTTCATGAAAAATTACGATTTTGCCCCTATAGGATAAAAACTGAGTATTTGTCGAAAAATACACCATAACTCTTACACAGTTTGTCCGACCACTTTGAAATTTATATCTTATCACTAAAATAATGTGTGGAATCTACTGTAAAATTTTTAAGCAAAATTAAATTTCATGAAAAATTACGATTTTGCCCCTATAGGATAAAAACTGAGTATTTGTCGAAAAATACACCATAACTCTTACATCGTTCGTCAGAACGCTTTGAAATTCACATTTCATCACTAAAATAATGAGTGGAATCTACTGTAAAAATTTCAAGCAAAATTAAATTTCATGAAAAATTACGATTTTGCTCCTATAGGATAAAAACTGTGTATTTGTCGAAAAATACACCATAACTCTTACACCGTTCGTTAGAACACTTTGAAATTAATATTTTATCACTAAAATAATGTGTGGAATCTATTGTTAAAATTTCAAGCAAAATTAAATTTCATGAAAAATTACGATTTTGCCCCTATAGGATAAAAACTGAGTACTTTTTGAAAAATACCCCATAACTCTTACACCGTTTCTCAGAACGCTTTAAAATTTGTATTTTATCACTAAAATAATGTATGGAATCTACTGTAAAAATTTCAAGCAAAATTAAATTTCATGAAAAATTACGATTTTGCCCCTATAGTATAAAAACTTAGTACTTTTCGAAAAATACCCCATAACTCTTACACCGTTTGTCAGAACGCTTCGAAATTCATATTTTATCACTAAAATAATGTGTCGAATCTACTGTAAAAATTTCATGCAAAATTAAATTTTATGAAAAATTACGATTTTGCCCCTATAGGATAAAAACTGAGTATTTTTCGAAAAATACCCCATAACTCTTACACCATTTGTCAGAACGCTTTGAAATTCGTATTTTATAACTAAAATAATGTGTGGAATCTACTGTAAAAATTTCAAGCAAAATTAAATTTCATGAAAAATTACGATTTTGCCCCTATAGGATAAAAATGAGTACTTTTTGAAAAATACCCCATAACTCTTACACCGTTTGTCAGCACGATTTGAAATTTTTATTTTATCACTAAAATAATGTATGGAATCTACTGTAAAAATTTCAAGCAAAATTAAATTTCATTAAAAATTACGATTTTGCCCCTATAGGATAAAAATGAGTACTTTTTGAAAAATACCCCATAACTCTTACACCGTTTGTCAGCACGATTTGAAATTTTTATTTTATCACTAAAATAATGTATAGAATCTACTGTAAAAATTTCAAGCAAAATTAAATTTCATGAAAAATTACGATTTTGCCCCTGTAGGATAAAATTGAGTACTTTTCGAAAAATACCCCATAACTCTTACACCGTTTGTAAGAACGCTTCGAAATTCGTATTTTATCACTAAAATAATGTGTGGAATCTACTGTAAAAATTTCAAGCAAAATTAAATTTCATGAAAAATTACGATTTTGCCCCTATAGGATAAAAACTGAGTACTTTTTGAAAAATACCCCATAACTCTTACACCGTTTGTCAGAACGCTTTGAAATTTGTATTTTATCACTAAAATAATGTATGGAATCTACTGTAAAAATTTCAAGCAAAATTAAATTTCTTGAAAAATTACGATTTTGCCCCTATAGGATAAAAACTGAGTATTTGTCGAAAAATACACCATAACTCTTACACCGTTTGTCAGAATACTTTAAAATTTATATCTTATCACTAAAATAATGTGTGGAATCTACTGTAAAAATTTTAAGCAAAATTATATTTCATGAAAAATTACGATTTTGCCCCTATAGGATAAAAACTGAGTATTTATCGAAAAATACACCATAACTCTTACACCGTTCGTCAGAACGCTTTGAAATTCTTATTTTATCACTAAAATAATGTGTGGAATCTACTGTTAAAATTTCAAGCAAAATTAAATTTCATGAAAAATTACGATTTTGCCCCTATAGGATAAAAACTGAGTATTTGTCGAAAAATACACCATAACTCTTACACCGTTTGTCAGAACGCTTTGAAATTCGTATTTTATCACTAAAATTATGTGTGGAATCTACTGTAAAAATTTCAAGCAAAATTAAATTTAATGAAATATTACGATTTTGCCCCTATAGGATAAAAACTGAGTATTTGTTGAAAAATACACCATAACTCTTACACCGTTTATCAGAACGCTTTAAAATTCATATTTTATCACAAAAATAATGTGTGGAATCTACTATAAAAATTTCAAGCAAAATAAAATTTAATGAAAAATTACGATTTTGCCCCTATAGGATAAAAACTGAGTATTTGTCGAAAAATACACCATACCTATTACACCATTTGTCAGAACGCTTTTAAATTCATATTTTATCACTAAAATAATGTGTGGAATCTACTATAAAAATTTCAAGCAAAATTAAATTTCATGAAAAATTACGATTTTGCCCCTATAGGATAAAAACTGAGTATTTGTCGAAAAATACACCATAACTCTTACACCATTTGTCAGAACGCTTTTAAATTCATATTTTATGACTAAAATAATGTGTGGAATCTACTGTTAAAATTTCAAGCAAAATTAAATTTCATGAAAAATTACGATTTTGCCCCTATAGGATAAAAAACTGAGTACTTTTTGAAAAATACCCCATAACTCTTACACCGTTTGTCAGAACGCTTTGAAATTTGTATTTTATTACTGAAATCATGTATGGAATCTACTGTTAAAATTTCAAGCAAAATTAAATTTCATGAAAAATTTCGATTTTGCCCCTATAGGATAAAAATTGAGTATTTGTCGAAAAATACACCATAACTCTTACACCGTTTGTCAGAACACTTTGAAATTTATATCTTATCACTAAAATAATGTGTGGAATCAACTGTAAAAATTTTAAGCAAAATTAAATTTCATGAAAAATTACGATTTTGCCCTATAGGATAAAAACTGAGTACTTTTTGAAAAATACCCCATAACTCTTACACCGTTTGTCAGAACGCATTGAAATTTTTATTTTATCTCTAAAATAATGTATGGAATCTACTGTAAAAATTTCAAGCAAAATTAAATTTCATGAAAAATTACGATTTTGCCCCTATAGGATAAAAACTGAGTACTTTTTGAAAAATACCCCATAACTCTTACACCGTTTGTCAGAACGCTTTGAAATTTGTATTTTATCACTAAAATAATGTATGGAATCTACTGTAAAAATTTCAAGCAAAATTAAATTTCTTGAAAAATTACGATTTTGCCCCTATAGGATAAAAACTGAGTATTTGTCGAAAAATACACCATAACTCTTACACCGGTTGTCAGAATACTTTAAAATTTATATCTTATCACTAAAATAATGTGTGGAATCTACTGTAAAAATTTTAAGCAAAATTATATTTCATGAAAAATTACGATTTTGCCCCTATAGGATAAAAACTGAGTATTTATCGAAAAATACACCATAACTCTTGCACCGTTCGTCAGAACGCATTGAAATTCAAATTTTATCACTAAAATAATGTGTGGAATCTACTGTTAAAATTTCAAGCAAAATTAAATTTCATGAAAAATTACGATTTTGCTCCTATAGGATAAAAACTGAGTACTTTTTGAAAAATACCCCATAACCCTTACACCGTTTGTCAAACGCTTTGAAATTTGTATTTTATCACAAAAATAAGGTATGGAATCTACTGTAAAAATTTCAAGCAAAATTAAATTTCATGAAAAATTACGATTTTGCCCCTATAGGATAAAAACTGAGTACTTTTTGAAAAATACCCCATAACTCTTACACCGTTTGTCAGAACGCTTTGAATTTCGCATTTTATCACTAAAATAATGTGTGGAATCTACTGTAAAAATTTCAAGAAAAATTAAATTTCATGAAAAATTACGATTTTGCCCCTATAGGATAAAAACTGAGTACTTTTTGAAAAATACCCCGTAACTCTTACACCGTTTGTCGGAACGCTTTGAAATTTGTATTTTATCACTTAAGTAATGTGTGGAATCTACTGTAAAAATTTCATTCAAAATTAAATTACATGAAAAATTACGATTTTGCCCCTATAGGATAAAAACTGAGTATTTGTCGAAAAATACACCATAACTCTTACACCGTTTGTCAGAACGCTTTGAAATTCGTATTTTATCACTAAAATTATGTGTGGAATCTACTGTAAAAATTTCAAGCAAAATTAAATTTAATGAAATACTACGATTTTGCCCCTATAGGATAAAAATTGAGTATTTGTTGAAAAATACACCATAACTCTTACACCGTTTATCAGAACGCTTTAAAATTCATATTTTATCACAAAAATAATGTGTGGAATCTACTATAAAAATTTCAAGCAAAATAAAATTTAATGAAAAATTACGATTTTGCCCCTATAGGATAAAAACTGAGTATTTGTCGAAAAATACACCATAACTCTTACACCATTTGTCAGACCGCTTTTAAATTCATATTTTATCACTAAAATAATGTGTGGAATCTACTATAAAAATTTCAAACAAAATTAAATTTCATGAAAAATTACGATTTTGCCCCTATAGGATAAAAACTGAGTATTTGTCGAAAAATACACCATAACTCTTACACCATTTGTAAGAACGCTTTTAAATTCATATTTTATCACTAAAATAATGTGTGGAATCTACTCTAAAAATTTCAAGCAAAATTAAATTTCATGAAAAATTACGATTTTGCCCCTATAGGATAAAAACTGAGTACTTTTTGAAAAATACCCCATAACTCTTACACCGTTTGTCAGAACGCTTTGAAATATGTATTTTATTACTAAAATAATGTATGGAATCTACTGTAAAAATTTCAAGCAAAATTAAATTTCATGAAAAATTACGATTTTGCCCCTATAGGATAAAATTGAGTACTTTTCGAAAAATACCCCATAACTCTTACACCGTTGGTCAGAACGCTTCGAAATTCGTATTTTATCACTAAAATAATGTGTGGAATCTACTGTAAAAATTTCAAGCAAAATTAAATTTCATGAAAAATTACGATTTTGCCCCTATAGGATAAAAACTGAGTACTTTTTGAAAAATACCCCATAACTCTTACACCGTTTGTCAGAACGCTTTGAAATTTGTATTTTATCTCTAAAATAATGTATGGAATCTACTGTAAAAATTTCAAGCAAAATTAAATTTCATGAAAAATTACGATTTTGCCCCTATAGGATAAAAACTGAGTACTTTTTGAAAAATACCCCATAACTCTTACACCGTTTGTCAGAACGCTTTGAAATTCGTATTTTATCACTAAAATAATGTGTGGAATCTACTGTAAAAATTTCATTCAAAATTAAATTACATGAAAAATTACGATTTTGCCCCTATAGGATAAAAACTGAGTACTTTTTGAAAAATACCCCATAACTCTTACACCGTTTGTCAGAACGCTTTGAAATTTGTATTTTATCTCTAAAATAATGTATGGAATCTACTGTTAAAATTTCAAGCAAAATTAAATTTCATGAAAAATTACGATTTTGCCCCTGTAGGATAAAATTGAGTACTTTTCGAAAAATACCCCATAACTCTTACACCGTTTGTAAGAACGCTTCGAAATTCGTATTTTATCACTAAAATAATGTGTGGAATCTACTGTAAAAATTTCAAGCAAAATTAAATTTCATGAAAAATTACGATTTTGCCCCTATAGGATAAAAACTGAGTACTTTTTGAAAAATACCCCATAACTCTTACACCGTTTGTCAGAACGCTTTGAAATTTGTATTTTATCACTAAAATAATGTATGGAATCTACTGTAAAAATTTCAAGCAAAATTAAATTTCTTGAAAAATTACGATTTTGCCCCTATAGGATAAAAACTGAGTATTTGTCGAAAAATACACCATAACTCTTACACCGTTTGTCAGAATACTTTAAAATTTATATCTTATCACTAAAATAATGTGTGGAATCTACTGTAAAAATTTTAAGCAAAATTATATTTCATGAAAAATTACGATTTTGCCCCTATAGGATAAAAACTGAGTATTTATCGAAAAATACACCATAACTCTTACACCGTTCGTCAGAACGCTTTGAAATTCTTATTTTATCACTAAAATAATGTGTGGAATCTACTGTTAAAATTTCAAGCAAAATTAAATTTCATGAAAAATTACGATTTTGCCCCTATAGGATAAAAACTGAGTATTTGTCGAAAAATACACCATAACTCTTACACCGTTTGTCAGAACGCTTTGAAATTCGTATTTTATCACTAAAATTATGTGTGGAATCTACTGTAAAAATTTCAAGCAAAATTAAATTTAATGAAATATTACGATTTTGCCCCTATAGGATAAAAACTGAGTATTTGTTGAAAAATACACCATAACTCTTACACCGTTTATCAGAACGCTTTAAAATTCATATTTTATCACAAAAATAATGTGTGGAATCTACTATAAAAATTTCAAGCAAAATAAAATTTAATGAAAAATTACGATTTTGCCCCTATAGGATAAAAACTGAGTATTTGTCGAAAAATACACCATACCTATTACACCATTTGTCAGAACGCTTTTAAATTCATATTTTATCACTAAAATAATGTGTGGAATCTACTATAAAAATTTCAAGCAAAATTAAATTTCATGAAAAATTACGATTTTGCCCCTATAGGATAAAAACTGAGTATTTGTCGAAAAATACACCATAACTCTTACACCATTTGTCAGAACGCTTTTAAATTCATATTTTATGACTAAAATAATGTGTGGAATCTACTGTTAAAATTTCAAGCAAAATTAAATTTCATGAAAAATTACGATTTTGCCCCTATAGGATAAAAAACTGAGTACTTTTTGAAAAATACCCCATAACTCTTACACCGTTTGTCAGAACGCTTTGAAATTTGTATTTTATTACTGAAATCATGTATGGAATCTACTGTTAAAATTTCAAGCAAAATTAAATTTCATGAAAAATTTCGATTTTGCCCCTATAGGATAAAAATTGAGTATTTGTCGAAAAATACACCATAACTCTTACACCGTTTGTCAGAACACTTTGAAATTTATATCTTATCACTAAAATAATGTGTGGAATCAACTGTAAAAATTTTAAGCAAAATTAAATTTCATGAAAAATTACGATTTTGCCCTATAGGATAAAAACTGAGTACTTTTTGAAAAATACCCCATAACTCTTACACCGTTTGTCAGAACGCATTGAAATTTTTATTTTATCTCTAAAATAATGTATGGAATCTACTGTAAAAATTTCAAGCAAAATTAAATTTCATGAAAAATTACGATTTTGCCCCTATAGGATAAAAACTGAGTACTTTTTGAAAAATACCCCATAACTCTTACACCGTTTGTCAGAACGCTTTGAAATTTGTATTTTATCACTAAAATAATGTATGGAATCTACTGTAAAAATTTCAAGCAAAATTAAATTTCTTGAAAAATTACGATTTTGCCCCTATAGGATAAAAACTGAGTATTTGTCGAAAAATACACCATAACTCTTACACCGGTTGTCAGAATACTTTAAAATTTATATCTTATCACTAAAATAATGTGTGGAATCTACTGTAAAAATTTTAAGCAAAATTATATTTCATGAAAAATTACGATTTTGCCCCTATAGGATAAAAACTGAGTATTTATCGAAAAATACACCATAACTCTTGCACCGTTCGTCAGAACGCATTGAAATTCAAATTTTATCACTAAAATAATGTGTGGAATCTACTGTTAAAATTTCAAGCAAAATTAAATTTCATGAAAAATTACGATTTTGCTCCTATAGGATAAAAACTGAGTACTTTTTGAAAAATACCCCATAACCCTTACACCGTTTGTCAAACGCTTTGAAATTTGTATTTTATCACAAAAATAAGGTATGGAATCTACTGTAAAAATTTCAAGCAAAATTAAATTTCATGAAAAATTACGATTTTGCCCCTATAGGATAAAAACTGAGTACTTTTTGAAAAATACCCCATAACTCTTACACCGTTTGTCAGAACGCTTTGAATTTCGCATTTTATCACTAAAATAATGTGTGGAATCTACTGTAAAAATTTCAAGAAAAATTAAATTTCATGAAAAATTACGATTTTGCCCCTATAGGATAAAAACTGAGTACTTTTTGAAAAATACCCCGTAACTCTTACACCGTTTGTCGGAACGCTTTGAAATTTGTATTTTATCACTTAAGTAATGTGTGGAATCTACTGTAAAAATTTCATTCAAAATTAAATTACATGAAAAATTACGATTTTGCCCCTATAGGATAAAAACTGAGTATTTGTCGAAAAATACACCATAACTCTTACACCGTTTGTCAGAACGCTTTGAAATTCGTATTTTATCACTAAAATTATGTGTGGAATCTACTGTAAAAATTTCAAGCAAAATTAAATTTAATGAAATACTACGATTTTGCCCCTATAGGATAAAAATTGAGTATTTGTTGAAAAATACACCATAACTCTTACACCGTTTATCAGAACGCTTTAAAATTCATATTTTATCACAAAAATAATGTGTGGAATCTACTATAAAAATTTCAAGCAAAATAAAATTTAATGAAAAATTACGATTTTGCCCCTATAGGATAAAAACTGAGTATTTGTCGAAAAATACACCATAACTCTTACACCATTTGTCAGACCGCTTTTAAATTCATATTTTATCACTAAAATAATGTGTGGAATCTACTATAAAAATTTCAAACAAAATTAAATTTCATGAAAAATTACGATTTTGCCCCTATAGGATAAAAACTGAGTATTTGTCGAAAAATACACCATAACTCTTACACCATTTGTAAGAACGCTTTTAAATTCATATTTTATCACTAAAATAATGTGTGGAATCTACTCTAAAAATTTCAAGCAAAATTAAATTTCATGAAAAATTACGATTTTGCCCCTATAGGATAAAAACTGAGTACTTTTTGAAAAATACCCCATAACTCTTACACCGTTTGTCAGAACGCTTTGAAATATGTATTTTATTACTAAAATAATGTATGGAATCTACTGTAAAAATTTCAAGCAAAATTAAATTTCATGAAAAATTACGATTTTGCCCTATAG